>OZ018328.1:12892662-13422662 GCA_963969495.1 Ceratothoa steindachneri
GCTGTGCGTTCCCTCGAAGCTTCCACCCCATTCTCCCCCACGCCAAGGAGATGTCCAGGCTATTTATATGGAAACTTTACCACTAAGATCAGATTGGAGATCCAGATTTTCGTCGCGAAACATCACCACGACCCTCTCTCCCTTTGTGCGCCAAGGGACCTCGACCTCGAGATTCCCCATCACTTGTCCAGAAGGAGGACAATATTCCTTGAGTGCCAAAGGTTCGAGCCTTTCCGACGCCAAGTCCCAAGGCTTCCCTCCCCCTGTTGTTCAAGGGAGAACAACATTAGAACAGCCATTGTTCGTTTTGAGCCCTTCGCCAAGAAACGGTTCTCATCCCCCCCCTGTTGTTCAAGGAGAACAACATTAGAACAGCCATTGTTCGTTTTGAGCCCTTCGCCAAGAAACGGTTCTCACCCCCCCTGTTGTTCAAAGGAGAACAACATTAGAACAGCCATTGTTCTTGAGCCCGTAGACAAGAGACGGTTCTCATCCCCCCCTTTGTTCAGAAGAGAACAACCTAGAACAGCCATTGTTCGTCAAGCCGTTCGTCGAGTAACGGTTCTCCTTTCCAAGACGCCACGTCAGGATCCTTTTATCCCCCCCCTTCGGCTGGAACTTGCCAGCGGACCGAATATTCCTTCAAGTACCTACCACTGCACCCTAATGAAGTTACGTAAGCCAAGCGTTACCTTTTGAGTATTGATCCCTTATTTGTCAATTCTATCCTGTGCTTTAAATGGTTTATCGAACCATCCCATCTCTTTAACTCCATATTTGTTTTACCTTTTTTGATCCCTTAAATCCTTGGATTAGCCCGAGTCTCCACGACCCTTTCCATTCTGTTTGTCAATATTTTCCGTTTTTGTGTTTGCTGATAGTTATTATTAATAAAACTCTATTTTATTAATGATAGCAATATTATTATCCTTGAGCTCAGTTCCACTTCTTGAGCATTTTGAAGATACATAATATCGGCCGCCAGACAGTAAAAACGCACTCTAGAGATAATAAAGGAAGTTCCCTCAACGAATAGTGATATATGGTATATCGTCGGGAGTCATGCTACGACATATATATATATACTATTTAAATTTGGTGTCAGGTGTGGGGTTTAACGCTATATCTTTGCAAACACTGGTCTCAGTCGAGTAAAGCATAGTGTTATTCGTTATAATAATAGAATATAGTAGTCCCCTTTTGTTTTAACGATTGCTATCCCCCTTTTTTTTAAACTTAAGAAGCTGGAGTAGCTCAAGGAACGGTTATAATAATTTGGTTGTGTTTTTTTTTGTGATTTTAGTCAGTGGTTATTTAGATTGAGAAACCAAGTACGAATAGGTCAGTGCCCATATTTAGGTAGGCTAATTCTATAGAGGCATAATTCTTGTTGCGAGGAATTTTAGTTGGTTGACTAGTGCGCCCCCAAGTGCAAAGATGACTCAGTTTGAAATCTTTAAAGCACAAGGAGAGTCCTGTGGACTTTCCGGAAAAGAACTAATTGAGTACCTTCAAGAGGAGCAAAAAAGAAAAAGAAAGAAACGGATAAGACAAGCTGACCATCAGATTGAATTAGCTCGGATTGAAGCAGAATTTCAAAGAAAAATGGAAGTAATAGAAAGGGAAAGAGTAATCCAACGAGAAGAAAGAAGGACTGACTCGCGCTCCTTCCCAGGAAAGCTGACAAAGTTTCCGAGCCCCGTAAAACCCCAAAACTTCTTTCCCCAAAACCAACAACGGGACTCCAAACCTCCCGTTAAGACTTCTCCTCCATCTCTCTTCCCGAAGCGACCAACCATATGCTTCACCTGTGGTGTAGAAAACCACATGAGCTGGAACTGCCCCCAAAATTCTAGGCTTAAGAGCGGACCAGCCCACCAAGTTCACCAGATTAATGCAACCCCGGCTCTCCCGGTGGTGCAGACCCAAGCAGAAACTTCTCCCCCTCCGTCAGGCCACCAGGTAAATTTTGTTTTTGGTAAAAGTTCATCGGGAACTTTGAAATATGAGGAGGGCAGCGTGGACAGCTGTCGAGTATTGACTCTCGTCAGGGACACAGGATGTACGTGCTTCATCGTGTCCGACGAACTCCTCCCAGTGGCCTCTAACCACGAAAAATTTGCGGTGGTACATGACCAACTTGGGCGGGCGAACCGATTCCCCGTCGCTAGATGTTACCTGCAGTGTCAATATTATAATGGCTGGGCTGAAGTCATTGTAGCACCCATAAAATTCTGTTCCGTACTTATAGGACAGAGCCCCCAAGTAAGTTTCAACCCTGTGTTTCAGGCCGCCCTTCCTCAAGGCCGAGATAAGAAAGAAGCCCAGGAGCCCGTCCCCATCAGAACCCCGATACCGTCCGATTTCTCGGAGACCCCTAACCAGGAATTTAGTACGGCAAAAGAGGAGTGTGAATCACTAAAACCCTTAGGTGATAAGGCCCCAGACAAGGACACGGAGACTTTCCCTTGACCCCAAGAAAAAAAGGACCCCCAACGCGCCCATGGAGATACCTTCGTAGAACTGGACGAAGCATCGGCGCTTGAAGAGGATTGCCCCGCGGAGTCCCTTAATATAATCCAGACAGTGTGCATCCAACCTGATGCCGATTACCCTCCTCCTTCCCTACCAGGCGAGTCTTTAGAACCCTCTGACCTGGATAGTGACGCGCAGCTGACACCACGCCCGAAGAGTCAGCTACAAGAACTAATTAAATGGAATCACCATTTACCCGCCCTATTAGCTCTTTTTGAGCGACTGCGTAAAAATGGCCTCAGCATTGGCCCCAGCAAATGCCATTTTGCTCACGAAACCATCAAATATTTGTGTTTCAAAATAGGACAAAACAAGTTAGGTCCCCACGAGAACAAGATTAAGGCAATCGCCGAAATGCCCCTCCCGATTACAAAGAAGCCATTAAAATCGATCCTAGGATCAGCTTCTCCCTATCAGCGATTTGTTCCGAATTTCGCTGCAATTTCGGCCCCCCTATGCCACCTTCAGGAAAAGAATTTCCCCGATCGATTACGTTGGAATGATGTCGCTGTTTCCCATTTTAATCAGCTCAAAAGTAAGTTCATTTCTGCCCCCATTTTAAAGTTGCCCAACCCAGAAAAATCCTTTGGGGGTTAAGACCGACGTGATCAACGAGGGCATTGGAGGTGTACTTCTTTAATACGTGGATGACAGAACGAGTCATCCAGTTGCATATGCTAGTCGTCAATTATTACCACGCGGAAAGAGATATGCCACTAGAGAAAAGATAGCTCTATCAATTATCTGGGTCATAGACAAATTCAAGCTGTACTTGATATGTAAAGAATTTCGAAAGGAACCGACCACCGTCCGTTAGCCTATATTAGGAACTTGAGACACTCAAACGGCCGCATCATGCGCTGGAGTTTACTCTTGCAAGAGTATCAATTTAAAATAAATTATATCAAAGGTTCCGATAACCAGGTCGCTGACGCACTCAGTAGGAATGCGTTACCGAATAGCGTAGAACAATTGTATTCATAGGATTAGTATCTCCATGTAGGTATATACCGTCTTGTACGACTTAATTTAAGATTCTTTTGTAATATAATTAATTAATGTATAGGTCTGAATTTTGTAACGCTCAATGTATAATTTTTTTTTATGTATATATATTTGTTCTTATTAATTTACGTATAAATTATTTTGTCCCGTATGTACTAGGTTTATATCATTTCATTGTTCCATGCCTTTTTTTTTATTATTAAGTTGTATTAAAGGTTATTTTCCCCTGTAATCTAAAGATCAAAATAATCATGTATTGAGGTAATAATAGTTAGGTGCGGGAAGATACGGTTGGTACAAGAAAACGAGTTCCCTACAACGGAGCTCTATCGTTCTCCCTTCTCTCTTTTTTTTTCGAAGTGACAACTTCCCCTGGAATGGAGGGGTGTGATAGAACGAGTTCAGAGCTGCATTCATTTCAACTTCTATCACATTTTATTTAAAACCATGAGGCTACCCACGTGCATCTTCGATTCGAGGCTTGGAGTCTTATCAACAGCTACCGGACGCCAATGTTTAAACAAGGAGGTTATCGTCCCCCCCGTTCGCCCCCATACGCCGACCTCGCCAGATCGAGTTAGGCTTATGGGCAGATAAGGCATTGTTCCCCGGCTCGGCTGTGCGTTCCCTCGAAGCTTCCACCCCATTCTCCCCCACGCCAAGGAGATGTCCTGGCTATTTATATGGAAACTTTACCACTAAGATCAGATTGGAGATCCAGATTTTCGTCGCGAAACATCACCACGACCCTCTCTCCCTTTGTGCGCCAAGGGACCTCGACCTCGAGATTCACCATCACTTGTCCAGAAGGAGGACAATATTCCTTGAGTGCCAAAGGTTCGAGCCTTTCCGACGCCAAGTCCCAAGGCTTCCCCCCCCTGTTGTTCAAGGGAGAACAACATTAGAACAGCCATTGTTTGTTTTGAGCCCTTCGCCAAGAAACGGTTCTCATCCCCCCCTGTTGTTCAAGGAGAACAACATTAGAACAGCCATTGTTCGTTTTGAGCCCTTCGCCAAGAAACGGTTCTCACCCCCCCTGTTGTTCAAAGGAGAACAACATTAGAACAGCAATTGTTTTTGAGCCCGTAGACAAGAGACGGTTCTCATCCCCCCCTTTGTTCAGAAGAGAACAACCTAGAACAGCCATTGTTCGTCAAGCCGTTCGTCGAGTAACGGTTCTCCTTTCCAAGACGCCACGTCAGGATCCTTTCATCCCCCCCCTTCGGCTGGAACTCGCCAGCGGACCGAATATTCCTTCAAGTACCTTCCACTGCACCCTAATGAAGTTACGTAAGCCAAGCGTCACCTTTTGAGTATTGATCCCTTATTTGTCAATTCTATCCTGTGCTTTAAATGGTTTATCGAACCATCCCATCTCTTTAACTCCATATTTGTTTTACCTTTTTTGATCCCTTAAATCCTTGGATTAGCCCGAGTCTCCACGACCCTTTCCATTCTGTTTGTCAATATTTTCCGTTTTTGTGTTTGCTGATAGTTATTATTAATAAAACTCTATTTTATTAATGATAGCAATATTATTATCCTTGAGCTCAGTTCCACTTCTTAAGCATTTTGAAGATACATAATATCGGCCGCCAGACAGTAAAAACGCACTCTAGAGATAATTAAGGAAGTTTCCTCAACGAATAGTGATATATGGTATATCGTCGGGAGTCATTCTACGACAGTCACATCCACTTCTTTCATTCAGTTAACCTACAAAAAGTTTATATCTTTGTAGACAGCAAAGAAAAGTAAATGAATCAAATTCAAACCGTTTTACAATCATAATTTGGAGTGTGAAATCTAGCCGAGGCCGTAATTTATTAATTATTATATAAATCACAAATACCGACTAAAATATAAATATCTTCAAAGAGTTGATTGATTTTTATCACAATAAAGTGATAATCATGAAAAAACTGCTGCATTAATAATGGCATGACATAGGTTTAAGAGACTTTTAAATTCCCATATTATTTTCAATCTTGCCATAATATTCGTAATCATATTTTTCCTTTTTACCTCTTATCACTTTGTTTAATCTCTATCATACCTTTGTATCGCACGCTTGTTCCAGGGCAAACACTCCTGATTGGAAATTAGCAGCAATTACCCTTTCTTTAAATCGTTAAAACATTTTGGCCTCGTTAACTTCCTTTATTTTACAACTTCGCATAAGCTTGAAGTGAATTTAGGTCCTACCACACTTTCATAACTTTACATTCCAAACCTACAAACACTAAATTATCTTCCCTGCTAAAGACATCATCTCGCAACTTTGGGTAATTTTTAAATATAGTTTAGTGACTTGGGCAAAAACTCTCTCATGAATAGACTATTTAAGGCAGATAAAATTCTTAGAGATTTATTTTCAATCGTTCAGGATCAATTTATTTTTGTAATTAAAAGAAAAGAGATATTAAAAGAATTTAATTTTATTTATGTTTTAAGTCGTTAGAGAATGTGGAAATATGTGAACAGTACAAATTAGTGTATCTGAGAATTAAACTAGAAATTAAACATCGTATTAAAATCAAAGAGCAGTCACTTATGTGACTAAATGTAATACTGATTCTTTTAGTGAATAACAGAGGTGCATGGCGAAATCTGGAGGCGAAAGAAAGTAAATTTAAATCCAGAAAAAATATAAAGCAATTCTTAATCTGCACTATGGAAGAATTGCCACCCTTCTATATATATCCTAGCCTATGCTCATTGATTTTGCTCACACATATCAATTAGTTTGTTCGCTAAACAGTCACCGATACAATACTAATGATACCTAACTTATAAAACTCTTCTCGACTAAAAGTCCTTCTTAAGAAAAAATGATTTAGGATGAGTGAGTCACACTAAAATTAAAAAAATATTTTCGAAATGCCGATGAAAAAGGCGGCAAGTTAGGACATTTGAGAGGACCAAAGAGGAACCTTGCTTGTCCATAGGCCTTGACAATTGAGAGAGCAAAGCGAAATATCCTATAAAAGCTTAGGGAATACGAATATTAGGTAGGAAAATATAAAAAACAAAACCCTGTCTCTCACCATTTCATTCTGTTTGAGGTGTGCAAAATTTTTACTGTCGCTCCTCTATAAACAAGAGTATTCGGCCAATTTGTACGGAACATTTTCCTCTGCAGGCATCAATTAGATGTAACGTGGTTAGTTGCAGAATTTCTTGTCAATTTCGAACAAATAATTGTTTTATATAATGTTGGACAATCTGTAACATTTATCTTGTTGCTTTGTGTAATTTTGTTCCGACTGCAGCCTTCATTTTTTTTATTTACTCTGGTTATATTTATTTACAATATTCCTATTTACTTTGGCTCATTTTTTTAGATTCTCCATAACTCAAAAATTTCATCAGAATTATTCCTCATTACAAAATTTAGTTTCTTCCCAGGAAAAATCAGAAATGTGTTCTTTATATAGAGGATTTTTACATTTCTCTAGGAGTCCTTCAAGTATACTTCATGTCTCTTCTTATGTTTAGTATCCTATTCTGCGCAGTGTCATGACTGTGCTTCTTTCAAGTGGAAGAATTCTTGTTAAAGTGGATGTCTTTTGGCCTGAGAGGCTTCAGAATGTAATGGAAAATTAATATATGGCCAGAGATCTTACTTCTTTTGTTTTCCGTTCGAACAGTGAGGCACAATTCAGATTGGGTCACCAGGGAAAGCATTTTAAAGTGCATCTTATTTTTCTAATCCATTCTAAGTTCGCAGATGTATTTAGAGTGACTCTAAAGGGGAGGAATCAAAGGTGATCTACTAGTTAATCCAGCAAAAATCGATGGGATGAAATAAATAGAAAAACATTTTAAAAGAGTGGAGATGAGAGTTAAAGAACAATTCTTGTCATCTTTAAACCAGTAGGGATAAGACTTACGTGAACAAAGAAAAGTTTGATACACACTTTAAAGAACACCAAAGTATAGGGTAAATCTATATGCGTTACTAGTGACCTTTGTATAATAGCTAAACGGGATGATGCAATTTATTGGTAAGCGATGCTAAATAAGGCAGGGGTACTGTAGAATTTAAGCTGACGCCAAATCTCCATTTTGTTATACACTTGTCAGTTGAGTTACGGTAAGCAGATAGACTACTTGGTGAAGGGAGGGAATAGAAAGAAAATTGTCATTTTTTTAGGCTTTAAATTTGGCGTAGGGCTACCTCAGTTCAGCCAAGTGAGATCGCTGATTTCTGGATTTGTTTCTGTGCTCACGTCATTGTGACTGGCTAAAGGTGTTAATAAACTCAGTGTTTCTTGTATCTCCCATTCTCTTTCAGACTGTGGGACTGTCGGCGGAGGGACCGTGGATTAAGGTACTGACCAACTTTTGGCATTGACTTAATTATGATACCAATATTACCGATCCTTTTGTTATGTTTTGCAAGCGTATTTATTCTAATGCAAATTTAGGGAAGAGTCTCCTCTTTTCCAATCAGAGCGTGGGGAGGAGCTTATGTGATTAGAGGGTATGTGATTGTGTTGTCCGATCCGACCAATGGGTGGAGATTATTCGACCAGAGTGTATGGGCCTATTCAGTGCGAAAACGTGTGCACCAAGTGATTATCTGAATTTGAAAACCTGACCGGGCTTTATCAAACCCACATCCGTAGCAAGATTGATTTCTTCTTTTAAGGTTCACGTCAAGACTGGTGGGTCGGGCTCCCTATCTATCAAATTCCGCTTCATATATGAACAGCTGTTTCCACTGTTTTTTGTTATCTCTGGGGACAGACAGTTGGATCACACATATTTCCTAATGTGTGTATGTTCATATATACGCGTGAAAACAAAAGGATTCGACTTGCCTTAATACAAAATATTCTGCTTTGCTTTGATACATAAATTATTAAATGGCGATTTAACATAATTTACGAGTATTTATTTTGTTTTACATCAATTAATTGTCAAAAGATGGCATATTATTTCAATTTTAGATTTATGTGCCCAATTTAAAAGTTTTATAGGTCTAACTGGGTGTTCAATTTGTGAGGTGCCTTGTGTTATCTACCTCATCTTGCATTTGAGCGACATAAATATTTCACTTCGAGACCACTAAGTATAGATGATGTTCTTTAACTCTAATATACACCCTTTTGTGATTAAGCAATTTGTCGAATATATGGTATAATATTTTAGGTACAGGGAAAGGCTCATTAATCTTATACAGTCATATGTTCAAAATAATATTTTTGAGGCGTGCCAACAATTGGCCTCCTTTTTATTATAGTAAGCTTAGGAAACGGAATGAACTTGTACATTTAATATATTTAAAAAAAACCTAATTTGAAATAAATCTGGTTTATTAAAAATAACAAAATGACGGATCTTTAGCAAACGAGACTTATTTCCCTGACCGTGTAAAAAGGTTCGGGTTTTATCGTACTTGCCGGAGCATTGAAAGGTTTTCCCACAATTATCCTTGATGTTACTATTCCTTGTGTCATTTTCTTCCTCATGGCGAAAAGTATCAAAGGTTTTTCTCCCATTTCTTTCGTGACTTCTTGAATGTCGGTGATCGTTCAGTGTATTACCATTATTCTGTCTACAGAGACAGTATGTTGGATGCCATTAGGCAATTACAGCTTGCAAACATGGTTCTCGCGCTCGACCACCGAGAAATGGCCAGCATATGGCGCTTCTAGCGGCTTGAGAATTCGATCGCTTTGGACCAACACATCCGTCGCTTCACGAAGAGCTTTGGGTACGAATGCTCTTCAGACTACTGCGTGAAATGGGCTTGTGCTATGGTTATGGCCAATTCCTAAATGAATTAAACCCATATTTTCCCAAGAGGTGAAATAATTGTCAAAAAGATGTGAAATTTTTATTGGTACATTCATTTGGTCTATATTACTCCACACAAAATTTTTATAAAGATACTTTAAGTTTAAATATCATTTTAAAGGGCGTTTACGTTTACCTATGTATACATTGGGCTAATGAGGTAACAAAATAACCGAAAAATCAACTTTTTTATAATAACTGTAAACTTTACTATCTTACTAAATAATATTAGTAAAAAATGTAAACATTAAAAAATATTCCTTTTAGAAGTTAATTTCAGTATATGCAATTTATAAGTAATGTATAAAATTAAAATATACTTTTAGAGTATATTATACACTTTTTATAAAAAATGCATTACTCGTGAAATTTTGAAAAGCACAAAAATAAAAGTATTCTTTTTACATTTAGTGCATTATATTTTAGCACTTTTTTTGCATACTGTACATTTTCTTGTCATAATACTCTCTGAATAGTGTCCTGAATATCCCTGTTCAAACTTACACGTGACGGCGGGAGGGAAAACTTCTTCATCATAGAAATCACTAAGTTTCGCGTAACTTTTTTTTGTGGTGTCTTCCGACTGGTAACTATATTGTAAAGATGCAAGGTATAAACTACTAAAATATTTAATGCATTGATCATCAATATAAAGTGCAGTTTCTTTCCACCAATGCGTAGACAAAAATCTAAAACTGCTCTGTAAAATAAATCCACGCAACCCAAGCCACTGTTGTATTACTTAATAACTCTTGGTTAATTTACTTGCTAAATTCCTTTTCCTTTCATTCTTCTCTCAGTCTTACTAATGGTTCTACTCCAAGTACATTAATGTGTAGTGCAACTACTGAATTATCATTCCATCTAACCATTTTTACGTTCCTGTCCGAGCGAAATTCATAACTGCCTCTTACATCTTTTTTTGATGACTTTTTGAGATTTTACAGTGCACTTTTTCAAACGGTTTTCTCCTATTGTTCCAGTACTTTTACGGTTTCCTTTTTTAGTTGAGCAAATAAGTTGTACGAGCTGAAGAAATTGTCTATAAATATATGATGTTTCATGGGTTTGGAATCACTTCTAAAAGTTTCAGTACAACGCACGACCCAAGCGGTTCCTCCTCAACATTTTGACATTTTCCTTCGTATATTATGATGTAATATGGTGTTCCATCAGACCAAAATAATTTGCAGCCGAATCTAATTGGCTTTTGTCTAATAAAATCCTTATATGAATGTCTTCCAAAATATGGCACCATCGATTTCTCAATAGAGATGTTAGTATGTTAAACAGCGAACATCACCAATTTCATTCATTTAGGACATCATATAAAGGTTTTTCTTTTGCCATTTTGTTATTTGACAACTATTCATAGTCAGCTATATGTACATACGTTTTTATGGTTTAAAATTGGTTTCTTGGCATATGAGTAGTATCTACAAAAGCTTTACATTCTAAATTGTCTGATTTGCTCAGGTAGTTCTCCTCTGATTTTCGTATATTTTATATTGTATCCTGACAGCAACACAAGCCCCCCAAAATCAGAAAAATCTTTTTTGAGGATATTAAATGCTGGATGATTTTTATCGCGATTTGATACATATTTTTCTTGTCTTTGATCGGTAATTCAATCATATCTCTGAAACTTTCATTGTACAAAGCGATTTCATCTAAGCTTTTAAATGTGGAAAAGTTTCGTGTTAAAATCTAGTTATATTTTCTGGTTCGTTGTCACTTTCATTTACCTCATTATCTACAGATAAGTGTTCCTTGTCCCATTTTACTAAATATTTTGTTTGTTTTTATGTTTTTGTAGCTCTTTATTCTATTTCTTCTTCATCTTCACGTACACAAAAACATCTCATTCTCCAGCTACTTCTGTAGGTATTTCTTGGTACTCTTTCATGGTGCTGTTGTTATCTACTTCTATGTCACTACCTCGATTTCCATCAGTGGGACCTGTTGAAATTAATAACAGCACTTTACATTTATTCAATTTTATTACAAATTTACTGTGAAAAAATGTACACAATTAATTATAAAATTACCTGTTATAACAATATCTGCGTTGTCAATTCTACCGTTTTGGTTAATTTCGGCCTTTGCATGTTGTCGAAATCAATGGTGAATTATTTTACTTTCATAAATTTTCTTGATTCCATTCTGAAAAATAAATGAAGGTTGAAGAATGTCTTTGTAACTTACAAATCACAAACTAGCAAATGTTTTATGCTTACTGTAAACTTAAGGTTTGAATGAAAAGCAAAATTTTGTACTTTCCACCTATTTTGTAGTTGGAAATAATGACATATACAGATAATAACTTAAAAAATGTTTCTTAAATGCATATAAATATTAAATTACTAATAAATAGCAAAACTAATAAGTTAATGGGGCGGGACGTACAAGGCTTCATAGTTCTCTAATACGGCCTTACAATTTGCCGGTAGATCCTGGAGGTCATTAATAACAATGTCTAACAAATTTAACTTTTTTCGACTACAAAGAGTAGAATAAATTTTTTTAAATGTAGCTGTATGGCTAGATTTCAAAAATGGAATTCCTTTTTAACGCAATGACTCCAGTCTTTTGTAAGTTGCTATTTACTATTTTTGTCAAATTTTGAAGATTTTAACGAATTTCATTCTTTTATTTCTTATTTTCAGGTTAGTTAATTAACTAAAATTTTAAATAAAAGCAACAATTTTAATTAAAATACCAAGAGGAGAGTGCAAAAGTAGCCCAGATAAATTCTGATACATATGTGGTTCAGTAACATTTAAAAAAATCAAAGCAAAGTTTCTTCTCTAGTGAAAAAAACTATATAATTTGTATTTTGGATGTAAAATTTGCGACTAAGATAAACTATGGGCACCACATATCTCTTGCACGAAATACTTTAATTCTTTATCATAATAGTCTACCGGAAAAATAAATAGCCTTCAATTTGGTGTTAAAATGGTATAGCAAGAGCCCCAAGATCATGCCACTGACTGCTATTTCTGTTTGGTAGACATACAAATGTTAGTAATTGTTTATTGCCCACTCATCCTATATTTTTAAATTGTATACTGTAATATTATTTGTTAAAATATGTAATTAATTAAGTTTAGAACCACTTTATTGTAAACACATATATATATATATATATATATATATATATATTAGGTTGAGGAATAAGTTCTTGCGGGTTTTTTTTAATGTTGTGTTGATTTAAGTTTGGTTGACATGATTTGTGAAGATATTAAGAAATAATAATAAATAATGAGAGCAAAATTTGAAAAGGTTAGGCCACGTCTCTTAACAGCATAGACTATTAGGCTTTTGCTTAGGCTACGTCTTGAAGTTGAATAATAAGTCATTGCGGTTTATTTAAAAGTTGTGTTAATTTAATTTTTGTTCTGTTTCCTCAAAATGGATTGTCAAGTTGAAAAAAAGGCGCATTTTCGACACTTGTTTGTATTCATTTTCAATCTAGACAGCAACAATACAAACGCAGACAAAGCTCGTCGCGATATTTGTACTGTGTACTAAGAAAATGCTTTATCTGAAAGGACAGCTCAATAGTAGTTTTCACGTTTCAAAAATGGTCAGTTCAATCTTAATGACGAAGAACGTTCTGGTCTCCTCATTAAGTTGGATAAAGATCGATTGAACCACCTTCTTTATTAAAATCCTCGTCATTCGACTAGAGAATTGGCTCTAGAATTGGCGTGTGATAAAAAAAACTGTAGTTAATCACGTTCATTTGATGGGGAAAGTTTAAAAACTCGGTGCATGGGTTCCGCACGGTTTGAGCGAAAGCAAAAATATTTAACGCTCCACGATTGCTGCAGGTTTGCTTGCTCGTCACAAGGCTACTCGTGGATATAAGGACAGATTTATTCACGCATCATCACTGTCGAATAAAAGTGGTGTGTTTATGTCAACATGAGCAATCGAAAATAATGGCTTAGCCACAATAGAAAAAAAACCACTTCCGCGATTAAAGCAAAGACTTCATCCACGAAAGACCATGCGGTGTGTGTGCTTGGATTGTGGAGGCATCATTCTTTATTAGCTCCTTTCAAACAACGAGATTGTAAATGCAGAACTCTACGTTCAACAAATGTATCGACTCACCGAAGCTATTCGGGAAAAGCGACCTAATTGACGTTGTGGAGTCCTTCTGCAACACGAAAATGCTCGTTCTCACATTGCCAATATGACAAAAGACGGCATCCAAACGCTTAATTGGGAAATCTTGCCGCATCCTCCATATTCGTCAGACTTGGCTCCATCGGATTTTTATCTGTTCCGATCACTCTCCAACAATTTGCGCGCGTTCCTTTTAATACCGATGTGGAATTAAGAACCTGGTTAGACGAATTCTTCGAGTCAAATTCCAAAAACTTTTATTGCAGTGGCATCGAAAAACTAGTTAAACGTTGAAAAGTCGTAACTAACAACGAATAATACATTATTGATTAAATTTCATATTGTTATGAATTAAAAATGAAGGTTTTCTAAAATTGTTAATGGTAATGAATAAATTTGATAAAATCGAAAGAACTTATTCCTCAATCCAATACATAACTTTAAAGTTTATGCATATAATTTGCATGCTTTTAGATAAAACAACGAAGTTCGCTTCAGCTATTGTATATTCCAACCTTAGATCTGATATTCGGCCTATACTTCACTCAAAAGACATTCCAGTACCTAAACCACATGCAGAAATTTTTTTGTCTAACCCTGATGAATCAGATATGGAATCATGTGAACCAGAAACTGAAAATTATGTCCCTTAAACTGTTGATACTGTTCGAAAACCTTTCTCACATCTTGATCTAGATGATCTTGTAAGAGATCTAAACTTAACAAAGTAACATACTGAATTACTGACCTCTAGACTGAAATCAAGAAATTCAGTCGCTGAAGTTGTTCAAATTACTAAGTTTAGCAAGGGACAAAACAATTTACCAGACAAAACTTTCATTTGCAACAATTTATGCTACTGTAATAATATTCCACGTCTCTTTGCAGAATTATATATACATTATGAACCCAGTCAATGGAGACTTTTCAGTGACGCTTCTTTATATAGTAGGAAAGCCTTGCTTCTGCATAATGGAAATAAACTACCATTGATACCAGTAGCTAACTTTAGTGTTTAGAAAGAAATTTATGAGAATTTAGATTTAGAATTTATAGAAGGCAGTTAACATAAATGGTTGATTTGTGCTAAACTTAAGGTAGTATCCATTTTAAATGGCTTTCAGTCAGGCTACACAAAATTCAGGTGTTTTTTTGTGCCAGTGGAAGAGTAGAACTCAGGGGGAACATTACATACGTTCAGAATGGCCTTAAGAGAAGAGACAAAGTACAGTAGGTTGTCATAATGTTATACGTGAACCATTGGTTCCTAAGGAAAACATAATTTTCTGACTACTTCAAATAAAATTAGTTTTAATGAAACAATATGTGAAAGCCTTAAAGCATTCTCAGCCATCCTTCATATATTAAAAAACAAAATTTCATAAAATTAGTGATGCTAAAATTAAAGAAGAAATCTTTGTTGGGCCTCAGATTCGAAAACTTATGGTAAATAATGAGTTTGTGGCAAAATTGAGCAAGTGAGAATTTGAGGCTTGTCATAGTTTAAAAGGTGTATGTAATGGTCTCCTTGGAAGGCACAAATAAGAAAATTACCACATTCTTGATCAGAATTTGATTAAGTCTTATAATCGGTTAGGATGCATTATGTCACTAAAGGTGCATTTTTTGCATTCCCATCTGTCTTTCTTTCCAGAGAATCCAGCAGACGTCAGCGATGAGCATGGCGAAACATTCCACCAAAATATTGCTACTATAGAAAATATTTATAAAAAAAAATGGAGTCCTGCAATGCTTGCTGCCTTCTCCTGGCCCCTTCACAGAGACAGACAAGATGTTGTACATAAAATGAAGCCTAAATATTCTTAAAATATATGACTATTGTATAGATTTCAGAAATTTTGAAAAAATCTCAAATCTTTATTATTTTAAATATTTTTTATAATACCACACTCTGAAATGTATTAAAAGGACTTATTAATTCTTTTGATAAATAAGCTTTATGTTTCTAATTATCTTTGTACCTTTTGTCAAATAAAATATAAATAATAACAAATATTTCATACCTCTATATATTAAATAATCTAATATTACTAAAAAATTAAATGTGCAGATTACAAAAAAAAACAGAAGTGATTTCATGAAAAACAAAGGTCATTTTCGTAATCTACGCAAAAAACTACAATAGAAAACAACTTTCTCATTTCTGTAGCAAAATCATTGTTGGACAGTGTAATTAGTTCTACTGAAGTTTTCCAGCATTGTTTTATTTTCTCTTCATCTTAGTTTGATTACCAATATATTTGGTTATCTTTTGTCCGGGCCAAGGGGTCACCTGTTATGAGGCTCCAGGCTCACCAGTTATGAGGCTTAAGCGGGTACCTGTTTATAAGTAAACAGGGTGATCTATTATATTGGTAAGCGAAGCTAAGGTGGCGGTACTGTATAATTTAATCTGCCTCCAAATGTCGGTTTTGTTATCCACTTTTCTGCTAGGTGTTGGTAAGTGGATAGACTACTTGTCGGAAGGAGAGAATCGGAGGAAAAATGGACGTTTTGGCTTAGGATAACTCAAAGCAGCCAAGTGAAATCGCTGAGTTTCGGATTCGTTTGTGTGCTCACCTCCATGTGACTAGCTATCAGTATTAATAAACTCCGTGTTTATTGTATCTCATAATCTCTGTCAGATTATGGAAATGTGGGTAGACGGACCTTGGATTGAGGTACCGTGTATCTCTTGGCTGTTAACTTAATTTTGATACCCATAAGAGTGATCTTTATTTTATGTTTCACAAGACTATACATTCTAACGAAAATTTAGTGACTTAGTTCCGCTTTTCCAATCCAAGCGCTGGGTGGAGCTCATAAGATCAAAGGGAAGCGGGTGTGTTGTCCGATCGCAGCGATTGGTGGAGCATATTGTATAAGAGAGTATGTGAATGTTATGATGTGTAGGCACGTGTGCACCAAGAGAGTATTTGTATTTGGAAACCAGACCGGGCTTTCCAAGCTTTCATACGTAGCAAGATTGATTTCGTCTTTCACGAGGTAAAGGTAAGGCTGGTAGGTCGAGTTCCTTATCTATCGAATTCCGTTGCCTATATGCACAGCTATATCTGGTGTCTATGTTATCCCTGCCGTCAAACCGTCGGTTCGCACCTGTTTCCTAATGTGTGTATGTTTGTATATTCGCTAAGGAACTTAACGATTTCCATTGCATTATTAAAAAATATTCTGCTCTGCATTGATATATAAATTATTTAATTGCAATTTAATATTTTTTTAGAGGTATTTGTTACTTTTTTACATTGATTAATTGTTACAAGATGGTATATTATTTAAATTTTCGAATTTTGTGCCCAATTTAAAGAATTTAATAAGCCCATGGGGCGCTTAATTTGTTAGGTTCCTTGTTGGCTCTACTACATCTGTCAAATGAGCGCTACAAATCTTCCCGTTAAAATTCACTAATTGAGAGTTAATAGCGATATATTCTATGATGTTACGAAAACAGAGAAACATTAAGTTGCTTAGTTTGATGTCAGATAAACTTTATATACACAACGATTGTATGCAATTAGTACCCTCTCTAACCGTATACAATCAATGCGTACATTGTAGTTTACCTAGCCTAGGCTTGGCCGATGCATTGTGAAGGTGGCGATACTATACAAAAAGTGTTAATTTATAAATAACAGAGAATGATCTCCATGACTTTAATTCTCCCATATCAAAAGATATAAATTGTGACCTCTTAATCACGAAAATATCCAAAAGGGCACTTTTTAGATCAGAATAAACAAATTTGCAGAATTATTAGTATATAATAATGGAACAAAAGCAGAATACGAACCACTTATAAATGAGAAATGGTAGTATGGAAAGGAAGAATTAAATTTAAAGAAAAATATGAAATACGTTACTAAATGTCGAATTGAATGTAAAAGACATCTTCTGGATATAAAAAAAAAATTAAAACATCGAATAGATTTCAATAAGAAGAGATGAGAACTGACCAATAAAAATTACAAATGACTCCACCATAAAGTGCTGCAAATCCCTAAAATCTGAATAAAAATCATACATTAGAAATACAATTAATGAAAAACTGTAAAAAAAATGTTCAATCTCGGTATAACAAAGAAAATAATGAAAATAAAAGTTTTAAGTTTAAACCAAGACTCGGGAATCATGGTGGGACGATACTTATGGAGGCTTGAGGGAAGACCTGAGTTGTTTACATGTTTGTCCAGAGGAACCTGAGGAGGGGGGGTGTATAGAGAGGACTTTCCTCTGTGTTTGTGTAAGAATGCATGAATTTATGTGAGACGTCTTTAAAGAAAGTTTTCTTATTATTATTATCATAATTATCACGGATGATAAAATTTGGGCCAGATAGTACTATTATTAATGCAGACAACAAATGGATTTAATGAAGCAAGAATAGGGATGGATGGAAAAGGGATAGATGGCTCAACGTAGGCATTATGGCAAGGCTCAGGATATCAGTAGATCCTATCTGCTTAAACATGGCACTCTATCCTAATAGGGGAAATTATAGAAATCACATTATATCTTCTAAATAATGTTTTATTCATTCAAGAAAAACGAAAGCATCCCCTGCAGAAGAATATGGGAAGAAAGATGGTGTGAAAATCTGTAAACGATAGTCGCAGATCTTCCTGATACATTGGAGCCGGGAAGATAAGCATGTTACACCCAATAACCACTTTCTGGGGCAGATAAAGCTAAGCTGATATTGTATGCAGATGACACAAATTTGTACTCCTTAACTCGTTCTCTATGTAACAGACGAGAAGTGGCAGCATCTCTAGATACGGATTTAGCCAAGATTACCCTTTTGGTGTCAACTTTGGGGCATGAAGCTTAATGCTAATAACACGCATTCTATTACCATTAGTAGATTTCGAACACTGGATCCAGTTCATCCCAGTTTGTACATATCAGGTGAACTTATTGATAAAGTAGAGGATTTACGTCTTCTTGGAGTAATTCTTGACTCGAAGCTAACCTTTGAGAAGCACATTCGTTTCTTGTCCTCCTTAATTTTACAGAAGTCTGGATTACTTCGTAAGTGTTACATAAATTTTACCTGTGACTCTACAGTTATTAATTTATTTTATGCCTTCATTCTGCATTATTTTGAGTATTGTGCTCCTGTGTGGATGTCTGGTGCTAATTGCCATCTCAAGTTGTTGGACAAAGCGTTGGACTCAATTTAGTTTATATCACCACCTCTGTCCTTTGATTTAGATCATCGCTATCTGGTTGGTGCCCTTAGCATTTTCTCAAGGTATTTAATACTATTCAGCATCTGTTACACGCAGATCTGCCTTATTCTTTAATTCAGTTTGCGTGACAAGGCTTGCTCAAATCTTAATAACTTGGCCATGAATTTTATATATGTTAGTACGGCACAGTTTTCAAGGTGTTTTAAACCATCGTTAATTAAAACGTGGAATGCTTTACCCAGTGTGATTGTTCACTCAAAGGATATTTCTTCATTTAAATCCCGTGTAAATAAATTCTTGAAACTGTAGCTTTTTCTCATCTTCTAATATTTCTTATTCATCAGCTTTTACTATTAGCCCTTCTCTTTTTTCATGGTTGCCTTTGCCTCTCTTCAGTACCATTTTGGTAATTTGTGTGAAATCAATTTAGCAGTTATTTGCACACCCTGTAGGGAGGCTTTGTTAGCTCTCAGAATAATAATAATAATAAAAAGGCGAACCCTCTGCCATGAATAAGCTTACTGGCCGATTGTTTCACATGTTCATCCAAAATTCGCTTGCCAGTACCTGCAGCAGCAAAACACACCCACAACACAATGGAACCAACTCCGTCTTTCACAGTAAGTGATGATCTTTTCCAGTAGAACTCCTCCATATTTTCCCTAAGCGTAATGCTGGACGCTTATGGCAAACAGTTTGAGCTTAGTCTCTTCTGCCTAGAATATTTTAAAAATTTGGTTTCTGTGTCATCAATATGTTCTCTGGCAAACGATAAACGTCTCAATTTGTGAACCGTCTTCAACAGTGGTTTCCTCCTTGATGCACGTCCATGGAGGCCCTCACGGTTTAGTTAACGTCGCACTGTTGACAGGTCCACGATTGTTGAACTGCTGGGGAGATTTGCTTTTAATTCCTTGGAAGTGACTTTTGGATTCTTGGTGACAATTCGAATACACGAACGCACATCTCTGTCAGTTAATTTTGCACACACGATTAACAGTAGTCCCATCAGCCCTAAATTCTACAATAATATTCCTTATAGATGAAATTGGGATATTCAAACTTGCCGAAAATATTCTATATCCATTTTCTTGGTTGTGCAGCTCAATTATACGCTTCTTATATGCTTCTGATTGTTCGGAGGTCTTCACCATGTTGCTTTTTTTATATTATTGTAGAGATGATTCTTCATCCGTGTCTAATACCATACTGAACACCATCAAAATTTTGCCGTGCAAGTAACCTGCTGTGCTAGATTAGTCTAGAATATTTCATCAGTCATTCTCGAATATTCTTTACCACTAAGTTTAATAATTTGATTTGTTAAATCAAAATTATGTAAACGTTGACAATACTTTTGCTTCCTTTGTTTTTTCTAATAAACATCATGTTTAATGTTAATAATTTGTTTTATTATCATTTATACATTATAATATATTGCTTTTAGTATAATATAATTAAATATAATAGAAATATGTACATTTCGATCTAGTAACGTAGGAAAACTCACAAATTATAAAATTTTAGATGTGTTGCCAAGAGATATGAGCGCAAAGGTATAGAGTATCCGATCCATTGGCTGTTGTCTACCAAGCGGGATGGACTGAAATGCTCGCCAGGCTTCAAAGAGGAGGATGACTAAGAGAGCTATGGAATAGATGAAAAATTCAGAAGATAAATGAGGGAAGTAGAGCTGAAATCATCACACGGCGAGTGTTTCATCATCTGTTGCCCGCTTAAGGTAAGGTTCCTCAACCCTTTGTAGGATGGAGGCATTAATTCATGGAAATTCAAAGCTGTGTACACCATCGGTAGGTTATTATGAGATTATAAGATATATTTATTCTATTTCACTCTCTCCCTATCTTTCTCTCTCGCTCTCTCTCTCTCTCTCTCTTTATATATATATATATATATATATATATATATATATATATATATATATATATATATATATATATATATATATATATATATATATATATATATATATATATATATATATATAATTTTATGATGAGCAAACGGACTTAGAATGAGGAATTGCTTTGTTTAATACGTTTTCGTGGTTAATTTCACCCATCTTCTTTCACTAGATGTACAAAATCGTGAATCGGCTAATCATTTAAAGTTTTAAAAATTAAAAACATTCAAAATATATAATTGATAGGGGATTTTGCCAATATAAATTTTGGAGCAAGCACTATGCACATCAAAGATGTACTAGCCTTGCTCAACCACTTGTTAACGGGAAACTTTGTGAAACCGCGAAGAGCGTAAGAAGAAAAACAGAATTACTATTTTAATTTTACAGCAGAACTTGTGGATGGCGAGAGGAATCGGAATTTAGAGAAAAAGAAATGTATTTTAACTAAATAATTATCTTTCCCCTTCTCTAAAGTCATGAATTTGTATTTCCATTACCAGAAGCTGGGTAAAATGAACAGGTGAAACGTTGTATTAAAGAAATAGATTTTTCCTTACGTCCTTTCGTTCATCGTACAACTTAAATTAGAGCTCTACAGGAGCAGTCAAATATGCTGTTATAAGAATAAAATACCAAAGGATTTTCCTGCACATTTAACAAAGTAAAAAACTCTAATGTGAGATCTACAATGTTTCGCATGTGTGTTCACATCCCAAGATCTTTGTACCCTCCTTTCATTCCTCAAATACTCTAAAAACTAAAATAAATGAGAGATAAAGACACTATGGATAAAGCTATTTTCAGAGTTCATTTTGATAGGTTGCCAGAAGTTTTGTTCTTTCTTCCTACATCGAAATACAAAGCTATCCCTAGATTTCTATTGAGATACCTTTCAAGATTTCTATTTTTTCATTTCATCTTTCATATTTGTCAGTCTTTTATATCTTTGTGGAATTAGAAAAATGTAAAACAAAATATTCACGCTTTGATTGCTGTCAAAATTTCTATTGCTAATCCGGTATAACTAACGTTTGGATATTTATTCTTGAGAGATGATAAAAACTTGGCTTTCTTTACTCTCTTCTGGCAAATCATTTCGCTAGTTGGAGCATTATAGCAGTGGGAGTGTTGCTTTTCAATATTTGAAGGGACAGAACATTCGATTGCATTAAATCGTATAGCGATGGCGTCATTTGATGACAGAACAGCGATGTAACGGGTGATTACTTTAAAGTGAAGACCTGAAAAGGAAGTTGTGAGGTTAGTGGTATTGAAATTAGTAGAAAATATATAGCCGCAGATTTTCCAGCAGGCATTAAAGATTAGAAGGTAAAATTTGGGTGTTGGTGTTAGGAGTGCATATAACTCTCATTCCTCAGATGCCAACAACCATCAGCTTCCGGGTTGAGACGAAGGAATCATTTTGTGGTATAAGGTTAAATGTAACAACATGTCGCCCCTTTTAGGTGTTAACGGTAGGAGTAATTAGTTATGGAACGAAAATCGCTAAATGAGTAAACATACATAGTGATGAAGTCAGCCCTACCTGCAGAAGTGCAGTATTAGATCATAAGCGAAGATTAAATCCTAACTAGTTTGCTGACGCAGCAAAAAAGTAGCAGAAAATTAGTGAGGTGGGAACCTGCCTTTGAGAAATACTTCCACGGAGACTAATTTTACTTAGAATCATGTTCCATGGAAGCAGCAAGTCGATAGAAGATTTACGAAGCAAAGTTATTAGGAAAGACACAACGGCTTTCGAGCAAATCAGCTTTGATGGGAGTGGAGATACACACGAGGAGTGAAGATTTGAAAATTCGCCGGGTTAAAGTTTGTCAGGAGAAGGAGGGCATAAAGAACCAAGTTATTTTAAAAAAGGAATAATGACCACGGTATTCGACCAACTTTGGATGAATAAAAAGTAAAAACTTCACTCTAAATAGTCCTTAGTCAAAGTTAGGAGTTTTCAAACAATGCCATTAAAATAGGTCCTGCTTTTGCCCAATTCGCTGAGAAGGAACTGAGGTTTTCATCCTCATCGTGAGAAAATTCACCTCGTTTGTGTCCATGATGTATGTTTGTTAGTAGTATATTTAGTCTCTTTACTTGTATTCTAGAGTAATGGCATGGTATTTGCACTCAGAAATAGTGGAGCCTTAGCCAAAGAGTCGGGCGTGATGTTTTTCTTGTTTTTTTAAGTTAATTAAAGCTAATAGATTCAGGAGACAGAGTTATTTTTAGAGCCATAAACTCTGTTCATCTCACCGAAGTGATTGGTTTCCATTCACGTTTTAAACTATAATAATTGGTTAGCAACTCGTCTGGAAAGTGGTTGCCACCTTATCATGTATCTATTTTTTTGTGGGTGCCCGTTGTTTATCGTGACTCGCCTCGTTGGTGCCGGGGAATTCTGTCCAGAGAGGATATTCCAAGTTTCTTTATTTTTCAACGGGTCAGGCGACGAACAAATTCGCCCTCAATTCGTCTTGTGTGAAAGTGAAAAATACTTTAGTAAATTTTTCGCTTTAGCTACTCACACCTAGGGAACATCAAGATTCTGTTTCCTTATAAAATAATGTAAATAAAAGAAAACGAGCAGTTTAAATAATGACAGGCTACGGATGCATAAAGATTATTGTAAATATCTGTATATTATTTATAAAACAACTGGTTCTAATCTGCATTAGTTTCACGACTAAAGAAGACGAAAAAGCGAGAAAAAAGGATGATAAAACGGGTATATTTTTAATTTAGAGCTAAAAATACTGTTATGAATAACGGACGTAGTTTCCACTCATTGTAAAAGGAATCAGGGTATATGAGAGAGAGGTGAAAGAAATGGATGCATTTTAGTAGTTAAAAGGAGAAAGAATGATTGAGTAAAAAAATAGTCCTAAATACAGGTGACCACCGGATATCACATGAAGTTACATAAAAGAATTCGTTCAAAAATCACTGAAAAAGTATCAGGTAATTCCACCTCTAAAATGAACTGTGAAGGGATGGCCATCGAGTGCCTTGGGGCGCTTACTGGATATCAAGAGCCTCCAGTTAGTGCTTAAAAACGAGTGACACCAGCCGTTTTCTTCTCATTGACCTCGTCTAGCCGTTTGGATGCTTTTTAGTGCCTACTGGTGCTTGCTGGTCATCAACTGCCCCCAGCCAAATGCTGACTATCGAATACATCTAGCTGGTTACTGGAGATGGAGTGTTTCTAGCATCTTTCTGTGGAATGAGTGCTTTCAGTCGCTCGGTGGCCATAAATTGCCTCCAACCGCTTGCTGACCATCAGGTGCATTCAGCGCATTTAGAAGGTGTGTCAAAGACCCACCATAAGACTCATTGCAGAAAAATATATTGTGTGTATTGTGCTATAATAAGTATTCACGTAGTTGTTATTGTGTGCGGGGCGTTTTTGTGTGAGTAAATTGCACAGACTAAGTATACCCCATGTTAAAATTAATGTTTTTGTTCAAGTCATGATATCGACGAGGTTTAATAACTTAATAATTCGAATCTTGTGAGAATGAAATTATGTTTAATTGAATTAAATCTCATATACTATTGATTATTGCAAGTTTCAACGAATTAAAAGTTCGTTTATTCCTGTTAAAAATTAGAGAAGTTTGTATGTTCCTGTACTTAGCGTGCCTGTTTTGACTTGTCCATGTATGATATAACATCATGTAAGAAAGATTAATTAAAACTATTCACAGCTAATATAGAACTTTCTTCATAATCATGTGCCTAAAGTTCTAACGGCAAAGAATTAAGTCAAAGTGATAAAGCAATTATAAAAGCGTCTCAACGATAATGTTTGGAAAGGAAAAGCGTATGATTGTTTTTGAAATTTCCAATAAGAACTATCGTCCTCAGTGTTAAGTCATGCGACCTAACCTGTACCATTTACGTGCTCTTACAAGGTAGACCTCAAAGCTCTTCCATATAACGCTAAGATGCACTACAACTAGTCAAACACATGTCGTAAGAGAGGAAGCTACGAGGCTGCTGTTGCTCATTATCACGAATAAGTCACGAAATATAGGAAATATTTATGGTCGTTTCTTATGATAAACTCTTGGAGAAATTATGTGATTTTTGAGGTAGCATTTGTAAGCGACGTCATTTGCATATTTCAAAAACGAGGTCTAAGGCAGCACCTCTGTGATAATCTAGTTCAGTATTTAGAATGAGCTCCTGTCTTAAAACCGTTCTTCCTTATGTCAGCTTTAATGGCGTGCCCATAACTCGGCTTAAGAGCTACTTGCCTCCTTCTTCCATGGAGTTCCATTTCTAATTCGATCTGTCTCACATAATAATTCATTCGCCTTTTCGGATGCACATACGACGTCATCCAATTTTTGCATTTTCGCCGACATACCGTCAAGAATAATAACGAATTCAACGGCTGAATCTCAACAAAAAAATTTAAATGAAGTTCGTTGAAAGTGAAATTTAATTAGCAAACGTGAAAATGTGCTGTAAATTAATAATTTATATAATGTAATAAGAAGGATAAAATGTGATCAAAGGAAAGAAGTAGACAACAGGATCTAATTTAATGATATGGTACAGGAAAAAAAAAGAGTTGGATGCGGTTTTGACAGATGCTAGAAAGTGGAAGGCTTGGTATTTTGGGGTTGGTTTCCAGCAGTAGATTAAAACGAATTAAATGTAACAAGAAGGTTAAATCGAAAGTGCGCAAACTAAAGCAGATGGAAATGACGAATAGTAGATTAGAGTGAAGAGTGTCAGAAGCAGTTATGCAATTTTTATAGAGCTTACAAGCACAAGGAAATAACAGATTTTATTGATATGAAAAAAATTAAAAATATAAATAAAAAGGTATTGAAAAGAATGAAGGTATAATATGGTGATGGTGTGATTACTTCTACAATATATTAAATAAATAAAACGCACAGCAAATAGACAAAATTTTATGCTAAACGAACCATTGACAAGAGGAGTGGAGAAGAAAGCAGGGGAAATAGTAGTGGCCAAAATAGCAAAGCAATAGGAACGGATGAGTTACCAAATTAAGTATTGAAAATACAGCTAATAGATATCCTCCTATTTTAATTGATGAGGATACTATTTGGGTAGAAGATTTTACCTAAGTAAATAGTGAGAGAGTAATTTCGTGTTACTACTTAAGGAGAAGGGTGAGTGATGTGCAAGATTGCTACCAATACAAGGAAATAAAATTGATTTTACATAATCTCAGGAAGTGGAAGAGGATTAATAATGGGGGACTGAAGGAGAAGGCAATAATTGCAAAAAAAGGGGTTTTGCTTTATGCTGGCAAAATATACAACACAAGTACTATTTTCATTAAACAGATACAGTGAATGGAACTATGTGCAGAATTTCTCATTATTCTAATAAAAATATAGAGTAGGATCCTGAAAATGGGAGAATTAATATAGATAAAAAGATTATACTACAAAAGTACGTATTAGTGGTAATAAGAATGCATGAAAGAGCCTGTGCTTAGTGTAAGTAGTGATTATTATAAAGATTTATTAAATGAAAAAAGCCCTCAAGAGGAGACTAAAGATCCTGAACCGAAGAAATAGTGACAAGATGATTGATGGTCAGAGAAGTGGTGTTAGTCACTAGTCAAAAGGAAAAAAAAGGCAAGGCTACTTGACGGCAAGAGGTACTAATAGAAACATAGAGAGTATTAAAGGACTATCGAACAGATAGCAATGTGTGCAATGATGATGACACTATATGAGCGGGAACCAGAAAAAGAACCAGAAAAAGTAGATTTGACAACTAAAAAAGAGAAAAAGCAGTCAATATATACGAGGGGCGGTCAATAAGTTTTGCATTTTGGATATAAGGAAACGAGATATGAGGAAAAGTGTTTTATTATTTTTCAATATAACTACCCTCGACTTCAATGCACTTGCGCCACTTGTCCCTGAGGCTTCGAATTCCCGACAACCAGAAATCTCCCCACTGCTGTTCAATCCACTCCTGGACGGCGAGCTGGACATCTTCATCGTCCCCAAACCAGCCTCCACGCAGTGCAGCCTTAAGCTAGCGGAATAAAAAGTAGTCACTAGGGGCCGGGTTTGGACTGTAGGGGGGATCATTGAGCTGCTCGAATCCGCACCCGTGCAGGGCAGCTTGTGCAACTTTAAACTTGTGGACTTTGACGACGTTGAAGTCGATCATAGGGCGTCATGTTTCTAGAGACCCAACGGGCAGATACCTGGATGATGTTGATAACAGTTTTATGTGATATTTCAAGATCTCGCTCGATTTCTTCGACCTTCACCCGTGGACTTTCGAGGATCATCCTCTTCACACGGACCACATTGTCCTCGTTGGTCACGTTTGACGGGCGTCCTGGACGTGGGTCATCTTCAAGGGACTCACGACCATGGCGGAACTCTATTACAGCAAGCAATGGTTTCATAGGAAGGGGCGGTGTCGGTGTACACTGCAGCCATGCGTTCATTGATCTCTTTTGCATTCTTGCCTTCCTTGGTCAAAAGTCAAAATTTTATCGCTGCGCGGTGCTCAACCTTCTCCATTGTTGAAAAGTTTGTGAGTGACGATCTGCGATCAGCTAGTGCTTCTTAAATAGACGAGGCAGGAGCGTGCACCTGCACGTTCTGACTTGTCATAACTTGTCCTAACATCCCCACAAACAGGTATCTTCCTTCCTCTGTTTTGACCGCCCTTTGTATCTATAAAGTTTGGTATGAACACAAGATTATTAAACAAATCACGCTTTTACTTACGTTCTTTCGAGATATTTAGTCTGCTTTGGCAGGGCCATTTTTTGTACATCTGGTTGTAACTTTGCTCTCAAGAGAATCATAAGTTATTCAAATTTAATCCATGCATCTTTGATCTCTGCTTAGTCTTGATTAGTTTTATAGAACTAAAAGCTTGTTTTCATCGAAACGTGCTTTCGAATTTGCATATATTTTGCTTTGCGACCGTTAGAAATTTGAACTGTCTTCGCAAGTCAAGAAATTGCAAAATTTCTCAAATCAGCGCAACTTCAGGACCGGAGGGAGCTCTCAAACTTTGCTTTCAAAATGAAGCCACCTTTCAACTTAATTATTTTCAAATTAAGGTTATTAGGAGATAACTTGATTTGATTCTCGCTAATAGAAAACGAGTTTATAAATAGGCGTAGATTATTTTCTTGTTTGGTAAAATTATAAAAGCTAAATTTAAATAAATGCTCAATACTCTTAATTTTTCAATATATTTTATAATTAAATTTCCCTTTGCATTTGAAATTGTGGAAATTCACACTTTCTACTTGAGATTGCAACAGATTTAATTTAATTTTGTATAAAGTGATGTCATTTAGTAAGTTATGAAGCAGTTTATTTTCGCATTGTAATTTTATGTTCTGATTATTAAAAAAATTGTTAAATAACCAATAATGTTAAGGAAATTACAAGGCGATATCACATAAAGGGTCACACCACCCAAAACTGGCCCCAAATTTCGATATGCCTCATTTCTATATTTTATGCAAAGATTGAATGAAACTTTGGTAATAACTAGTTTATTGTATTTGAAAACATCATATCAAAACATGAAACTCTTTGGACTTTTCTTCTTTATTCTACAGCACGTGTTCGAGATGACCTTAATTTAGCTCTGTGCATTTCTTGAGGCGCACCACAAAGTTGTCCATACCGTCCTTACAAACCGCCCAACTAATTGCTCTGATCTCCTCTCTTTTGGCTTCCTTGAGTTTCGTGATGGTTTTAGGTCTCCCTGCGAACACTCTGTCTTTAAGTTAGCCCCAGAGAAAGAAATCTGGGGGACTAAGTTCTGAGCTGTGAGTTGCCCACTCGAAATCAGTCTTGAGACTGATCATACGGCCACAAAGTTCTCGTTCCGCCACTCTTGGGACAAGTTTGAGTTGTGAGAGCTTGCTCTATCTTGTTGGAACAATAACTTCCTCATAAGCGACGGGAAAAGTCTGCAGCTCCCTCTTAAAGCTTTTGAAGACCTCAACATACTGCTCCTTGGTGACTGTCACTATCGCGCATTTCTTCGAAGAGGCATGGTCGGATGATGCTTCTGACTGAGATTATAGTCCATCTGGTGCACTTAGAGGAGTGTAGAAAGTAAATCTGAAAGTAAGATTCATCTCAGGTTCAAAGGAGGTTAAGGAAATTTGCGGTCCCCCGAATTTTCTCTAGTATTTTGACTGCTATAGCCGTTCTCTGCTCATTGTCTGGAGGTGTCAGGATCTCCTTCGTCTTTTTAACGTATGGATAGGCTTTTAAATCCATTACTAGCATTCTCCTGCAATTCTCACGGGATATCCCGAGGGAATGACTTCATTTTCGCACAGAGCGTTTTGGACTCTGCTGAACTGACGCTCTCACCAGCTCAGCTATACGCTTCCTGGGGCGTCCTAAATGGTTTGGACGGTTGTCATTGGCTACATTGAGGTCCTCCACTCTCATATCTTTCTCATATTGGTCCACCCAGTCCTGAATTTTTCTCTTAATGGGGGCTTTTTCACTCTCGAACTGACGTTGCTTGTGTAATGTTCTGCAAAGTAAGGGTGATTAGTGAATGAATTAATGAAGGATATATCACAAAAATTGTGTGCAGGAAACTCATTTTTCTTGCTCAAAATTCATTAGGTCAATTCAAAATAAAGACGGAGGTCACCACAGTCAAATTATACAAGTTAAAAGTGAGCCTTAAATTCTAGGTCGATTTATTGATCTTACACTAATTGTATTGGCCCATACCACACAACTTGACATACCTAATTATGTATTTTCCGCACAAGGTTTCTTCTATGTAATAGTGATATTTTAATCAAGGGAGAATTAACAATATTCAATCAAATTTAAAGTTAAAGTTTGGCTTTCAAGCATTAAAGGAGCGCTTCAGTACAAATAATAAAGAGTTTGTTTAAATCTGTTTCTAAATTTTTAAAACTGGAATTTTAATTTTTTAAAGATATCAGCTCTTTTGTTTGTTAATATAATGCTTTATGTACAAATAATTAATTATTCAAAAGCATTGACAGTATTGTCAATGGCTTATAAAAATACCTAATTAAACAGTCTACAATCTCATTTGATTGAGACAAACTCGGTGAAAATATCGACCCTTTTTTTAGGAAATGTTCCAACTGGTCAGATACATATTGATAGTACTTCTTTGCGTCTGTTCAATGTTTTGTACAAATATTTTTAGACATGGGTTTAAAATTTCTTAATCATGACTATAGGACTTTATTGAGCGCAGCTGCATTTACTAGAGGAGATCTATCCCCAACGCTTGAGGCGATTTGATCTCTCAACCTCCTACCCACGAAGCGAGAAAGAACTCGGGAGAATATTCTATAGACCTCCTCATCGTGATTTTCTCGACTTCAAGACAGGTATTCCCGGACCTCTATGTTTGTCTAAGGAGAGCGCATCGTGGCTTGGGGATATTTATCCGCTTTCTAAACCCCTATTTAACCTAAAGTTTGGCTGGATCGAGTCAGGAACCACTCGCCCTATACAAGAAGATTTTCCCAATTCTCGATTCGGCTCCCCCTTTTGTTATTCGACCCACGATTTTAGAACTCTACCCCACATTGGACTCTGGCCCATACGATTTGTACGCTCTATGCAACGGCCCTTCTTTTGTAGATTCACGCAAGTACTCCCCCAACAAAAATCCGGAGGTAAAACCAATACTTTTGCAATTGTCGCCTCCCCAATTGCCATTACCTTTCGTCGCTTCAAGCCTTAGCATTGCAAGCTGCCGTCACCCGCAGATCTTATTATTATTCGGTGTTCCCATATTAATAAAACTGATCTGCATGATTTTTTCTATTGACTGTATGACATCTTTTTCAAAATATATATGAAAAATAGTGATTTACTTGTTTTTTATTCATCTCTATCAGATCATGATATCGAGTTATACGGAGACGTTACTTTTCTCTGTTTGTATGTCATAAATAAATATTTATATATATAAAAAAATATATATATATTCATATGATATATATATAATATATATACCTACATTATATAATATTTCTATATATATTATAGATATATTTATAATATTGCTAAAATATTTTTCTTTATTTTTAGATTGGGTATATACTTAGAGTCTGTATAAATTGAGCAGACATATTTTGCTATGTCTGCAGTCAATTCACCCCTCCATATTCCAAGAGCAATATTACTCCATTGTTGAAGCGTTGTTACTTACCTTATTATGACTACAGATTAGGAGACCAAGACAAACATTTACCCCACACAAAGCTTGCAAGAGTTGCATCACTAAGCTCCAAATGTGGTCAGTTGGAAAACTTAAATGTATGCCCTTTAAAGTAACAATGGTATGGCAAGAGCAGGAGAATCACCATGATGACTTCTACTTTCGTAGGACTGAAGTAGCTGGATTGAACAAGAAGATTAAATATCGCATAATATACGAATGGCAGAAAAGAAGTTTTGCAATTCAGATATAACGAAACGAGATATGAGGAAAAGTGTGTTATTATTTTTAAATATAACTACCCTCTACTTCAATGCACTTGCGCCACTTGTCCCTGACGCTTCGAATTCCCGACAACCAGAAATCTCCCGACTGCGGTTCAATTTACTCCTGGACAGCGATCTTGACATCTTCATCGTCCCCAAACCGGCGACCACGCAGTGCAGTCTTGAGCTGGCGTAACAAAATGTATTCGCTAGAGGCCAGTTCTGGTCTATAGGGGGGATGGTTGAGCTCGTCGAATCCGCACTCGCGCATAGGAGATTGTGCAACTCTGGCCTTGTGAACTTTGACGACGTTGAAGTCGATTATGGGGCGTGAGTTTTCTAAGGACCCAATGTGCAGTGACCTTGATCATGGCTAAATTGTCGTGGATGATGTTGAAAACACTTCCATGCGATATTACAACTTCCGCTCGATTTCTTCGACCTTCACCCGTGGATTTTCAAATTTTATGGCCTTATCGAACACATCGGGATGTCCTACAAAGCAGATGAATGGAGGATCTTCATTGATTCTTTTAACAGAGTTTTAAAGGCTGTTCTTCTCTACAATGGCAACACAGCTGCATCTGTGCGAATTGGCCATAATATCCAAATGTTCGAATCCTACGAAAATTTGAATACTAACTAGAATCAAGTCCCATCATGACAATTTTCTCATATGTATAGAAGTTATTGCCCCGCTACAAGCTCTTCGAGGCGAATATACCAAGTATCCCTTTTTTGTGTGTCTCCGGGATAGTAGGGCTGACAGCCAGCACTATAAAAAATAGGACTGGAAACCCGAAACCAGCTTTTTACCAGGAAATGACAACGTGAGAGCTATGGCACTAGGTGACCCCAAGAAAATTCTGCTACCACCACTCCACATGAAATTAGGTCTTTTGGAAAATTTTTTGAAGGCCTTGGACGAAAATGGATCTGCTTTCAAGTACCTGGATTCAAAGTTTCCTCGTGTAAGTTAAGGCAAGATTCGGGAATTAATGAAGGACAAGCATTTTGAGCAAGCATTAGCAGGTTTCGAGGTAAATGCCTGCTTTTCCTTCAAGTAGATTGTCTATAACTTCTTGAGAAACACCCGCTCCCCAGAAGGTGCAAAAATGATCCAAGATCTAATATAAATTTACCAGCAATTTTGGTCTAGAATGAGTGTGTAGGTGCACTTTTTGCACCACATCTTGAATATTTTCCCACAAATTGTGAGAACTACAGTGAGGAACAAGGAGAGCGTTTCCCTCTGGATATTTTAACCATGGAAACTCGATACCACGGCAATTGTAATTAGAGCAAGATGGCGGATTACTGCTGCTCATTGAAATGTGATTGCGGCGATGCAGAGCACAAGCTGAAATCACAGTGGTACGCCTTCCTTTGAATCGGTATGTACACTAACCAGGAGAGCATGTTTTTTTACATTCATTTGATTGGATGCTGATGATTCTGATTTATTTCCTGTTTATTTGGTATACATACGAGGAGTGGTCAATAAGTTTTGCAATTCAGATATAAGGAAACGAGATATGAGGAAAAGTATTATATTATTCTTCAATATAACTACCCTCGACTCCAATGCACTTGCGCCAATTTTCCCTGAGGCTTCGAATTCCCGACAACCAGAAATCTCCCGACTTTTGTTCAATCCACTCCTGGACGGTGAGCTGAACATCTTCATCGGCCCCCAAAAGGCGTCCATGCAGTGCAGCCTTGAGCTGGTGGAATAAAAAGTAGTCGCTATGGGCCAGATCTGGACTGTAGGGGAGATGTTTGAGCTCCTCGAATCCGCACTCGTGCAGGGGAGATTGTGCAACTCTTACCTTGTAGACAGGCGTATTGTCGTGGAGGAGCAGGACACCCTGTGATAACTTGCCGCGCCGCTTCTGACGGATGCACTTCTTCAACCCAGCCAGTTCCTCGGAGTAATATTGGCCTAGGATGGTCCTTCCACGAAGCGAATCGTCCACCATTAACACTTCCTCTGAAACCCAGAAGATGGTGGATATGTTCTTCACGGCTGAGGGTTGGGGCCGGAACTTGATAGGGGTCGGAGAGCCACTATGCGTCCAGGCTATGCTTTCGAGCTTGGTCTCGGGATCCCAGTGATGGACACACGTTTCATCACCTGTCACTATGCGTGACTCGAACCCCGCCGGATTTTGGTTGTACAGAAGCAGCAGCTCCTCCGAACTTTGACGACGTTGAAGTCGATCATGGGGCGTGAGGTTTCTAGGGACCGAACGGGCAGAGACCATAGTCATAGCCAAATTGTCGTGGATGATGTTGATAACACTTCCATGTGTTATTCTAAGTTCTCGCTCGAATTTTTCAACCATCACCCGTCGATTTTCAAGGATCATCCTCTCCACAAGGCCACATTGTCCTCGTTGGTCACGTCTGACGGACGTCCTGGACGGGAGTCATCTTCAAGGGACTCACGACCATGGCCGAACTCCCTATTCCACCGAGCAATGGTTGCATAGGAAGGGGCGTTGTCAGTGTACACTGCAACCATGCGTTCATGGATCCCTTTTGCATTCATGCCTTCCTTGGTCAAAAATTTGATCACTGCGCGGTGCTAGACCTTCTCCATTGTTAAAAAACCTCTGACTGACGATCTGCGATCAGCTAGTGCTTCTTAAATATACGAGACAGGAGCGTACGGCTGCAGGTCCTGACTTGTCATAACTTGTGCTAACACCCCAACCAACAGGCATTCCCCTTCAGCTGTTTTGCCCTACAGCTTCGCAAAACTTATTGACCGCCCCTCATATGTTCTTAAAACTAAAACAATGTGCTTTTCCATAATTACTTTTTCATTTTAAATAAGTAATAATATATTAAAAATGCACATTTATTGTTACCATTAATTTGCATCTATTCCAAATCCTTACTTGATAGAAAAAAAAATGGTTTAGATATGTAAGTTCACATCCATGAATAAAAATAAAATTTAAAAAATTCCAAAATATAGACCATGTAATCCTTGTTTGTATTTCGGCTTGACATGGCCCCTTTAGAGATTTCCTTCCGAGTTAGGTTATTAACCGGCGAAAATCCTTTTAACTTGTCCTTTCGACTGACACCTTGTCTCATTTTTCATCTGGCCAAATATTTTCATTTAAACCTACATTTGTAGATATTTAGTATTTTCTTTATATGTTATTAAATATTATTTTTGTCCTCTTCTTTAAATAACCTGAACTGCACTCAGCCATAGCTCAGTATTTAAGGCAATCCTGCACTCATTTAATTTGAGTGTTGAAGCCCACGTACTGGAAACGTTTTTCTCCCCCTTCTCATTAACTCCTGCTCCCAACAGGCGTCAACTGCTCTTCTTTGAAGCTATATATATCCAAGAGAAACAACCGAATTTAAACATACAGTCTAACTCCAATTAAATCCTGCCCAGCGCAAGTAAAGCACACAGAGGGACAGGTGTACTCAGAGCTGCCCGTAGTCACTAATCCTATTTGGCAAACAGCTTAATCCCCCCCATACTCTCTGGCTATCTACTTCTCCGCCCTTATATTACCTGGATCCAACATGCCTATAGGTGTATAGCTTCGTAGGTAATTTTGTTAACACATTTTGTAACATATATAAACTGAACACTTTGTAATAATTCCATATTGTAACTGTGAAGATGATGCTCGATGTATGGAAACGAGTCAGTTAAATTTAAAAAAGTGCTAAATTACATTAATTTACTTCTACCTTCGGCAGAATAACAAGCATCAGTTCCCAATGAACTTCAGTATGGTTATCCACAGGTTAAACAATGAAGAAAAGGCGAATATAAGACAAATCGAGAAGATTGAAAAAAAGAATTATTAATTCGAAACTAGCGGTCGCTTTTAATAAAACATGCTATGATCAATATATATGTATATATATATAATATATATATATATATATATATATATATATATATATATATATATATATATATATATATATATATATATATATATATATATATATATATATATATATATATAAATATATGTATAAATATTTCATGAACGCGAAAGAATGATGAAATGAAGCCAGAAAAGCAGAATAAGGCAGTGAACAACTGCTTTGATCACAATTACACCGCTCCTTAGACAACTCGGTTACGCGGAATTTTCGCAAATTAAGGAAATCACTTTTTGAAGAAAAATTATCCTGTTTTTCTGTTTCTTGCGCTTTTCTGGATTGATATATATATATATATATATATATATATATATATATATATATATATATATATATATATATATATAAGTGATGGAGTCGTTCCTTGGGAACCTTATGCGTAGCAGGAATATGAAGACATATGCGATGGTTTTGAACATTTAATTTTCCGGACGTTTCGGTTATTGACGATGACCATCATCAGTGAATTCTAAATACCAAAAAATATTTTTATAGGAATAACTAAACACAGAAATCAAATTAGTGAAAATCAATTAATAAGAAATTGATGTAATATCTTAAAAAAAAATAACTAAATTAAATAATAATCCCACGAGTTTTTAAATATGCATAATAAACATGACTTAAATGACTATTGAAATACAAAAATTATAAGCTATAGATATAGCAATAAAGTCGAAAGCAAGGCATGAAGAAATCGATTAATAAGCCAAAAAAAAGATTAAATAATCCCATGAGCAACAAATATAAATAGTAAACATGAATCAAGCGGAATACAAAAAATTCACTATAAAACACAGCAAGAGAGAATTATATTGGCAGGGCGAACAATCGAAAATAAGTTAGATCAGGGGGTATGTAATCGAAGCGGATATTAATAAATGGAGCGGAGCAAGTAGTTCAATTAAATTAAATTTTAAGTGATTGAACATCAAATAATATGAGTAGACTAAGGCACGAAAGTTTAAATACTAAATAATCAATAATGCAGGGGTCAAAAGGACGACTAAAACATTAAATTAAGGAAAAGTCAGTAATAAACCAGATCGTTTAGATATTAATGGGACAAACTAAAATAGGAATTAAAATTTCTCTGCACGAGTATTAACCTTATAACGGTTAAGCAGGGAGTAACAACTGATAGTACAGACAAAATTAGGCAAAAAGAAAACTATTAAGGGGGATGTGGTTGGTTGTACATTTGTCTATATAGTGAATAAATTAAGGGATGATGAATAATCATTGAGTTCCGGGTTAATTTGTTTGATGTAAAGAGATTCAAGAATTTTTAAACTTAGAGAAGAGGACGCAGAAGAGAGTATACTAAAGGAATCAGGGTCAAGCGGGTGGTTAAGTTGTAGTGAATGTTCTCGTATAGAGGAGTGTTCTGGTTGGGAGATGGGAATGTTGGTTCTGTATGATACTCCGATATGCTTAGCGATCCTACATCTTAATTGTAGACTTGTTTGGCCTACATAGCGACTTTGGCAGGTTGCACAAGTAAATTGATAAATGATGGAGGAACGCCGGCATAATGGGAGTGATTCTTTGTGCCGAAGGAAAGTATAGACAGCAAGAGGATTAGAATTAATTAGGGGAAACTTGCATTGGCGAAAGTATTTATTAAGAGTCGAGAGTAAACTTTTGTTGAATTTTGTGTCAAGTGGAAGATAAGGCAGTTTTAAGAATAGTTTTTGTTTGGGGACATTTATTAGAGGGGTTTTGCGAGAGAACATTTTAAATAAGAAATTGGAAGTAAGTTTGTCAAAAAGAAGGTCTGGGAAAAAATTAAAATGAACTGGATCTTAGTTAGGTAAATCTTTGGGTGCATTCGAGGAACATTATGAATTGCGAGAATTCCGATCCTTCTTAAGTTGGCTTTAAAATGATTAATTAATAATTCAGAAGGAAGAAACATTTATGCTCTAAGGACACATAAAAGTTCATCTAATACATCCTAAATTATTTCTTTATGTAGTATCCAAAAGTTAATAAAAAGTAATTAGTTGAAATAAACTTTATTTTAAAATTGCTTCAAATTATGAATAAGTATATATATATATATATATATATATATATATATATATATATATATATATATATATATATATATATATATATATATAGATGGTTGGGACGGTATTTGGTGTCAAATTTTAACTGCTAATTTTACATGGATATTTTAAAACTTAGTTTTTGGTCACTATCATTTAAAAAGTATTAACCATTTTTGCGCAACACGGCTGAGATTGACGAAGGCTTGTGGCCAGTTCAGGGGTCACATTTAATCGAGGCGACAAGAGGGTTTGAAGGAGGTGGTTAAATGTAGGAGGTACCTCGGTTTACGAGCAAGGATGAAGAACCCCATAAGAGGAAGGACTTCACTATTTGAAAGTTAAAAATGACGCGGATATTTTGGAGAGGTCCCCCAAGTCCCACGAGTGAGGTGAAGGGAGGCTCTAATCTCGTATCTGACTACAAAAGATACTCACAATATATACAGGCTTGGTTAGGCTTACTAAAGATTGCGAAAGGACTGAGAGGAATCGTGTAAAAAAATAAATGTTCAATTCCAACGAACAAAAACCAGCGAGACAATAGTGAGGCTCGCGTTTACAGTCAGGGAAAATTTCACTACTGGTCAGGAAAGGGAGTGTAACGAGAACAAGGTTTAGGCGGTTATAGGGGGTGGGGGCTGCCTACCCTAAACGAAACGTAATTTGTTCTTTACATTCGAACGTCTATCTGACTTAATTGTCTATCCAAAGGTAACTGAATCTAATTTTTTTCGAATTCTTCATTTTTCTTATATGTATAGTATAGGAGGCTTGGTCTCTTTCCGACACTTGGACCACAATGCTTTTAGCTCCACAAACTGGGCAGGATTTTCTTCTCCCGACGCTAATGAGGTTATAGCTATTCCCATTTTCACATCTTTGATATAATTTTTGTCATGGCTGTGAAGCCGCTAGCTGTCTCGGCTTAATTCAATTTCCAGACGAGAAATATTGGATTATTACTCTGTTGCCAAAATTTTTTTGATATCTGACTTCTGGGCTTCCCGTTTTAATTCCTGACCAGTTTCCAAATATCTATATATATATATATATATATATATATATATATATATATATATATATATATATATATATATATATATATATATATATATATATATATATATATATAAATAAGCGAAGAAATTTGTTGCAATTCTTCCTATTCCTGCGAGGCGCTTTTCTGGTGCAATTTTCATGCCAGGGCTATGCCTCCAAAGAATTCCCCCCCATTAACTGAGTAAAAAAGAGAATTGCACATCCTACTAGTTAAGCAGGTACATTTTTAACCTAGAAAAATGGGACTGACATTAACATCACTTATCCATGGATCAAACTCTGCTCAGAGAGGGCTTGTACAACCTGCCCCTCTAAAATAAAATATCGCTAAGTTTTTGCTATAATTATTGCCTTGCCAGAGTTACAAGGCAATAATGGTTCAGCGATTACTGTATGTATATTTAAGCCTCTTTTAACATACATATTTTAAGGTACATAAAAAATAACATGGATTAGCGAGGCTGTATTCGCATTTTGGCCTCTTATAACATACAAGAGTGGCGATCTATTTATGATTACGCAATGTTCAATAATAATAATGAAATTGAGCCTGACAAACGAGATCATGGTACCGGACCGCGTGACCATTACTGGCTGATTGTTTTCTTCTAAGGTTTTCGCTGTGGTGTCTTGTGGGTTGCCATAGTTCGCATCTTCTCCTGATGCAGGTTATAACGAGGCAAACTGGAGCTGGTTCTCATGTGCCCATCATGTTTCATTGTGAGAGGCTGATTACCCAGCATGGCATCATCGGGTTAGGTGAGCAATTTCGACGGTTTTAATCGGTCTATTGAGACAGTCTTTTCCTCCACCAGGGTGCTCCACCTTGAATACCTTGCTGCCACGGTCGCTTCCCGTAAAGGGCCAGCATATGGCCCTTCGAGTGGTTTACGAACGCAGTCTATCCGAACACAAACATGCATTGTACTCTGTAAGTCTCTGGACACGAGAGGCTTAGGCACCGACTGCAGGTGTCCTGAAGATAATCTTGCGAAGTCGACCTGTGCCATTGTCGATGCTAGCTCTTTAATAAACTTAGCGTCAGATTTCGATGGGGACGACGAGACTAAGGGTTTTGGCCATAATAGTTTGGTACCCGTTACTGCCATGAAAGGGGAAAATCCTGACTCGGTGGGCAAAGTACGAATGCCCAGGATGATTATTGGCAGTGGCAACAGCCAGCCCTGAGGATGGGCCATTACGGAGCCCTTCAGAGGCCTGTAAGTTCTTTCGACTATCCCATTCGTGGAAAGTCTATATGATGTAGTGCGAAGCTGATGAAAACCAACAAGGGGTGAAAAATCTTTGAATAGCTTGGTTTTGAATCGGGCGCCTCTGTGTTAGAACATAGAGCGGAAAAACAAATCTGGACATCCATTCGACTAGAAAAGCCGAAGCAAACGTTGTGGCACTTATGTCCGTGGTCGATTTTGCCTCTATCCGTCGATATACGAAAGTAAATATCGTCGGTTAGAGGGGAAAGATTGACCCAGAAGTGTATACGGTAGGAGCGATCCGACTATATCAATATTCACAATTTAGATATAGTGGGCAACTGAGTGTGGTGACGGCAGTGATGTCTGAGCGTGAGCGGGTCCCTATAGAGCCCGATCTTCGTTCAAGGTATATTATGAAGGTCATTTATGATCAGGGCGACCGCAGGTTCCTCAGATATTTTAGCACTTGACGCAAATGGATTCGTGCAATTCACTCGACCTAGCTAATTCCACAGGGATTAATAAGACACTTGCCCCTGTGTCAATTAAATATTTGCGCTTTTTATCATATATTATGCGGCGGCCGTGAAAACTAATCGCATAGCAGCGGCCGCGTTAGCAACAGCATTGCCTACCTAGTTTTCGTGTGTAACGGATGAAGATGGCCTGGAGGAAGGTTGCATTTGCAAGTGTTTTTTGGCCACCTGCAGCAGGGTTTACAAAAGTAGGCCTCAACGCCAATTTACAAAGCGGGCAACAAACCACATGTTTCTGTTTTCTTCAGAATGGTCGCAATCCCTCCGGTATATTACGCGCACTGTAATTATCATTAGACACCGATCGTGCAAACCCAACGAATTATTTACGCACTAACTTTCGCTCAGTTATAAAAAGCCTAGACATGGATACGGCTATGCATCTCTCAGAATTCACACTACGACACCACGCTTTATTGAATGCAGTAAGTTCAAGCGCCAGTTTACTCAATTGGGGGAGGGTTAGTCCTTTTGTGTAGCGATTATTTATAGGCGCAAAGTACGGCAGTAAGGATTATATAAATTTATGACGAAAGAGGTACTTGCCTATTCCTACCTTAAGGGCAGTTATTCGCAGTTTTTTTATGTTGATTGAGGGCCACGCTGTGACGGCGGAGTATGGTATTAGCTTTTTGAATAGCTCAGGCTTAGGCTTCTCAAAAGAGACAATCATTTCCGTTTTCAAACTCTGGTAGCTTTATTTAGCCAAAATGGCTGCCGGAAGACGGTCAACAGTCTCAGGAGGAAGTGAGGCTAATACGTGAACGAATTTGCTTCCACCGTTATAAGTACATAAATGCAAAACTGCGCCTACACAATGTGAAACAAACCTGCAAATGATGGTTCATTGAAAATTAGCGGCTTGATGTTGATGGCGTTCACGAAGTCCGGTTCACCTTCTCCTGTTTGATGGTTGCTTGAAGAGTTCATATCTGTGTTATCAGAGACGAATGATAACAGAGAACATCAGCTAATAGGTCTCGGATCCCAGAAGGGCCATTTTACCACCTCTTAGGCTCACTTAGACGTCCTTGACCACCTTGGTCTTCAGCTGCTCCTTTGTCTTTTTCGGCACCGTCCGTATGTGGAGCGAGACTGTCCTCAGGATATATTGCATCTGTTCCACGCTCTTAGTCCGCTGAGCGAAGAATCACTTTACGAGGGCGATGCCACGCTCGGCCACGTCATTGGTCACACCGAGGGTGACAACCCGCTTTTCGGACAGCTGGTACGGGGGGGGGGTGGATGGCCACGTTGCCATATTTTCGTCAAGGAAGGTTTCTTTTCCCAAAAGGCATTTAATGAGGTTCAACGATCGTACCATTTCCCAGGTGGGAGGTGGCATCTGCAGGTTAGTATTCTTTTCCTGAGGTCATCGTGAGTTATTCTTTAATTCCTGTTGTGTATTTCAGGTCAGCACGATGGCGATTTTCTCCCTCTTGTCTAATCTCTCGTTGAATAGCGCCAGCCCGATCAGATCATCTGACAGGTACCAGAGGGGGCGACGCATAATACGGTCGGCAACAGTGGCCAATCTCCTAACCCCGTAGTCCAAAAGATCTTTGATGAAGTCCCTGTCGTTCTTCGGGCGTGGTTGGCAATGGACGCCTCGTTCCATTACTTGATGTACATTATTGCCACGAATATTGACATTTGCATCATTAACTTCTGTTCCCGACGGGTAAGTTGGAGCTGATCGGCGAAGAACGTGATCTTGATGGCATAAACCCCTTCGCCATCCAGCGAGTCATGTGGCAAGCACCAGAAACTTTGAAGGATTTTAGTATGTCACCGCCCAGGAACGCGAGACTGAGCTGGATCAGCCCTTGGTAGTCTTCGCACATCTAAGAACCAGCCTCCAAGAGGTTGCGTAGGAGGTTGTTCATGGATTGCCGTGAGGGGGCCTGCTCAGCCGACAAGGTGTCAGTGACCAAGGGTTTGGCTTTGCTCTGCTCGATAAATGGCAATCGTGTCTGCAGCTTCTTGAAGAAGATAATGTTCGGACAGAAGAAGGATCGCGGCAGCATTTGAAGAGGTCCTCCAGCACAACTTCATAGACATGGTGCCAGCACACCAACTAGAGCAGGGGGACTGTCAAGTTCCCGGTCGATCAAAGTGCACGCCTCATGCACGAGGCCAGTATTAGACGCTGTGGTAATGAACGCCATGACGATGATGCGGGTTTCCAGGCCATTCTCCCGGACAAGCTTCAAGACTGTCTCGGCCACGGATTTTACTGTTCCGTCAGCAGAAACAAGGACGCGTAGGAGTTAATCTGTGTCCCATCCAGTCAGAAAGACTGCGATCTTTTCCTCCAGTGATTTGCCTTACGTGATATTAGTGAGGAGCTTTCAATCCATGTGGAGGACCAAGGGTACTTCCGTGCACCAGGCCAGCAAAGCCGCGATCTCCTCTTTGTTCTTCACTCGACCGCGGTGAACAGAGGAACTGCACAGGGTCAGCGCGTCTATGTTGTGGCCAAGAGCAATGGCAGTCGCTGCGAATGACAAACTAACATCCTGAACGGACAGGTTATCCGAAGCCCAGGAAAGGGTTATCTCCTTATTTAACTTGTTTTCTGGACGGTGACGACAAGATGATTGTATGGGTGTTGGACCCACGAATGTATCATCATATTCGGTCTAAAATGATGACCCCAAACTGTCTCGAGATCAATATCCTTCGTCAGCATGGAATTCACAGCTGCGGCATCCCTCTCTCCACAGTCATCATCTCGCTTTATCTTCAGCCAGGCCGATTCCTGCTTGTTTACTGAAGTTTGGTCTACCCAAGCCATTGAAAAGAGCAGCCTGTTCCCGGGAAAGCTCTCAGAAGAATCCACATCAAAATGTGCATTTTGTGATCGCCGAGCGCGTGCCATTGCGTTTCAGCTATGTGAGGAAAAGAGGAAAAAACATCATTTCTTAAAGTGGTCAATATCACTCAAAATACACGAAGTAGACAATTTATGCTATCAGAAAATATAGCCGAAATTAAATTGAATTTTACAGTATTTACTTTCACACGAGAGGCAACCAGAACGTCATGTGCTGGAGTGTGTATGGCCATCTTGCATTTTCTGGGACACTAATATTTATATATATATATATATATATAAAAAAAATTATATTTGCAATAACGCATTTGTAATTATGCGGTTAAGAATACAATGTTATGGCTAACTAAGCTCTTCCTCAAGCCTTCGGAAGGAGCTCGTCTCACAATCACGATAGGATGACGTATAATCCAGCATTTCTAAGCAATCTAAAAAGATTGCTATCAATCAGCCTTTATTAATGTTATCTATGCTTTCCAAGAAGATGGAAAAATCGGTATACCCATTCTAGCCCTGCCTGTACAAATTAAAAACTCGCAAAAAAGCATTAAGACCAAAAAAAAAAAATAAACTATACAAGGCACGTATAACATTGCCAGATTAAACTATATATTTTTGAGCAATCTTTTACAGTATACACCCTTCCCTAGTGAAATAGAAGCTCTTAACCTCAGTATGAACTGCCACCTACAAGCCAAATTTGATTTAATTTCAAATTAAAGGTTGAACTATAATCCCTCTTCCTATCCTTATTGAAACTACAAGGTCAAGCCAGCATTGAAATTAACTCCAAATTAAAAGAGCAACACCTATCAGAACTTACCAAACCAAGGTGCTTTAATGGCAGCAAACTCAGAAGACGAGAGATAAGCAAGGCCATCAACTTTAAAAAAACAACAAAGAAATAGTTGTAAGAAAAGCTGACAAATCTAACATATACGTCATTCTAAACAAAGAGGAATATAACAGCAAATTAAATACCATTCTAAGCGAGACCACTAAATTTAAACGTATGAAAAATGATCCAACAGAAGACTTAACAAAGAAAATAAATGGACAAATAACTAAAGTTAATGCACTCATAGGAGGACTTAAATTCCAAAGATCATAGGCGATTATACACCAGGATATCTGTATGGAAATGTAATAATTCATAAACCGAACAACCCATTGAGGCTTATCATTCGCAAGACGTCACCAACGTACCATTTAGTTAAAACCCTAAATGAAATAATAAAACCGTATATCCCTTCAAAATATAGCATAAAGTCTACGGAAGAATTTATCCATATATGTACTCCACTCTACAAGACAGGCAGGAGTAATAGCATCCATTGATGTGGAAAGCCTGTTTACGAATGTGCCCATCGCTTAGACCATCGACATCAGCGAGGGACTGCTTCCTTCTCGAAGATTTGAAACTTCCCAGGCCAAGGAGCACGTGGTTTAGAGGGAACGGGCTGAAAGGGATATTCCGAGGGAGGCTTTCAATCAGAATAGTCCTTCAGAGGCATCCCCTTACACGCCTCCCTTTCCGAATATGACATTTTCCTGATACATAGATGGAAAGGGCATCCCCAACATGGTAACGGTTGTACATGGGAAAGATTCTGACCTGGGTCTAGAGGTGTACACCAAGAGCAGGCATTAAAATTTGAGTGGAAGCAGCGGTCAATGAATGACTTTCGTTTAATTCCTTGACGCAGGGTATATTTAGAAAGGTATCGTCGTTAACCAGCGAACAAAATAAATGTATACAGGAAATAGTTAATTGAGAGTCACAAAAAAATCCATTTAAATAAAGATTCATTCATGAAGAGGGTAGTGGAACCATATTCAATAAAAAAGAAAAAAGAAAAATACAACGCGGAAACGCCAGTTCATCCGTTCCGAACTTCTGTCTTTTACCCAGCGATGTCCCACAAATCCTGTTACAGTCGTACCTCTTCGTAAGATCTCACCAGCCGATCTCCCTTTGTGAAGCTTTGGTCCTTGTTCAGAGGAAAGCTATCTACCTCGCGTCTTCCCGTAAAATTGCGCGGCCCCCCTCATCTCGCAACCCCTTTCCAGACTCCTGTTCCTTCAACTCTGGGACTCCCTGCCGATTAGCAGAATGGTCTCGAGTTGAGATTACATCTCTCTGGAGCAGAGAAAATCTCATTCTTCAAAATAATTAACCAAACCTCATCTACGAGGCCTTGTTAGGACTCCAAGAAGTATCTTCTCGAAGACCTATGTCGTTGGTCTCTCCACCCCCTCAGATCCAAACAACGCTTCTTGATAAAGCGATCTTTTGTTGTAATCAGCACATTACACCTCGTCAATCGTAATTAAAATCTCTTGTTCGAGTTAACGTTAATTTTGCTCCTCCCGCTTAACTCTGTCATATCATAAATTGTCACAATCCATTTAAAATCTTCATCGAGTAATTGGTTCCCCTTTTTGTATATATACGGTATATATATATATATATATATATATATATATATATATATATATATATATAAATCCAACTTCACCGCAGGAAAGAGAAAATGAAATAATTTTTCTTCAGAAATAGTTATTTCTTACTTCGAAAAAATCCGAGCTGGGGGTGGGATTCCAACCGTGTATTTTGAGGCAGCAAGCAACCGCTTTGATCTCAATTAAACCGCCCGTTATTATATATATTGAAATTATATATTGGGGTTTCATTATTTATACATATATGCTTCAAGCTGCAACTCAGCAAGCCACTAAATAGATACCGGTCAACCGTAAATTGCCCCTAGTATTAATTTCCCCAAAGCACATCGCCGGCGGCCTAGGGTCGGCTATCTGCCCGTGCATTTGTATGTGCCTCTGCGGCGAGGGATTCTTCACATGCATACCTCAACAGTGTACCACCACCCTATAATGTCACCTCCAAATCTTCACCCAAACATCTTAAGGAATATGTTACGTTCATGCACATCAGAGGTTCCGTTTCGGACACTGGACGGTAATCTATACCCGCAAGTGGATGGAGGGCTATGGTATCACCATTGGGGCCGAACTTCGCTAACTACTATATGGGTTAACTTGAAAAGAGCTTAATTGAAAACAGTAAAAATAAGCCACACACATATTGCTTATACATAGACATCTACATCAACGTCCAACTTAAGGAACATCTAAAAAACATCAAATAGCAATTTAAGGAGAACTCTGTATTAAAATTCATTTAAGATTGAGCACGGGCAATAAATTCCCTTTTTTGGACGTTGAGGTACAAAACATCAATAGGAAGCTATAGCAAAAAAGTATATAGAAAAGATACGGACATGTGAAAATGCCTCAAGGCGGATAGTGAATGTCCTGAAAGATACAAAAAAGTGTAATCGGATCATATATCCGCTGAACATACAAATTCTGCTCTACGTGGGAACTTTCCCATCAAGAGATCTCCCGCGTAAAACAAATGCTCGTGAACAACGTTTTCCTGAACAGCATGATTGAAAATCAACTCAAATAATTTTTAAGCATACAATTCAAAGATACAGCTAAAACGGAAAGTAATCAGGAAAAAGTAAATAGCATCAAACTGTATTACAGAAATCAGATGTCTACGGCTTATAAAATAAATTAAGATTAAGAATAAAATAGAAACAATTCAACTTATTATATATTATAAACGACAAAAGTCAACAAACAACAGCTACCAAAACTCCCCAAATCTAATGTCAACCAATATAGTTTACGAGTTTATCTGCCCCAATAAAGACTGCAACCTTTATAATAACTCAAAATATATTGGCATGACAACCAATACCCTTTCGACGCGTTTAACCATTCATATACCAAGCGGAGGGCCTAAAAACCATATGGAGAATGCGAATAGCATCAACTTAGTTAGAAGAAAAGAGGGTAATAAAGCGAGGCTGAACATCTTAGAATCAATCTTAATAAACAAAAAGAAGCCCGCCATCAACACTCAGGCCACGAGCTTGAATAGAACATTAAAATTATTTAAAAATTTCCCTCACCAGATTGGCTCGTTTCTTTTGACGTTACGTTTAGGTGAGGAGGAAGAAATATGCCCCTAAAAATCGTTTTCTTTCAGTCTAGCAGATTTTGACTGCACCATACTTCATCAGTAAGAGCGGAAAGAATACATAAAGACGCTCAAAAGATGATCGAATAGATCGAAAGCTTAGCAATTTAAGTTTAGATTTTACGAAACGCATTTTTTAGAAATAGAGATGATGGGTATAGAATAGTGATCTACCAAGTACAAGATGGACAAAAAAAGAGAGTCAGATGAAAGACTGATACCCATCTACACTAATATATATATATATAGCAGATTCTGACTGCACCATACTTCATCAGTAAGAGCGGAAAGAATACATAAAGACGCTCAAAAGATGATCGAATAGATCGAAAGCTTAGCAATTTAAGTTTAGATTTTACGAAACGCATTTATTAGAAATAGAGATGATGGGTATAGAGCAAGTGATCTACAAAGTACAAGATGGACTAAAAAAGAGAGCAAGATGAAAGACTGCTACCCATCTAGACTAATATATATATATATATATATATATATATATATATATATATATATATATATATATATATATATATATATATATTTATATATATATATATATATATATATATATATATATATATATATATATATATATATATATATACATATATATATATATGGGAAATAGCACGAAAGTTAGCGCGTGATAACTATAAATATGGTACATATTCATTGTAGAGGTATAATATGAAATTAGTATATATATATATGTATATATATATATATATATATATTTATCGATTCTAAGGAAAAAATAACTAAAGAAATTTGGGTTTAGCTTTGCCCCTTCGAGGTTCTTCGGTAACATAGGAGAACGAGCAAAAGAGTAAGTGATACGAGACTGGTTCCTGACCTCAGCTCAAAAAGGCAGGCCCTTCGAGGGTTCACTTATAAACAACCCATTCAAAAGTGAAAACTGCCGATATCGTATTACCCCCTCTCTGAGGCACAAGACGCAAAAGTGCGGGAGACCAACCTGAGGTCCCACCTTGCGAGCCCCTCCCCCATCCACCTCCCCACCTACCTCAGCGGGAGTAAGTTGGGTATATAACAGGATGCCTCGTGTAAACTTGGCTTTTTGTTCGTTCCCACGGAAGAGACAAGAAAGTCACCGGTTGACAGAAGATTTTTCGAGTTGACAAGAAGACTCAAAAATCACCGGTACAAAGTTATTGCAAGTTAAGGAGAATTTGCAGTCCTTCTACAATACCAGATTGTACCAAAGAAGCTCGGTGCCGTTCGAGCCCTAAGATTAGTTAGTATCAACCTACACAGATTGAGGACTCCAAATCTTATTCTATCTGAGTTTGACAACTCCAAACTAGATAGATTTCGCATTCAAAATCGAAATTATATAAGCGAGACCCAAATCGCTAGAAAAGAATATAAACATATCTCAAGATTAGAAACCTTTTTAAGGTCATAAACGTACAAGAACCAACCGGCCTCATCGGCGTCTTTGTTTTGATTCTCTTACGCCAACTCGAAATTCCGTGTGACGTCACTTATCCACCGTTAGGACGGAGTAACACCATCTTGGGGAGCAAACTGCAAACTACTCGAGCTAAGCATCTCAGGAAAAAACTCCCCGTAGATATTCTAAATGGAAACTGGTATTAATCTCCATTACCTTATGTAAGTAAAGAATAATCCTGTTATTTATGTCCCCGTGCATAAAAATTAGTTTATTGGATGTCTGACTAAAAACAAAGCTATTAACTTAAAAATTGTTCTCCCTGTAAAAATTTATCTCGAAGCGAGCTGCAAGAGCTCTCCCAGTAATCCCTTTTCCTTTTTTTAAGTGTATTAAATCCGTATTTATTGTATGTTATTTAGAGAGATGGGTTATGTTAATTAAAGTCTATTTTTCTTTAGTAAATGCTCTGTTTTAATTATCCCCGAACGAGATGAAGTGGCAATATTTGATAGTCAAGAAAGAAACCCAGTTTATTCATTCACTAGAATAAAAATAAAGATTAGCACTCTTAGAGCCCGATCCTCAAGCGATCACCGCGGCACGAACCTACGCCTCAATTTAAAGTTATTTAGTTTATTAAAAGTTAATAAAACAAATAAATATATATTAGCTCGGCATTCTACGACAATCTTATATATATATATATATATATATATATATATATATATATATATATATATATATATATATATATATATATATATATATGTATTTATATATATATTTAAACGTGGTAGACCCCGCCAAATTATTCGACCTTGTTTGAGAAACAATATTTCAATAACCATTTTAGCTAAGGAGATGAAATTAAAATTTCCTAAAAGATGAATCCTTTATCTATAAAAATTATTCCAAACAAAAATTGTCTCGAGATCATTTAATAAGTCAATTAGCCTTTAAATAATAATGCAATTTCTTTTATTTTCTCAATAGCAACGTTAAGAAATTTAAAATTGTAAACTAGATTTACTTTTAATGAATATTTCAATATTCTCCACTTTAGGGTTGATTTGAACGGTATTGTTAATTATCAAATTATTAAATGAGCGAAAAAGTGCGGGAATATTCGCTATCTCTTACAGAAATAGATTGTTGGAAAGTCTTATAGGTGCGCTCCTAAAGAGGGTTCAGTAAATCCAGAAGGCTTTTCTATCGGATTAAGGCATTTCTACCTTTATCCTTACCTAACTGCATTGATTTGAACCTTATTGTTCATTTAATGAAAATTTAGTTGGGTGAACAACTGGACAACAGTAGCATTCTCATTTTGATTTAACGTAAATGTGATCTTTTACAAAAACCTTTTAAAAATTTCGCTCTTTAAATAAATAGATTGTTGCCCAGTAGGGTGATGACTTTTTTTACCTCATATCCCTCTGTTATAATTTAAAGAGCTTTAATTAAAGATTATATAAAATCTAGTTTCAAGGTGATTTGATAAAAAAAACTCACGCACAAAATGATTTAAAAAAATTTATTTGTCAGCTTTTTTGTCCAGTTTTCGAAGTCACTGGCATCATATACATGATTGAACACAAACTCATGTGTCACATATATATAACATTATATAGGGTCATCAAACACACAAACGAATTAAATTTGTTACAATAATTTCATTGAACAGGATGCTTCTTATTGATAGGTTGTCCTTGTTGCGGTAGAACCCGTGCAAGTCTTGCATAACTTTGACTGCACGCTCACCTCACTGGTTGCTTCGTGCAATATTGTTTGGAGATTTATCTGTTTTCTAGTGGGTTTTCAAGCATTTGAGACCTGCTGGGTCATCATTCAGAGCTGCAGATAGTTAATAAAAATCTTCAGCGCGGAACAAGAGTGTGCTGAATCAATGGTAACCCCATGAGTAAGATATGAATGAACAGATTTTCGCAGCCTGCTCCGGGTGTCAGGCATCAGAAGGAACGCAAGAAGGTCTAGAATGGCACGAGAGTTCCAACGTGTATAGGTGATGTTTGGAATCTTTTGAAACTTACAAAGCAAAGGGGACCTCATTCATCTCAGTAAAGTGACGGAAGACACGCTTGAGGTGATAGAGAAACTTCATGTCGTCTCTCCAGCCGTCTGTTTCCTTAATCTCAGTTTTACCGTTGCTGAAGGCTGCTTTCAATTTATCATAATTGTTCATCAAATCTTGCCAAAAAAGTACTCTATGTTTGGTGATTTAGTCGACCCATGGAGCTCATCGTCCATGACAACGCGAAGAATCCGATCGAGGACATGGTGCTGGCAACTGAATAACTTGGGTTTGGGGTGACCTTTATCTTCGAACATTTGCTGCACTCGAACAACAACGCCTGTCTTTTTGCTATTATTCACCCTTGTTATGTCGGCGACAAGCATAACAATTGATTCCTACAGGTTGAACTCCCATAACACAGCCTGGAGCCCTTTTTCAATTGTTACAGCTTTCCCCTACTTTAATTTGAGCGCAGTCAACTTTATTTCTTTCTCTTCATTCTTGAGGACCATGACCTTATATTCAAAGTCCTCAATGCGTTTGCCGTCAAAGTGTAAGCTCCACTTTTCCAGATGAAGCGTGCTCACCCATATTTCTTAACTTGAGCAGCTCTCGTGTAGATAACCTTGTGGATTGCTGACTAACATGGGGTTGGGATTTCAATTCCCTTACCAGAAAGCTGGCGACATACCTTTGCTCCTCTTTGGGATAACAGCTTTGAGCTTATAGCAAGGAGTCTTGCTAAGCCTGTTGGGTTATGCTTCATTTCCTTCGTTGATGCTGCGTTCTCATTCTTCCAAGAACTGTCTTCGCTGTTATTGGATGAGTCCGTGTTAGTTTTGGAACAATCAGGTAGTGCTGAGCTGGAAAGTGGGGACACAGTCGCTTCCATTGCCTTCTTTCGCTTGGATGGGTGAATGGTCTTGGCACTAGCAGGTTTTCCATTGGATTAACCAACCTGGCCTTTGGTCAAAATTGCTGTTTATAGAAGTACTCATCTTATTTGCACAACCAGTTGCCTTTCACCTTGGTCACGTCAAACAGTTCATTGAAAGAATTAAAGTTTTGTTTCTTTCTGCAGTACTCAGTCTTTCAGAAGGTTTACTAGTTTTGCACAAATGGCTTGATCAGTTATATGCGAGAAGTTCAAAGTTTTGCTCCATAGGGTTTTTAGCTCCAAAACAATTAGGCCGATCCTCTCTCTCCGTTCTTTGGCGGTGGATTCAAGAAATTTGATGCGTCTAACGACGTGGATTTTCAGGGGCATACGACTGTGTTCACTTAAGGGTGCTTCATAAACTGCCTCGTTGCCTCTTATTGATGGTGCTTGAAACTGAACTAAGTTATTTGTCCAGGTTTTCTTGTTCTTCTCCGTGTTAAAAAAGCTCTTCTTAAACGACATGTTTTGTACTAAGCAACTGAAATAGAAAATAAACTTAAATATTGAATGATAACTAATTAAAAAAACTCTTATCGAGCTTTTATATATTTTTTTCAAAAGCAAGCAAATTATAATTATAAAAAATAACAGAGAAGGCAGACACTAATAAAGTGTTATATGCTATTATATTATATAATTAGTTAGAGAATTAAATGTAGCTTAACAAGTAATACCAGGATCTCTTTACAATAAACGCTGGAGAATACACAACAATTATAATAAGGCAATATTAATATCAACACCATTAAAACTGAATTAGGAAGTACCCGCTTTAAACATCTCGCTTTTATACCGCACGGGAAATTGCTGAAGAAAATTCTGCAACTCTACAGAAATCGCCCAAGCGATGACGTAATGATTTTCTGTAAAATTCTATACAATTCTATGGTACAGGAATTATTGCACAAGTCTGTTTGATGACTTATATATTTAATATAAATATTTTTAACATATAAAATGCTAAAATGGCTTATATTACATTTAAAAATGGTTTGTGCGTGACCTTTTCCAATATTTCAATGGAATAAAAGTAATTTTTGTCATTAAGGAAAAGGTTCAACCATTCGTGCAACAGGAAATAATTTTTGATAAAAAAGTCAAAAAGTCATCACTCTATTGCCCAGTCGTATGGCTGGCGCTCTTGTTTCTCACTTACAAACTTCTCTCCCAAACACGTAAAAGTGCCCGCAAACATCCACTTACCTTTTTTATAAAATAACAAATATGCAACAGATTATTTTACGAATATATTTAAGATTATGATATTTTTCCATTCCTTCAAATGTATTATTCTCCAGTCTGCGTTATTTATATTTCAACTTTTCCTATTTCTCTAAGCAATCTATATATTTTTAATAATAAACAGGTAAACAATTTCCCCAACTCCATTAATATAAAATGTCCTCCTTTGTTTGCCCAATGTTTCGATTTGTCATCGCAAGAAAGTAAGCTCCTTGATGCAATCAAAGTGACTTACCAACTGTTGGATTCTGAATCCACTTCAGGAAGAGGCCTTAATTTGAGATTTAGTTTTTTTTACGAGCAGAGCTAGCGACGTACTACGATCTCAAAAGTCACCGAAATTACACTAAAGCCTGATACTAGTCAAAGTTAAAATATAATAACATGCAAAATCCTAATCTAAAGATACAAACAAAAAACAAAGGCAAAGAAATAAGCCCCAAAGCAAAAACAATAAAAAAAAGAGGAAAAAAACATGCTCCGGTATCAAGCGGAGCCTCGCCTTCATCCAATGCAGGAAGATTCCACCTACAAAAAATGGAGTGACCAAATGGAGGTTCACAGCCTCGACCAAAAAGTCAGATTGTCCACAACTCGGTGTCCACAAAGTCGTTCCTCGTGCAAGGCGCAATCTTTAGCGACACCGCTCGTCCCAATACTGGGACAGGTAACTTGCGAGAACATTACCCAGTCTGGGACATTTGACAAGAATTTGCCGAAAAGTATGGGGCCTAACGCAGAATTTGCAATAAGTTGAGGAGGAGAGCTCCATCAATCGTTGTGCTAACCGCAAGTGTGCCCAACCAGCCTCTGCGCTTGATTTTCACATGTCATGCAGCCTTCTCGCGGCAAACCTGGCGTCAGGGATAACGCTAATCTGTGTTTGTGGAGATTACAAGGTTACAAAAATACTCAAGGCGCTTTGTGAGTCACCATGGATCACAAACCGGCGACGCGTTATTTGCTAGATGGAGTGCTGTATTGCAACCGACTAAGCCGTAAAGAAAGACTAAGCACCTGGTAAAGCCACGCTGACTTGAAAAAGAGGTGATGCGATATGGAATCAGACGCTCTCCTGGGACTAAGAACCATCTGTATACACTGGCACGGATCAGGAAATACACGAAGTTTGCCTCCAAATTGTCGAGCGCACACTTCGGGTGATTTGGAAGATTTGGAAACAGAGGTGTGGTGACAAATAGTCAAAGATAGTAGCCTCCAGGGTACCATCCCAGTCAGAACCAATAGCAGCACCGGCTTGAACGCACCCCGAGCTCAGGAACGAATTTCTTAGCCCTAAATCAAAAGGGCTTTGGGTATGGTTACGATTTCTCGGCGGCATATGCAGCTTCGTGCTCGGCTGTGGATGGAGGGATAGCCGCGGATGGCGACTGAGTGAGGTGCTAGGGTCACACGTCGATGCTCAAATCCACGGGACACGACTTAGAGGTAGTAGCATTTCCCCAGCATCGACAGGTAAGCACTCAATGGGATTTGTGCGGAAAACACTGGCTACTAGACGGTGCTGTCCACCTTCTACAAAACACGCTTGGCTGCGAATGCATAAAGCCTGCATAGGTAGTCAAACTTCAAAAGAACAAGAAAAGGAAAGAAAGGCAAGTCAGTAGTTCTATCAGCTCCTAAAGGGTTGAATTCAGGGAGAAAAGAATGTCTATGGCACTGGAAGAAGAGATCATAGGGCTATGAACATGAGCCTCCAAATAAAGGCGTTGGGTGAAAACAATAGCGAGAAAAGGGTGTGAATCTACCGGTTCGAGGAGAAACCCATTCAGGAACATGTCCAGGTCGGAGTGTACCCTTGTTTGGCTGCTGAAGTTTACCACCTTAGCCTGGCCAAGAAAAGATGGAGTCAAGGCTAAAGATTTGGCATCTAGTATGCACCTAAAGAGATCGGAAGGTCCTCCAGGTAGAGCGTAGAGAGAATACTTTCGGGCAGAACTGAGCTAATGCCGTCAAGGATCAGGGCAAATTGTATACCAATGAGGACATTTTCCTGCGGGATACCCTCTTATTGCTCAATTTTGCTAAAGGGGTTTTTCCACCCGTACGTGGTATCAACAATGTCGGAAAAACCTCGAGATAAGATTATGAGGCTTCCTTAGTCCTCTTGGTTTGGAGAGTCTCCATGATACCGTATTGCCATGCGTTATCATAGGCTTTCTCCAGATCGAAATCACCGAGGCATATTGCTGTCTACGAGAAAAGGACTCACAGACGGTATTTTCCAGTCTAAGCAAAGCATCCGAGGTGGAGTGAAATTTGCGAAAGTCTCAGTGTGAGGAAAATAGGTAGCCTCCAGAGTCCAGGAAAAAGGCTAGTCAAATATTTACAAATTACTCCAATAACTTGCATACGAAGAAAGTTAGAGAGATTGGGCTGACACCGTCGGGGGTAGAGTGATCACTCCGTGTTTGGTGAAAGGCGAGCACACTAGCCATTTGCCAAGAGTTGCGGAGGATACCCTCTGTTCAGATCCTATTGAAAAAATATAACAGAAATGCAATGATTTGCTAGCCTAGGTGTCGAAGCATGGCATAATGGACATCGTCCAAACGAGGGTCGGTGTCCGCGCAGGAAGCAAAAGCGGAACGCAAATCACTGAATTTAAGCATGTCTCAGAAGGGCTCTGCCCCTCTGGAGGTAAAGTCCAGTAGGCGTGATGGCTTTAAATGCTAAATGCTAATGGAGCAACTTCCCGGCTAGAGACTGGATAAAGCAGGCACAAAAGACTACGGTGCGGAAGTGGGGGTCCAAGATTCTGCTCCCATTCTACTCGACAATAGGAAGGATCCCGATGAGAACTTGCCCCGAATACTTTTGACTGGCTTCCACACCACTGCTACAGGGGTCTTCCCGTTAATTGAACACACGTATACGTGCTAAAAAGAGCAGTAGGTATGCTTGTTAACATCTCTGAAACTATCCCTATCTCGACCAAATTTAGCGAGAGTGAAATCTTCGAAATAGCTTTATAGCTCATGTAGGCATAACGCTTCTGTTTTATGGCCTCATCCTTCGAATTAAACTTCTTGACTTGGAAAATATAATCAGTTATTTCCTGAATTGTGGACCTCAGCGTTCGAGCCAAGCACTACCGATGGGTTTCTTAGTCAGCAGCGGTCTAGAAAATGATATTTGAATGGGCAAGTGGTCACTACAAATAAAAATCATAGACTAAATACCTCCCCACCCAAAATAAACAAGAAACCCTGCAACCGTGGAACGGCTCGGCGAAAGTCGCTAGCATTGAAGTCCATTGCTAGTGGAATGAACCGAGAAATAACAGTTTACCACTGTAAAGGCAAACGCGGAACTCAGTTCACGTGGCCCAATATAACTTTAGAAAACTAACAAGGTCGCCAGAATATTTATTCAGAAGGAAAACCAAGTTCACTTCGAGGAGGACATAAGGTCGTGCCACTAGGCTACACTATGTACGTTATGGTTGGCTACTAGGTGGGTCCTAGAGCATCAGTGAGGGAAAGAGAGAAATAAGAAAAATTCTAATCTTATAATTTAAGGAGAAGAACTTCTTGATCATAAATACAAAATCCATATTTAGAAAACACAAAAATAAGATTTATAACAACTTAATATCCTCTCGTCTACAAAGAGCCCAAGTCGTTATATAAAAGGGGAGAACGATTAGGAAGAATTCACGTCGTATTAATTAAGGGGGGAATAATAGGCTTCACTCCTCGAGTACGAGGTAAACACGTAATAACCTCCTATGTTACGCCCTTTCCTACGATGCGGAGGAACACTCGAGACTTACTTGGATCCTAGTAACTGCACACGATGAAAGAACTATTTCAAATTACCTGATACTGGACAGTGGAGGGACACTTCGGATGAGGGTAATCCAACTCAGGATGAATCCACGGATGGCGCCGGCTTAGTTGGTGATAGATCCTGGCGACGAGCGATTCCGAAGTTGGTACGGCCGAGGGACCGGCGTACCACACGGGGATAATCTTGAGTGACACAAAAAGTAGGTGAGGAGAAGGAAGAGCCAAAACGATCCCAAATGGAGAACTGTCAATTTCCAAGATTAGGAGCACTCGTACAGCAGGTCAGCGTCAAACTGGTATGACATAAAGCAAGGGTCCTAGCCGTACGGACTTGAACGAGTTCTCTGACGTAATAGTCTCATGCGTGCACCAACTTTCAGGAATAATTATCGAGCGCACGCGCGGGGCCTCGACAACGGGGCAGGGCTAGAGACAAGAAAATAACTTTAAATGGGCGCCAAACTTTGTCGCCCTTACACCCACCTACCTAGGTGCAGTTTCACTGCTACTGCATAAAAGGTGTTAGTTAAAATAAAGAAAAGAACGAAGACAACAAGCCGAGTATAAATGGTGCATTCTTCCGCACAGGTTGCCCCAATCCAGTGGTGTTGTGAGGACGGTTTTATTGGGGAGGGCACATCTGACAGCTGGCTAGTTGGGTATAAGTCTGTGTACACCACACAGCATAATACTAGGCTATATTAAATAACAAATAACAACGATTAAAAAGGAAAAATGCTAAAAAATAACAACTCAAGAAAACAAAGCAAAAAGACAAGAAGAGGTAAACCCACTTACTCCGGACGCGGGAACATGTGACCTACAAAAAAAAACAAAGTAACAACAACCGTTAAATAAAAGAGGAGGCCAGCTTTCCCTCAAAACACGTAATGTCCAAAAGTCTGTGTTAAAAAATCTGTCATGAGTATAAGGAGCAAGGGGTAGCGGCCCAGCTCGTCCCGGTACCAAGTCTGGTAACGTGTACAAGATCGTCCAGACTAGAACATTCAACAAGTATAGGGCGCAAAGTCTGTTGCTCAACAGAGTCATCGCATGGCGGTACGTCCTGCGATTGTGTCCACTTCAGAGACGACAAGAAGTAACCTGAAGCCGTCGTCGCTTCGAAACAGTTTCGGCGCTTTGGCGCGTAAATTTACGTTCCCCTCCACCTTCTTCCTTTTTTATGTTCCAAGCAGCCCTAAGGGCATTCGCATTCCCCCCATGCAATCGGTGTGAGGTAAAGCCAAGCTGCTCTAGCCGTCTCATCTTCGCGGTCTCTTTAGCGCTTTCTTCGGCGTGCTCATTGCCCGCAATTTCTACATGTCCAGGAACCCCGTAGAAGATAATCTCGACATCTGCCTAGTTTGCCAAAACCGTGGGGTCAGGAAAATAGCAAACCAAGTAAAGCAGAGATTCCAATGCCTGAAGAGAACTCAGGGCACTTTTTGAGTCGCAATAAATCACAATCCAGTCTCAAAATTGAGAAGGTCACGTGATCACCTGTACCAAGAGATCTATTGCAACCACGTATGCCGTGAAGACAGACGCAGCGCATGGCAGATACCCGCTGACTTCAAACAGAGGGACAACGGCGTGAAAACTGACACACCCTTGGGACTTGTAACCATACGTATACACTGGCGTAGATACAAATATTCAAAGGTGGTACTCCCCAGGGTGGCGTTCTGTACAGGACCAGGGGTGCACCGCCAGAGTGCTTTACCGAGTTCTCGAAGTTGTTTCCTAACCCTAACCCCAAATGATTAAACTATGACTGGCGTCTGTCGGCAGCATAGGCACCATCTATACAGTCCGGATAGAGTGAGAGCTGTTGGCGACAGAGGAGGTGCCGAGCTCGCGCGCACAGGCGAATACTGCACTATATACGGCGCAGAGCGAGTGGCATCTCAGCAGCATCGACACATAGGCTCTCATCAATGGGGGACGTGCGGAAGGCAACGGTCGTCAGAAGAAGCCGGTTTGATGGATCGAGTCCAGAAAGGATTGATTAAAAAGTAAGGCAGTAGCCCTATCAGCGTCCCAGGCGCTGAACGACACGAAACGAAGAATATCTATGACGCAGGTACAAGAGACCCTGAGGATATGAATTTGAGTCTTGGGGTTAGGCTTAGGTCAAATACAAGACCAAGGGGCTAGTGCGATTCCACCACGTTAAGGCAAACCCCATTTAGAAACAAGTATAGGTCAGGGTGTAGCCATGGATGACGGCAGAACCTCGACACCTTAGTCTTAGCCAAGGAAAACCGAAGTTTGTGCCCGTCCGCACAGCAAGAGACACGTTCCACTGAAGACAATTTCCTGCGCGACACCTTTTTACTTCACCATTAGTCTGTGGAGGCTGCCCCGAGAAACCGGCCAGGGTATAGTGATCTCTTCCTGGATAGCGAAATGCGAGCACACTAGCCATTCGCAAGGAGTTGGGGAGGATACGCTCTGTCCAGATCCGACTGGAGGTAAACTCCAGTCTGCTGCCTTCCGGGACATCATGTCCCGCATTGAATTCAGGCGCGAAGGATTTCGCCATGTAGGCGAGATCCAAGATTGCAGTCCCATTCTCATGGAGTAAGGGAAGTGGTCCTGCGAAAACTTGCCCTGAATCCTTTTGACTCGCCTCCAAACCTCTGTTAGAGGGGTCTTACCATTAAGTGAAGACAGGTATTCCCTTCTAGAAAGAGTGGCGGGTGTGATTTGACATATAGCGGAACCTACCCAAATACAGTGAAATGGTTCGGGTGTCTCCTATAGCTTGAGACGACCCTTCATGCTTTTTTTTAAGGGCCGTCTCAAACTTGACTTTCAACCAAGAGAGCGGTTTGCATGCAAAACGGCCAAAAGATATAAAAATAGGAGTTAAGCTCACGGCGAATAGGGTAATGGAGAGAAACTCAACATCCTTATCTACTGACCTGAACTCTTCATTGGAAATGCGGACCACTACATTCAGCATCAAGCAAGGTCTCCTGTAAAAATTGCTAACAGAGAGTGGCAGGAGACGAACCTCCGCGGCTCATCCCAGTTGGTGCGAGTGAGCGGCAATTTCGTTGAAAGAATGTGCCCTAGCCTTTGCTCGAAGCAGGTGCGACGTCCTCGACGAGTAGAAGAACTGGATTGGAGGTAGCCTATCTGGTGGCAGATCTCCTGTCGCTGTTGGCTTAGCAAAATGCTTTAAGTGCTGTTGACTTCAAAAACTTATCGGGAATGTTTGACTCGCCATGAGACTTTTCAACTCTCCGCCTCTAAATCTTAGGCGAGCGGGATTTTTTACTTTGTTGGAGCATCGTCCCCAGCCACCCGGCACAGATCTGGATGCAGGTGCAGGGAGCCGAAGATCATTTGGTTCCTGTCCTCCTTTCGTGGTGCAGCTTTAGGAACTCGGGAAGATGGCCTCATGACAACTTTCAGTAGTGTTACCTCCTGTGAGTATAACGACTCGGTGCAGGGTCGCGGCCGTTTTGCCTTAGGAAAAACGGCCAGACAGAAAAATGGGGGGGAAGGGGGGTTTTATCTGAGGTGTGTGTAAGCCATTTGGGAACTATGCTCTACCAGGGAGCGTATGGGGTGATTAGACCCTAAGAACAGCTCTGAATGGGCGCTAAAACGAATATGCTCGAAGGCGTGCAAAAGAGCATCTGTAATGTCAGGAGCAAGTCCTTAACCTTGTAAAATGAGAGCAGCCAGAGGGCTTTCGTCCAAGAAGTGGGTCACACACGTCTCTTAACAATCAAGATGATTAATGCTCTCCTCTACCAATCAAGCTAGATCTTGTTCTGCCCTTGTCCAAACTGCTGCCAACAGTTGAACGGATAAAAAGAAAGCGGTTGAAGTCAGTGAGGCCAAAAAACGCCAGTTAGTCTCTCAATGAGGGTCTTCGACGTAACGGAGTCTGTGCTCAGTGCTCTCTCTATTTTGGTTGTGTGACTTCGCGAATTAAACTTCGCACCTGAGGGCGCATCCAGGACTAGCAAGTGACACGTAACCTATGTTTATGCTGGACGAAACTTTGATATCCAAGCGCATGAATTTTGGCAATCTGGCCACTGCCTATTTTATAATCAACCATGATATACCTTATTTAATGAGCCCAGCCGGGTACACTACCCCAGCCATCATCATCATCTTTTATCCCGGCAGATGTCGAAAGGTAGGGCAAGAGGAGAATGGGCGTGAACTTCCAACAAACAATTAAAACTTTCTGAAAAAATACACTGATAATTTATATATATATATATATATATATATATATATATATATATATATATATATATTAAGGAAAATTATTGCAGTAACGCAATTAATTATGCGGTTAAAAGGCTATTTTTGGCAAACCAGTCTTCCTCAAAGCCTTCGGAAGGACGAGGGCAGACCCGTAGATGCTTCGTAGCATTTATTTCAAACGTTTCAAGATTATAACTAATCGCATCATCAGTACTAAAGAAAAAAATACCAAAATACAAACTTAAATGTATACATAAAAAGTTAACACATGTAATAAAATTGTAAAACATGAATATTAAATTTGTGACTTATTTATTACATTAGAAATATGGAGGAAAAAACAAACTAAACCAACGAAAGAAATTCCCTAAAATAGAAAAAGAAGTAATTGACATTGGAATTTAGTCTTGCACTGCCTCCCCTAAAAAAACAAATGTGAAATTTAACAAATTGGCATGTTCTTTAATAAGTCACTATATTTAATGGGAGAGATAATGAGTTATTATTTAGAGTGGGTTGAAGTTTTGTAATATAAATTGACTATCCGTCAAAGGAACTTTACCTACTAGAGTCATTTCTTCCTGGGGTGCTATTTGATTTGCCCTAATTTGGAAACCAAGATATTTAATGGTGTAGTAAGCAAAATGGCCCTTGCTGGAACTATGGTAAGGCCGTTTTCATGAGGCCACCTGAGGAGGGAGCAAAGAGAGAACAGATCTTGGTCCATGTGCGAGTGACCAAGTAAACATTTTCAAAATAAAATGACACGTTATTCAGCCAATCAAGTTGCCGGCGCATCATGCGATTATAGTTAGTACAGGCAGTAACTAATCTGAAAGAAAGACGCCAAAATTGCGGTGTATTTCAGGGCACTATCCGTAATGGGGATTTGATAGTAAGCCTTACAGAAGTCTATCTCCTAAAAAACTTAGCTTCCTCAAATAAATGTATGTTATGACCTATCAAAGGAGATAGCTTAGCGTCAAAGACTGTTACGGCGTTTAGTTTCATAAGATCTTAGTGCTTGGGACCTCGTAATGACAGGCTGTGCGATCAACATGGCGCAGAACTTAATGGGGGCTGATAGCTGTTCGGCCCAACCAGTGAACTATTTTCATTCGAGATACCTGCGGACCACGGGAAACCGATTTGCACGTCCCAGGTAATCATGGACTACTGCGAATTTATGGTGGTCGGGGCCCACTGGAGGAAGCAACTTTTTACAGACGAACAAGCAAGTACATCCAATGTCTCTTACGAGGGTTGACACTCTACCTCCATTAACACTTCCTTTTACAAACTTAAGCCCACCGGGAAGCTTTTATTTAACAGGAAATTAACTTGCTGAACCGGGGGAATGCTTGTTGGGGAAGTTCATGGCGTTTTAGGGCAAGCGGGTGGGTAAGGGAGAGAGGCACTTATTTGGTAGATTTGATGAATAGAAGAAGAAGAAAATTGGGTGCTTTGGGGACAGAGATTTCTTAAATGACTGGGAACACCACACGAAAAACAAATTATCGACAAATTAGGGGCTTAATATCCCTCGATTCTGACAGAGGAAGGAACTTGGGTTTTAAGGGACCAGGTAACTTCACAAACTTGGGTGAAGCTTCGGGGGAAAATTGGAGAGGTTACATTTACTTTAGGGGCAGAGGGAATTGACTGTAATTCTGGCCAAATAGTATTCTTGCCTGGCGAAACTTTGCCCTATAGTAATTGCGATTAATATTAACAGCCGATAATAATTCTGACTGGATGGAGAAGTAGGCAATAGTAGCCTCGGCTGGTAGAGAAATGAAAATTTCTCGTAGGTAAATATTAAGGAGAGGAATTAGTCGAGCGACTCCATCGACTTCAATATCCCAGTGAGTTAAGTAGACGCTGAAATCCTCGCCGTCATTAAACACTGGCAATTTAATCGATAGGGTTTGGGGGAATTCATTTCTCGAATTCTTTCCTTTCTCTTTCTTCAGCTTCTCTTTGTTCTCGTTTTAACCCCCTTTCATTTCTTACTTCCTGCTTAATATATGCAACTAGATGCTTGCCTGACAACCCAAGGATCTCTCGTTGTTGACGGAGACGCTCAAATTACGACATCTTGCTGGTGTGAATGCGCGTCTGGCCGCTCGGCGCGTCCGAAGACCTTACGGAAAAAATTATGAAGCTCGGACGATCGTATCAAAAAATCTAACGGAAACTTTGTTCCACAAAGATTGTACGCAATAAAGAAAAGAAAATAATAAATAATTCAAAACTTGATCTTTAAGTGACCAATAATTATAGGCTTTTAATCCTGAACGGGGAAGAGTAGAGGGCTTTAGGGGAGATCGTCCCCCCAAAATAAAATAAAATTGGAATAAAACAGTCACTCCCCTCCTCAAATTATCAATTCTCACCAAAAATTAAGAATTTGTTCCACTCTCGTTACATATTCTTGAACGAACTAGGCAAACTGGTTACTGAACAACTTAACTTGCGGGGAGGGGAGGGTAACTTGAAAAGAAAAAGGGTTTTTTCAAACAGAAGATTTGTATTATCGGACAATATTGAGATTATTACGCGGGACTGCTCGAAGCGCAGTTCCGAACGAGTCAAGCCCAGACACTTTATACGGAGTAAGTGGCCGTGAAAATTGGCGTTTCAAGTCTGTCGTAACTAAATTCCATATTTAAGTGGTGACAAAAGTGATGCTTAGGATCAAGCGAGATCTAAATTGACCGAGCGCACTTTAGCGAGGGCACATTACGAAAGAATAAGGTCGGAGACAATTGCAAGATAAATCAATCCTCCATGCTGGCGCTGGCAAAATTAGGTAGGCAAAAGCTAGATTCATCTAGGGTGGTGTGTAACCAGGATAGACTTAAAAGTTATGGAATAGAGAGGAAACAGTGATAAAGGAAAATTTTTAAGTGGAATGAGAATAAAAAGAAATGCTTTCTCACCTTGGTGTGTGTGTGGGTTTTTTTTTATATTTAGGGCACCGACTCATGCTTACATAGTCAACAAACTATGAAATACTTGCCATAGCCCAAATATCAGAGATGAGTTAACCTTGGAGCAATAGAATCACCGCCTTCCGCGGCCGGGCTGATTCGTACACTTAGAACCCCTTAAGGATTAGACTTCAATCTCCTACCCCTATATGACCCAGACTCAAGGATATCTTTTCCCTTCCCTATTTACCTCTCTCCTCTAATCTGATTCATCTCTCTCGTTGGTTATTCAGGTATTCAGCTAAACAACCAACCAAACAAATAACCTTATTTCTCTCATTCACAGGGACTGGAATTAGAATGGGACGCTACCACAACTAATTCTCTTGTCAAGGCCCTCTTCAGTCAAGGGCAACTTGAAAAGGCGGTTAAAGTCCTCTCCAAGGTTCTTAATCAGAATCTCCACCACTTAGGAGCCACTTTGTGAGTTCAACCACATAAACCTTTCGGGATGAGACAACGTCAACTAGTACTAATACAAATACTACTAGTAACTAATTATAATAACACTACAAATAAAACGAATAATACTTGTAGAAGAATGGCAATATGAGGCCTTCCGAAGGGCCAGGCGGTCATATACCTTCAAGTCATCCCCCCCCCCTTGTGAAGAAAGCCGGAGAAGCGAGCCCCATGAGGAGACTCGTGGGAACGGTACCCGGTAAATAACAGTAACTGACTACTCTGTTTGATCTCCCCGCCGCCTAATGTAGTTGGAGCAACCATTTGTGTTAAGGCAACCACCAAAGACCCTTAAACGACGCTCTAAAGATACAATTACCTACGAGATCCGTAGGCCTGTGGTTATGTTACCAAAAAGCCTTGCCAGTCAAAAGGCACGCCAAGGAGTGTGGTGGCTGAGAGTCTCGCTAATTAACAAGCTGACTTGGGACCTCAATGTTAACCTCTGCACTTCTTGCTCTCCCAGATGCAAACACACCATTTGCGCTACGCGCTGCTGCCTCGCCCCTCTCCCCTTAAATGGATCGGTGGTCCGCCTATAAATAAGACCGTGAAAGAAAGAGAAGAGATTTATTATTCGGAGACAACGACGGAGGATTCATGAAGTTCGATCGTTCAGACAGTCGAGATTGTTCGTTGAGAACGACGTAGGATCAGTGGGTGAAGATCGATCCTTCAGCCAGTGAAGATTATTCGGTGAGAACGACGTAGGATCAGTTCGTGGAAATAAATCGTTCAACCAGTCAAGATTATTCGGTGAGAAACGATAAAGCATCAGATTGAGATGATCGATCCCTCCCCCCCCAGGGCCAAATTAACATAAATCGTTAAGTTTTGTATCGGTGCTATACTAAAGAATCTTTTACAGACTTAGAAGAAGTCTGACTGGAGAAAAGAAAACCCGTTCACACTCGAGTGAATCTCACAGCTTAAGCTCTGTAAGAATGAGAGGAGAAGAACCAAGCCACAACGAAGTTCCGTTCGTTAATTACGGTAAAAATCCCCCTGTATACGAAAAATATAGTTGGGCACCCGGCTTTAAAGAATAAGACACCAAGAGGCTTCAATATTATTCAGAAGAGGACTCTTGGAGCGAAGAGCACCATAACTCTTTTCGTCTTCTTAACTTAACCAGAGGTAAATTTGCAATAAGAAGTTGACTTCACCCTACCTCGCTTCCTCTATCCCATCTCAACTAAATTCTAACATCGGCCACTCCAAATCTCGGAAGCGCGAGATAAGCCCTCCACCAACATCCGGCAATCCCTGATCCCGTCTGTCATGTAAGTTAAAAAGAACCTTAATATTCATATTGCGATAGTATGAGTTTAGTACGTTTCACGATTTAATGGAAGTAGAAACAATTGTGCGTGAACCCCTGTCATATTTGCTAGTAGAAGAGAGTACTTTAATATAATGTCTAACGCTAATCTAAAAGGGTCGCGATAAAAATACTAATCGGCAATTGGTGTGTTTACGTGTAGCTTATTTGTTTATTTTTGTCATTTAAGATATTGTTATAGGCCCAGTTGCCCACCAAGTTAGTCTCGGTTAGCGTAGGAAGAAGATATAAATGTGTTTACTGTTTTTTTGTCATAGGAAATTGTTAAATTTAAAATATAGGTTTATTTTGAGGTAATTCCTGTGCGTTTCTTTATATCCTTACGTGTTGAAGCGGATCTTCCTTAAAAACTACAAAATTCGCACTCTTAGATCAAAGCACACTTCACACAAAAAAAGTATTACTCGATCACAAGGCATTCTACGACAATACTCTTACTATGAATCCTACTACTATTATTGTTAGTGTCAGAAGTGATAGCGTCTTAAAGAGACACAACCATACATGTCCGCATTGACGGAGGGAGGAGCGGCATAATTCCTTTCTCACGCATGTTCACGTAATTGGATCACCTCAAATACGTTAAAGTAAATATTCCTTTAAAACTCTCAAGTTCAGCAGACAACTAGACTATTAATAAGCGTAGGAGGGGAGCGGCGAATTAATGAGTTAGGGCGGGGATGGGGGAAAGAAGGTAGGGAATAGTAATTTGTAAGAGTATTGTGAATGTGAGGTGAAGCGTGGTGGAGGTGGGTGACTAGTTTAGTTAGGCAGATGACTAATGGATACAGGTGGAGTTGAAGATGTTGGAAGTGGATGGGAAAAAATGGCACGATAAGGATACGACGTGAAGGGAAGTAGAATCACTGGTATTGTAGGTTTATCAATAACTTATATTATTTTATAACGAAGGTGGGTATATGGCATGAATGGAGTTAATGAAACAGAAAAGATGATCGATGAATTCTCCTTATGACTTTCGTGAAGGAAAGAATCTCAGTGTGTGATTGTTGGCGCCAAAGAGAGAAAATACTGGAAATCTCATACTTGTGCTCATTGTTGAGTGTTGATGTGTGTCTTGAAAATGATATGCAAAACTTGATTGAGAGTTTAGGGAGAAAAGTTCGTAAATCGAGCAATCGCCCCACTAAGAACGAACTCAACACCTGTTGCAATTGGCACCACTTCTTGATTCATGGAATCGATCGCTCCTGAGGAAGTGACTCTGGAACGGGATGGACTTGTGGGGAGAGTTATGAACCCTCACCCGGATCAATTTCCCGAGTAGTCTCTTCGGGCAATAGATCATCCACAAAATTTCACTTCTCGCATTTTCCGCATTCTTTCGCTGCCCTCATCTTCAAAATTTCATTTATTTCCACCCATAAGCACTTTTTCACTTCCAACTTTTTTCGAACTTTTTCACTTTGACAATCTTCCGCCATTTCCCATTTTTCCCACTTTTAAATTCACCCACTTCAGCATCATTTCACTTTTGATCTATTCTGCCATTTTTTTACTTCCCAATCTTCCGCACTTTTTATATTATCCATCCTTAGCTGTTATTTCACTCCCCCTATCTTCTGCACATTTCCTATTTCGTATTTTCTACCATTTGTACCTCCCCTATATTCGCCTTTTCACTTCACACATCTTCCACAAATTGTCACATCACGATCCTGGATAAGTTTTTTCCCTTCTCTATCTTTCGCACTTTTTTTATTTCCCGCATCTTGTGAGCTTTTACGCATCCACATCCTTCCGTCATTTGACCTGACCAATCTTCTACATTTTTTCCTTCCACGTCTTTCGCACTTCTCCATTTTCAAAAATTTATTTTCCCATTCTTTTTCACTATAGAATGCCCCATCTTCTTTCGCACTTTTTCCCCTACTCATCCTCATTTATATTTCTCTGTCTCGCTTAATTTCTCGTTTTCACTATCTTCATCCTTTCGATTACCCACATCTTCATAATATTTTCCCGTCCATTTTTATGATCCTTTTCACTTTCCCTATCTTCATCACTCTTTGTTTTTCCACATTTTATGAACTTTTTTACCTCCCTTTCTTCATCAATCCCACAAGCCTTTTTCGCATGTGCCATCTTCATTCATTTCTCCCATCATCTATGTTCTCCAAGTTCACTTCTCCTTCTGATCCGTACTTTTTTAACTTCACCCAAACTTATCCCTTTTTCTACTTTTCCCAGCTTCTTCAAATTATTACTTCCACCAACTTCATCTGCTTTTTAATTTACCCAACCTAATCGCCTCCACGCTTTCTCAACTTTATTTCTTTTCTCATATTTGTCACGTTTTTCACTTTCCCAATCTTCATCATTTTTTATAACATTCCGCAAATTCATCACCTTTTCACTTTCCCAACTTGCATATTTTTCACTTTCCCAACTTCCATTTTTTTCACTTTCCCCACCTTAATTACATTCTTTACTTTTTCTATCTCCTTCACCTTTTTCACTTTCCACATCTTTATCATCTTTTTCACTTTCCAGACTTTCATCCCCTCTGTGACCTAATCCATCCTCATCACCTTTTAAACCTTATGCAACTTCTTCATCGATATCACTTTCTCTATCTTCATCAGCATTTACATTATCTCAATCTTTCCTTGTCTTTAGAAACCTCTCCTCGCCCTTCTTTCCGAGGTGCCATCGTTTGTTTTCCCTTCTTAATTCTAACCAAATGGCATCAAGTAACAGACATTCTGATGGAGTGCCAGTGTCTCTTATTGAGGCATTCATATCCCCATACACCTGATCTCGAGCGAGTATCCCCCCACCCCATCTCTTTTTATGGTGGTTCAGCACCGCAGGTGAACTTCAAAAACACACAATACAAACTACCTCACTTCCATACACACACACACTCTCATAAAGGCTTGCTCCTGGTGCCATGAGGCTCACCAGTGATTGTCACTCTTATCTTTATGTGTATTTTGTGCTGCTCGGGAAATCTCATCCATAAAGCGAGGAAGGAATGACAGTCCCTAACTACAACAAGCAGAAGAAAAGGTTCTGGTATTGTCTTACAATACATCCAAACATAAATATTGCATTATTATATAAATAGATTTATACATTTATGCATGAACAAATACATCTAAACGAGTGCTCCGATGCTTTCATTGTAAAAGGTAATTTTTTTCATATTTCATTATAGGAAAAAGTTTACAAAATGTAAACCTTTGCTTTATTTTCTCCTTTTTCTGTTGCGTTCTGTCTATCTTCCTGTCCCCCTTTTATGGACCTTGTTTTGAAAAACTTGGTTGGGAACTGGAGTAGCAATGTTCCACTTAGTAGTTATTTCACTCTTTTATTCTCTCGGTTACAACAGAAATTAGAATTGCTTCATTTTGGGCCTTTTATTCTTTCAACTTTCTCGAATTTGCGAGAACTGATCTTCATTAATAGGGGTATAAACAGTGGATGGGACAGATCAAGCGATAATAATAAAGTGAGAATTAAGAACGTGTAATATAAAAATAATTGATTAACTAAAAACTTTTTAGGAAAGAGGAAAGGAGGTATAAGAAAACTTTAACATATTAATTACAGTTAAAATGGTGCAGCAATAATTAATTCTCCCTCCATAACCTTAGTGATGAGTGAAAAAAGAGGTGTCCAATAGAGCAATTGCAGTCTTATTTTAAAATTTGGATCACTTTATGTTCCGGGGTTCAAAAGGTATTAGAAACCACAAAATTACAGTACCCTCTTACTCCATCACTCATTTTTGCTGCGGGGCACCCAAATTCAGCACTTGCTAAATGACAGCTTTCCCTTTATCATCTCTAATTTATACAAAAAGTAACCCGAAGACGACTTTGCAGGAGGCGGAAGGATGTAGTTTGCTCAATGGCATGAGTAACGTGGCAAAAGAGAGCAATCGACTGTGATAAGTCGTTAAGTAATTCAATCTGTTTTAAGGCGCAAATCCCATCAGGGTTAAAGAGCCGATGACAGGACCATATAAAGCTTTGGGGAGAGAGGCCTTTGCCCGCCATATAAAGAAAGGGGCTTATATATATATATATATATATATATATATATATATATATATAAACTACAGAGTAAAAATAACACAACAGTTTTTCTCTATTAAAGAATATAGTGTATAAAGATGTCATATGATACAATTGTATATTCATGAAATTATACTGAATTAACTTACAAAATAAAATTTTTCAGTAAAATTCTAAAAGTTATTTGACATGACATGGCAACATTTTCCTCAGTAGGCAAAACTGTACATCCGCCAATTTCAGCCGCCTTCTGCGATTTAATGAGAGATAGGAAGGTCCAATAGTGTGAATTTCCGCGTTTTAAAGTTATACAATTCCCGTGACTGTAGAAGGAAATTTTCGACAAATTAAAACCATTATTTTCAAAGAAGTGAGTCGTTTCACAGTGTCCCGTCGCCTCCAGGAATCTTGTTTAAAAGCTCGTTCTCTTGCAACCAAACCAATCACCAGTAAGAAGAAACAGAAAACGAGTGTCGAATATGCAGAAGCTCATGATGTTTGGAGTGATGAAGTTGGGAGAATATTCACTTCAGCGACGAAAGCAAATTAAATTTAGTTGGAACTCAAGACAGACGCTTTGTTCGATCCGCCGTAGTTGACAGTCTGAAGCATAAATGCATTAAAATGTCTGCTAAGCGTAAAGCAGGCAGCCTCATTGTATAAGGAAGTTTTTGTCTAAAAGAGTTGGTCCGCTAATGCAAATAATTGAAACGGTTAGTGGTAAGGTGTACCTAGAACTAGTACAAAAAGTTGTAATAACTTAACTACGAGTATCTATGAACCAGCCAGAGGTATTTATGCAGAAGAACGCACCATGCCCTAATGCAAAGCGTGTAAAATCCTATTTCGAACAAGGATATATGAAAGTAATGAAATGGCCTGTTCAGAACCATAACCTGAACGCAAATGAGAACCTCTGGAAGATCAGTGGAGACAAAGTTCAAGACAAGTAGCCATCAACTCTGGCGGATTTATGGATGATAATTGAGCAAGAATAGAAGAAAATAACACCAGAAACTTTTAGAAAAATGGTGATGTATTGTGGTCCTCGGTGCACAAATGAGTAATAAAAAATGAAGGCTTCAACTCCTAACGTTAATTGTCCTAAGGTTCATCGTTGTCAAATCTTGCTTTGCTTCTAGTGTATTTGCTTGATAAGAATTTTAGTGAATGATTATTTGCACGTGTGAATATTCAATTTTGTTATATTATTCACTATTATTTCTTGAATATACGATTGAATCAGGAGAAATATCCATAAAATATGTTAAATACATGCATTCATGTACCTACTCATCATATTTCGGAAAATATTTTAATTAGGGAAAATCGTTCTTTTATTTTGTTGCGTGTCGTGTGAAATTTTCCACACTACTGGATATATATATATATATATATATATATATATATATATATTGATAAATAAACAATAACTTTTTTGTCCATGAAGTTAGATAAGTGTAATAATAGAAATTCCTTAATCGGCTAGAAAAGTCTTATGGGCACGAAAAAATTACGCAAAAGATATGTTACCTCTAAACTTAGCTCTTTTATTATTTGTTTACGAAGAATAATTAAAAAGGGAAACAAACCAGGACAAAAACGTTTAAAAAAATAGTTTGTTAAAGAAACAGGTGAATTAAATGAAGTGAAATTGGCTGGAATATGCATAGCTACTTTGGCTGAGAAATTAAACTAAACCTGTTAAAGATATTTAACCAAAATGCTTAGTGTTTTATTTTGATTCCTATATAATTTTCTTACTATTTATTGTTCTATAACTAGTATAAATCGGCCTCTAAAAATTATCTTACAGATGCGCAAGAAAGTCTGGGCCATTTTTTTAAAAGAAGTGTAAGAGAGGAAAACGAACAAAGTAAAATTTTTAAAAAACAAAACAAAGGCTTGATTTGGCCTCCCCCTTCTATGGATTACGTTTAAAGCGAAGGAATGCCGAGCAAACGGAATCGTAAAAAAAAGGGAGGGAAGGATATGTGCGCTTTGCAAATGACGGTATTTAACCTAAATAAAAATACTAAAAGCTTCATTATCCCTCTTCTTTTCCACCTATTCTTGGCCTCTCCCTATACCGCTTGAACCTACTTCCTCCGTTATAAGAGCCAAGGAGTCTTTATTGTTTGCTATCATTAGCCCCTCATATTTTTTAGCTAGGAGAATAGAGCTTTTTGGCATCTTTGAGCAGTTAAAAATAGGAGGCTAGCTATCTTATCTTTTCCATTGTCAAGGAGCTTTCGCTCACCTAGTGGTACAGAGCTTCTGTAGGAGCTTAGTCTCCTTTTACCAGCACGTTGAGTCAGATTCTGACGTGTTAGCCAAGGCCCTGTAACCACACACGAAATCACAACACCGTAACCTCTTCAATCTTCTAAGATACCTCAAAAATAGGTACTTTTGTAGTTTTAACATTATTCATCAGCAATTAAATATTTTTTTCTTTCCGTTACTAGAAGAAATTTTTATCGATTTTAAAAAAGAAACGAAAGAATAAAATATAAGAATTATTGTAGAAGAAACAAAAAAAATTATGTTAAAGTCTCTAGATAATAATTACAATCATATTTCTTTTATATATTTAATATAAATTGGATAAGAAAGACCATGAAATGATTAATATAATGGATTTGTTTTGCTTCTGTAAAATTAAGATATCTGTAAATAAAAAACAACAATTTATTATGAATTAATCTCCCAAACTTCTATTTTAATATCCTTAAACGCCTTATATTTGTAGTGATCGAAATAGGGTATAGGTAGGCTAGTGGCACCAAATAGCAGGATTCAATAGTCCTTCGAAAATCTCCACATAATGGTTGCGCGGTTGTCTTAGTAAATCCCAGCATACTCCACTCCTAAAAAAATAAATGTCTTAAATTAGAATAGGGAATTGAGAATGTCTAGATTAATTTGCATTTATGAATTTGAATACAAAAATAAAAAATGTAATATATATAAAAGGCAAGCGACAGTTAGCTGTGAGCGCGGGACAGACAATATAGGAACGCGCAAAAGGTTAAAATGACCTTGGTCAATAAGACAAACGCGTAAACAAATATTTCGCCTCTCAGAATAGATTTATCCAGAGACATAAGTCTACGAAACACCTGGGTAAGCATACCCGCTAGGAAGGAGGAATTGTTTCGCAAAGTTGTGTCAAGCGCATAGTGTTATATTGATAAAACTTGGGACATGTAAGTAATACTTCGACTTACACAGCTTTCATTAGTTCCGACTTTCGGGTGAAGAACGATGCTTCTAGGCCACGCGCTTAAAGATAGATATTCAAGTCATGAAAAGACATCTGAAGTTCTTCCTAGTTAGCGCCGAATAAAGTATACTGAATCCAGCTTCATGATTCATATACCTTTGTGCTTATGTCTGATCACCTTTTTCAAGCCTAGAAACAAGCAAAAAGAGAGCTTTTTAGCCTTTTGGAGTCATGCTTTGTGAATACTAAGCACTCACAGCAGAGGAAAACCGGCAGCTGCCAAGCTGGATCAAGAAACTAATTTGTCTGCCCCAAAAGTGGTACCAAAACTCAGTAACAAACACCCTTGGTAATCAGGTCACTCCCAAAGAGCATACACAGCTACCACCTATGCATCTGCCGAAGGTAACATCCAAATCACCCTGACGCATTACGCTCTCCTTCCCTTTTTCCATGGGTCACGAGGGGTTTGTTGTTGTCTAGTAGAGCATAGAACAATCCCTCGGACCGTTTCTCTCTCCAAATCAGGGATTGCTAGCGATTAATATTCTGATCTTAAAGTGAATTTTAGCCTCCGTACGTCTACGATTGGAATTGCTGATGCCAGCAACACAACCAATCTCATTCCTTCGCATCGTGGGTGAGATACCGAGAGCTGATAACAAATCTCGCATAAAGATCAGAATGACAAATCACTGTAGCCGGAACCAGCAGGTTACGATCTTCTGTGGTTTTTCGGCTGAAATTAAATTAATAAAAAATACTTTAGCGATCAATCACTCCCTTGCGTTGAAAAAGTCTGTTACGTCTCAACTTGCACCCGCAAAACTTCAGGCAGACTTACACTTCGCCCATATAAGTGAAAAGAATCCTTACTTATGATTTACAGAGATCTCGTGATGGCATCCATTTGCTATTGTTTGCAATATGTCAGAAACCTTTTGAATGGATTTTGTTACGAAGGCTTCAACTATAATGTAAGGGGTGGATAGCATTTTATTATGGTTTTGAATGGGAAATATTCTCAGTGGGAAAATAAAGCACCAAAGTGGATAATGCAGGAAATCGACAGTGATCTCCAAATATAGGGCCGGAAATTTTGGGCCAAATATTTTGTGTTTAGTTTTTAGAACAAAAATTGGAGAGAAAGTGGTAAGGCGATGCATAGATGGAAAACTAAATGTACCGACTTTTTCAGCCTAGTTTTAAAAGTAACGAAAGGTATTTAAAATGTGGCAAACCTGTTACCATAGTGAACACATTTGGCTGCCATGACTGAAATAGTATATCTTATCCACCTTAAATTGACATAAGTAGTCTATTTTATGCAGATGATGAGCTTCTTCAGAAACAATCATTAAAAGATGATATCTCTACTATATATATCATTACTGAAGTAAGTAAAAAAAAAAGCGCCTATAACAATCAATGCATCAATGAGCAGCATAATAATGATAAATCACTTAAGAAATTATTGTAAATAATACAATCATTTAATAAATGAAAGCTAACACAAACTGCAGAACATTGTATAGCGTGTTACAGCTAAGAGTTGTAATAAGTTGGTAATTGGTAAGACTTATTGGAAGAATGTTGCCCTCCCAGCCATTCTATATGGATCCAATATAATTAATATAAATGATTCAGATGTCAAGAAATTAAAAACTATAGATAATAGTGTGTATAGAAAGATCTTCGCAGCCCCAAAATATGCTTCAAACTGTACTTTGAGGGCAGAAATAGACTAACTTTTAATGAAGACAAGGAGAGTAAACGAAACATTTATTATATTATAAGTATTTTGGAAGGAGAAAATGACCTTTTGAAATGTATTTTGAATGAGATGATAGAAAAGAAACACAAATTTATCAGAGCTTACAAAACTATCAAGTGGCTCACAGAGAAGTATCAAGGATATTTAAATTTAAAATGAAGGAAATATAAAACCAAAAATAGATGAGTGGGCACAAAAACTGTGGAATGAAGCAATCTCAACAAAATCAACTCTTAAAGGATAGAGAAATTGGAAAAAAGAGATAAAAGAAGAAAATATTTATAACAACTCATATTCATCAGTTATACTCTATAAAGCAAGACCAAATACTCTGCCACTATATGATAGAAATACCACACAAATAGAAATAAAATGTTCACAGTTTATAAAGGTAAAAGAGAGAATCTTAAGTGCTTTTTATAAAACTGTTTGAGGAATAAAGTTATAGATCATTTTGTATCTGAGGATACGATTCTTGGAAAACTGCTCTTCCAAGAAGATAAAATCAAAAACACAAAAGAAATAATGAACAAAATGTGGAATTATAGAAGAATCAAAATACGACAAAACTATTAAGAAAAGAATGTAGCAGAAAAGGAAGTAACCTCTGCTTCGAATCGCAAAATTCCCATTCTTGAACTGACCTGGTATGTATTTTTTAAAACTGAGAAGTTCAAACCATTGACAGACTCTCTGCGAGAAACTTGGTGAGAAGATTGAAAATAACGTGATAAAATTGGTTAAAGTGAAAATGTGTGATAGGAAAATAGCCGCAATAGTCAAGAGAGAAAACTATCTGGAGCGCTCTGCAATAAGAGGACGGAACTCTCCAGGACTTGTCTACCAGCGTTGGATTTAAGGATCACCCTTTCGTCAAATGCGATAATAGTTGATGAAGAGCGAAAGAGAATTTTCCGTCGATCGCCTGGGTAGCGACAAATCTTTTTTATCCTAATTTTTATATATATTTTCTAGATTACTAAAGACGGTATTCGATATTAAAATCAATTGATTGGCTGTTATCGAGCGCATGACATACGATTTTAAAAGGTTCAGCAACTACCTTTTCGCCAAGATTGCTATTTTAAAAACAGTATATTGAGTCATTCACTCATTTCTCTTTATTTCTTCAATTATAGTTAAGTTTAGATAATGCCTACCATTGTTCCTTATAAATTTTACACATTATTAAATAGTAATTATTATGGATTGTTTTGAATAATATTACCGAACAAAATTTAATTTAGGTGCCCCAAGCTCTCAGGATAGCAATGTATATATGCAAATCATATATCATTAGAAAAACATATATAATATATATATATATATATATACATATATATATATATATATATATATATATATATATATATATATATATATATATATATATATATATATATAGAGAGAGAGAGAGAGAGAGAGAGAGAGAGAGAAAGAAAAATAGAATTTTGCAATTTCAATTGCCTATAACTTTGTAATAAAGCAAATTTTCAAAATGCACTTTTTAAAGTGTTTTATTTTAAAATGCCTTTCCTATTCAAATTGTGACCCTTTAGAAAGGTTGCCTTTCTGTCATTGTCTCATTACTATGTTCTAGGCCTATTTGTTGAATTTATATTCATTGTATTGTTATATTTATCATGAATATTTATTCTATTGGCTATCTATGATTGGTTGATCTATAACTACCAGTGCAACATACATATATAGCCCATTACAATATACAAAGGAACAAATATGTTCCATTGTTTTTAATAAATTATGTCATAAACCCTACTAGATTGACTGAAATGTATTATTTTATATTTCCCCAAATTTCTTGTTTTAAATTTACACTTAAATTTTATCTATTCCATTTAATTTACCCCAAATAATTATTAAAATAATTAGAGCTGAGAGTATTAAATAATAAAGCATTTTTTAATATAATGTGTAAAATATTAAACTTTTCTTGGTTACACAAGATTACAATAGGGATATTATTGATAATTATGATTTATAATTAAATATAAGAAAATAAATTTTTAGGATAATTTGAAATTTACCTCATGTTTTCTAGTTACAGTAATTTACAAAAGTCTCAAAAATCCATTCACTGTTTATTCTGCGGTAATCCACCAAGCCAATCACCCCAAAAATAAAACCTACACTAGCTGAAGAAAAGATTTCGGAGAAACAGCGGAAAAATGAAGAGTATATTTGAATTCGGACATTTTCTATCAAAATGTAAATATGGGCCTCCTTGATATGGATTTTTGATGATATGTGCTCCATGCCAGCGATTTTCAGCATGAAAGGAGTTCTCATCTGCAACTGGCACCAAAGTTTTTAAATAGGAAAATATCCCCAAACGTCAAAACTCAACGGAAGATAAGATAAACTCAACAAAGATGTTGGATATAAATGCAAAACCGGGAGAAACAAAGCTGATCTGGCTCTTCCATCAATGAGCAAAAGTCAAATGAACAAATTCATGTCCTTATTTCGAAATGCTCACTATATTGTTCTACAGTGTTAACCTTACACCGAATTTGATAACCCAGGTAAGCTTGACAAAGCAAAGAATTTCGATGTTGGTAAGCATTATAATACCAGAAAAGTGAAAGGACTTTGGTGAAGACGTTGAATCAATAAAACAGAAAAGTTAAAATATAATTTTGAAGAAAAGGACTTCTTTTTCTCGTTGATGTCCGATGAATCAACAGATGCGTAACCACTTGAAGAAAAGTGTCTTTATTGTACGTTTGCTAATATAGGAGGAATATTTGGCCACTTATTTTGAATCCAAGCTCTGACAGAGGAGATGCTGATTGAATATTGGAAGCCATCAAGCAAATCACGAAATGGATTAGAGAAGAAAGTCACACAATCGGGTCTCAACGACTTGTAGGAATTGTAGCTGATGGAGCCTCAGGGAGGATTTGTGAAACAAATCGAGTTTTGCGTAGGTTAAAACTAAACAACGAGGATGTCATCTGTATTCATTGTCTGTCAAATTGCATTAAACTTTGTTTTTAAAGACTGCCTGAAAAACACCGAATATCATAATAATTTGTTTCTGCTCCTAAAATCCCTTTACTTATTTTAGAAAAAGTCAGGCAAAAATATAGCTAAACTGAAAGAATCCTTAATCACCTTAAATAAAACGCCTATGTATTCCAAAAGAGTTGGTGGCACGCGATGTTTGCAGCATCATCTTTCTAAGATCATTTTTATTTTTCAATAAATTTTATTTAAAATAATACATTTGAATTTTAAGATAAGATATTAAAGTAATATATATGATATATTATATTTTATAGGTTGCTGACGACGAGACAAATGGGACAAAATGCGAGAAAGCTAAAGGGATCAGCAGGTTTTTAAAAGGTTTATCGATCATCCAGTGGGCTTCGTATCTTGAGATAGTTCTCAAACCACTCGAAAAGTTATCGCTTAACCCTCAAACTCTTGAATTATCTATAGCAGGGGTGTATGGACTCCTTTAGGCCAACAGTAACTTTGCTTCAAAAATACAAAATAGAGAGGACATCTTTAATGATCTTTTTTAGTCAAAAATATGCATGATTCACCCTGAACGGCTCTGATTCTTCTTTTGTCAGTGCCTCTAACTCGCTTATTGCCAATTTCCTGGAATCCTTTGATAGGCGAATATCATTCACGCAGGGAGAAGTCGTAGAAGCTACGAGCATTGCAGATATAAAAACTGACCTGACGTGGAAAAATACGAAGGTATACCCGTCATTGAAAGGTAAAAATAAGTAAAAGTAGAGGTTTTATTTCTGAAAGTATAAATGAAAACATTTTTTTTAGAAAATGGGTATTCTCAAGCCATTAAGGGCAAGGGATTATTTTGGGCAGTACTTTTTGGGATTGAAATCCGAATTGGATATTGTATTTTAAATTATTTGTATTTTAAAACCGATAAAGTCTGATATCGAATAATTATTCAAATATTTTACTAGTGTGAGTTAGTGTTAAATTCAGTTATTAAAAATTCCTTCCAATGGTAATAGAAATATTAATAATTAATATTTAGAATATGTTGATATGAAATTATATACAGCCAAGGATACTGTATAAATCAATCTCCCTGGATGCACATACGTAGGTCTCTGCAACTATAAAAAGATATCTGCCTACGAGCATTAGTGTACAAAGTAAAGAATATTGTGCACTAAGCACGTACGTGTATGTCTACAACTCAACAACGATACAGTAAACAGTTTCCCTTAAGTACCCTGGTAATTTCTTTTTAAATCAGTAAATAAGATAAGCAAATATGCACATATATACTTGCCGTTTGGGAACTACTAAATGATAGTGTATATGTACAGTTTAACGTATGTTCGCAAGTGCCTTTATGCAACCAGTAAAAGATATTGAACACAGTTGCCCATATGTATTTAAGTTTCTGCCTCTCTGCCCATAGTAAAAGCTACTAAGAAAGGTGCTTCTATTGAAAACACTCGACAAAAATAAAGCAAACAAGATAGCTACTATATTCCGTCTTTATTTCTAAAGACCTCATAATAAACAAGAAATATAGCGCCGGGAATTCTCACTTCTTATTCTTCTTCGGGTTCTGAGAATTATTGGGTGCAATGTCAATTTGTGCACTTTTAATTACATGGGCCCATCAGTATTTACGCACCTCTCGCAGAATCCACGAGTCGCAGTATCTGCAAATAACAATGTGCCAGGGCATAAACTTGACTTTTTAATGTGTATAGTGGGACGTTGCGAGAGTAGCAATCATTCGTAGAATCGTTTATATTTTCTTTATTGTCCGAGAGAGAGAATGAGAGAGGGAGAGAAAGAGAAAGATTTATAATAAAAATAAGCGAAAGAGAATGAGAGGGACAGAAAGAGAGAGAATGAGGATAAATAGAGGAGAGAGCCAGAGAGAGAACAGTAGATAGAGAACGAAGGAACCTATTGTCGAGAAATTGTGGCTCCCTCTTTTTGTCAGAGATTTATATATTTAATGACTTTAGCGCGCCAGTCTCACACTAATACTTAGGAAGGAAGAAAATTCTTCTATTGGCTGAGTGGACGCTTTAATTACTGTATTAGGAGAGTGCCACAGCGTTTAATCGTTTTAAGTAATGAGCCGGTCAACACATAAGGATCCAGTGAAACACCAAGAATTAACCCAAAATATGTATCTTTTTAATTTAACATGGTTAGAAAGAATTGAATAAGGTCCTATTCCTGACGCGAGTTCTGATCAAAGCAAAGTAGTCTCCATGTAAACAAACCAATCGCCAGTAAGTTTATTTATAGGGACCTTTTTAAAACACTATTTAGCCACAAATTACGTTCCACTAATCGAACTTAAAATATGATAGGGGTCTCTAAATATTATCTCTCATTTAGTTAGCTTGGGTACAGCATTAAAATCCTACTTAATGTAAATAAATATATATAGTCATTCGGACTTACTAGGAATGGAAAGGAACAAGGTTAGATGGATGTCGCTAAAATTAATTTTTCATGATTCTTCGCGTTGCAGAGAGCGGAGGAGGGTTGGCCCAAAGAAGGTAGAAAACGATGATTAATTCTTCTTATAACTTTATCTATCCGGTTATACGAGGGGCGGTCAATAAGTTTGGCGAATCGGTAGGACAAAATAGAGGAAGGGGGATGGCTGTTTTCAGGGGTGTTAGGACAAGTTATGACAAGTCAAGACCTGCAGCCGCACGCTCCTGCCTCTTCTATTTAAGAAGCAGTAGCTGATCGCAGATCGTAAGTCACAAATTTTTCAACAATGGAAAAGGTTGAGCACCGCGCAGTGATCAAATATTTGACCAAGGAAGGCAAGAATGCAAAAAGAGATCTAGAACCGCATGGTTGCAGTGTATACCGCCCCCGTCCTTTCTATGGAACCATTGCTCACTGTAATAGGGAGTTCCGCTATAGCCGTGAGTCCCTTGAAGATGACCCCTGTCCAGGACGTCCGTCAGACATGACCAACGAAGTCAAAGTGGCCCGTGTGGAGAGGTGATCCTCGAAAATCGACGAGTGAAGGTCGAAGAAATCGAGCAAGAACTTGGAATATCACATGGAGGGTTATCAGCATCATCCACGACAATTTGGCCATGACCAAGGTTTCTGCCCGTTGGGTTCCTAGAAACCTCACGCCCTATGATCGACTTCAACGTCGTCAAAGTCCACAAGGCTAGAGTTGCACAAGCTGCCCTGCACGAGTGCGGATTCGACGAGCTCAACCATTTCCTCTCCAGTCAAAATTGGGCCCCTAGCGACTACTTTTTATTCCGCCAGCTCGACGCTGCACTGCGGGGACGCCGGTTTGGGGACGATGAAGATGTCCAGCTCGCCGTCCAGGAGTGGATTGAACAGCAGTCGGGAGATTTCTGATTGTCAGGAATTAAAAGCCTCAGGGACAAGTCGCGCAAGTGCATTGAAGTCGAGGATTGTGAAATTGAAAAATAATAAAACACTTTTCCTCATATCTCGCTTCCTTATATCCGAATTGCAAAACTTATTGACCGCCCATCGTACGTCTAAAAGACGGAGATAGTAGTTGTGCTATCTGGCGCAAGGGGTACTCTTCTTGGTAGCTCTTGAGTTCTTCTAGTATCCCCGTCTTCTTCCTAAGGTAGCTCAACTGGGTTTTGGTTTACAAAGTGATTCCAAAAGTACTTAAATATAGCTTCCTTGGGGATTGATTCTTCTTCTCTCATAATTACTCGGATTGCAATTTGAGAGTCGCTCGAGGGTGAGCGAATCTTCTTTAGTCTTGCTCCCGAAATTCCTGTTTGACACTTAGGAATTGAGATCCAACCAGACCTCTTGCTATTTCTGCGGAGGATAAACTGGTATGGCGCCGATAAGAAAATGTGACGAACTTCTAAGTATTAGAAGTCGAGTTCGGAACTGGGCGAGGGACTGATCACAATAATCTAGTCCTCTATCGTCTCTGCCAGAATAATAATCCCCTTTCCTTCCTTACGGTGCTTTTTTATAGAGCGGAGACCGCCCTATATAAGGGAGACGGTGTAATCCCACCTGGGGGTGCGCGAGGACTGAGAAGAAGGGAGGCATCGTGGAGCCTAGGTCTGCTTCTTAATGAGAGGCACTGACAGTCGTCACATTATTTCTCCTCGGTGTTATTTTTATCTGACACCGCTTTTTGCCTCTCTGACCAGGGGCCTCCTGACCTCGAAGTTAATCGAGTCTTTTGACAGCTGCTTAATGGCCTATTGTGATACCTTGGTCCTGCAGCTCGACTCGACTACCCACTTGGGGGGGAGGTCAGAGCCCTCGAACAGTTGGCCTGTAGTTCAGACGACTAACGTTGTCACGCCGCCCCTCATCTTTTGGTACGTATCTCTCGCTCTCCCCTAAGAGGGATTTTATTATATATGTACGATTGTCCCTCTGGGTGGCGTTTTTATAATTCCTCTACATATACCTCCCTCCTAAAGAAATTAACGGAGAGCGGGGGTATTCAATTCCGATACGTAAAATATTTCAAAAAGGGAAATTACTCTACAATATTTCATACAATAAACTTCGATTTTACCAGGGAAGGTCTCAATAACGTTTACGCCTGACCATACATTAATACATACATTACTGTCCCAGTTTAGGCTATTCTTATTTACAATTAGGGGCTCATTCGCCCCTTCTTAATTACAACTCTACCAATTAACAATTTACATTACACTTATATACCTAACCTTACCTATCTTAAATCCATCACACTTATTATAATACCTTAGTCAGAATACACCTTAGTCTTTGACAGGATTCCGACTTAACGAGTCGGTCATACAATTGTTGGACCCTTTTATGTTGTGAATGGAATACTGATACTCCGTCAAGAGTAAACTCCATCTTAGGAGCCTTCCATTCTTACTCGTATTTTTACTTAAATATGACAAAGGTTTATTAACACATTCCAACTTAAACTCACGCACTATTAGATAATATTTTAATTTAGCTATTGACCATATTATGGCCAAAGCTTCGATTTTGAAGGTGGCGTAGGCTGTTTCTCTACTCGAAAGCTTCCTACTGACATATGCTATGGGATAGGCCGTTTGGTCATCTTCGTATTGGAGCAATACTACATCGATACCTTTTTTGCTTGCCTCTGTGCGAATTCCGAAGTTCTTGTTGGGATTCAGTAAATGGAGAATAGGCCCAGGTAAGTTTTTCTTTAAGATCCTACAACTGAGATAATTCATGGGGGTTCCAGGTGATAGGGTCAGACGCTGACTTCTTAAGAAATCATTCAGTAGGGCCGCGATGAAAGCGAAATGTGGTACGAACGCCGATAAAAGGAAGCGGCTCCCATGAACGAACGGAGTTGTATGGCTTTCACTTTTTTTGCTGGGCAGTCAAGTGTCTTTGTCCTATTTTGAATCAAAGGTAGTCAATAGATTCTTAGGCGAAATAACACTCGGTAGGCACGGCGGTTAGTCCTTGCTCTTTCAATTCCTCCAGCAACGAGCGTAAGGCGTGTAAGTGGTACTCCCGTGTACGGGTAGCTAGGTACACGTTGTCGAAGTAAAACGACACGTCACATAGGCAAGCGATAATTCCCCTCATTATTCTATTGTAATTGCTACCGGTGGTAGGTAGTCCAAAATGTAGCCTGGTAAACTGCATAAGCCCTATCTCGGTTGCAAAAGCAGTCAGATTTTTAGACTCGTTAGCGAGCGGTATTTGATAGTACGCCTTGCTAAATCCAATTCAGTGATGAATTTACCGTCTTCGAATAGATGGAGATTTGGTCTATTCAGCGGGATGGGTTCGACGTTGAAAAGCGTCACTGAATTCAATTTTCGGAAATCCACACACACCTGAAATGATTAATCAGGTTTCTTAACCATTACGATGGGTAAATAATAATCGGACTCCGATGGCTCTAAAATGCACAATTTTAATAAATTCTGGACTTCCTATTGAACTCTTCCTGTAGGTGTATCAGCAACGGATACGGGTTGCCTTGCACCACTGAATTAGTTTTTAGTTGGATTTTATGGATGAAATCCTTGGCACATCCAGGGGTTTCCGATATGACATCCGGGAATTTCTTGAGCAAGTTAAACATCTCAGATTTCTGTTGACTCTCTAACTGGGGGATTTATCTTTAAATCCACTCGTGTGCCCTTCGTGTTGAGTGAGAGCGAAGGCAGTTCATATTCCTCGTCTTGTTCCACACATACTGTGTTTATGCCCTGTAGTGGTGTACACGGGTAATTGGCATCAATTGGTTCTTCTTCTTCTAGCAGGGTAATATTATTTATGCACGTGCAGCGGTGATATTTTTTAACATGCTCATGTGATAGATTCTTCACCCTGTCGGGGTATCTATCAAGTAATCGACTTGTCCTCGAGCCTCGATTACTTCAAACAGTCCACTTCCATTGGGCCCATAACTTATTATTTTCGGTAGGGAATAATAATAAGACTTCATCCCCTGCCTTTAATTTTCGCGCCTTCGCTTTCATATCGAAGTAGTCCCGATATTTGGTGAAATTTTTCTCAGCGTTGTCTCGAGCTAATCCTAAGCAGTATTCTAGGCACTCGCGCATTTCTATTTTGTATTCGTAAGAAGATTTAATCTCTTGGTCGTGATGCGCATTGTTAAATAATTCTTTAGGAATGCTCATGGGACCTCGCACATTTCTCCCGCATAATAGCTCAAAGGGCGAAAATCCCAAATTCCGGTGAGGGATTTGTCTGCAAGTGAAAGGGCCAAAGCGAGATATCTGTGCCATTGATTCGGGTTGTTTTGACACAACTTGTTGAATATATTTTTGAGAGTCCCGTTGAATTTCTCGCAGATTCCGTTAGTGGATGGATGAAATGGACTCTTAAAAATTGACCTGACTAGCAGTAGCTTATTTAAGTACTCCATCAATTCGGATGTGAACTGGCGCCCTCTATCAGATACAATTTTTTTAATCAGGCATACTCGAGCGAATATTAAAATTAGTGCTTCCACGCAGGAAATAGTGTCAATTTTCCGTAGTGCCACGGCATCTGAAAATCGTATGCCACAATAAACTAGAGTGAGGATGTAGGAGTGTCTTCCGTTTGAAGGGGGGTGAATTGTTCCCAGCAACTCGATGGCCAGTCGAAAGAATGGTTTGGTTATAACTGGCACTTTTTTTAATGGCGCAGGTGGTACATTTCCTCTGGAGAGATCTTTCTGACACTCGTCTCAAGACCGGCAATAGGGCACAATTTCTTTCGCAGCCTGGGGCCAATAAAAGTTTCTGAATATCCGCAGTGCCGTTTTATTGTGCCCAAAGTGTCCTGCTAATATTCTATCATGAGCGGTATTCAAGATTATTTGCGTGTATTCTTGGGGTACAAACAATGCTTTGTTGCCATGCTTGTTCCCCTCGCTGATAGTATGGGGAGAGTTTTGCCCTTAATCGCCTTTTCCCATAGGGGTTTAAAAGTGGGTCATTCCTTCTAGGCAAAAGCAAAATGAATGCAATTTTAGTCCATTGTGTTTGAGGGTAATCCTTAGGGTTAACTCAGTAGGTTGCTTCTTTCTCTTGGCTTCTTGGGCCCGGGTGACTACTTGTTGGCCCACTTCTTGCTGGGGGATTTGTGTATTTTGTCTGATTAGCACAGCGCAGGACTTTATCGGGGCTACTACCACGTCCGTCCAACAGGTAAAATATCTGCACTGTATATGATATCTCACGACGTGAATCTGTTGTCGGGTCCTAAAGAGTCGTGAACCATGGCGAATTTTTGATGGTTTGGGTTCACTGGGACAACAATTTATCGGATACCAATATGCAAGTGAATCCGCTGTCTCTGACCAACGTAGACACTAGGCACCCATTAACTGTACCATCTTCGAATTGTAAATCGCCTGGCGAACTTTCGTTGAATAAAAAGTTTACCTGTTGTTGGGGGCCTTCCGATGTTGGCGCTGGGATGGAGGGAGCATCAGATTGTCCAACCGGGAGCGCGGCAGTCAAGATTTGTACCTATTGTCTCGAGATTTCCTATGGGCATTGGAAACTAAGGTGACCTACTATCCCGCAGGAATAACAAGTATTGGGTTTGCTGGGATAAGTGCCGGTATTAGATTGTCACCTTTGGGAAACCCTAACCTCTTTATGAAACTGTGCTCCCCTAAAACTTGGCTTATAACTTCTTTTTGGGTCTAAAGACTTAAAGGGCTTCTTCTACAAATGCCTTGGTGGTGGCCCATTTTTCTTTGGTAAGGGATTTTCTCTTTCTTCTACTCCCTCGGATAAAACCGATGATTTAACGCGTTGAAGGTAGAAGCTTTTTCTGTTTTTGACAAATGCCCGGATCTCGTGGGGTAGTGTGCTTAGTAATTGATTCTTTAGAATGAAGTCGACGACCGAAGCGAACTTGTTCTCTACCCCTGCTGACTCCATCCAAAACTCTAGGCTTCGAAGAAGCTCATAGCCAAAATGTTTTTAAGTTTGTCCAGGTTTTATACTGGCCTGCCTGAACGTCATTCTATATTCCTCGGGGTTAAAGTTTGTTGCTGAGAGGAGTTCGGCTTTGAAAGTGGAATATTTTACAATCGCTTCTGAGGGTAGAAATATAAATATCTCTCTCATCCGGCGATTGAGTAGAGGTAACCTTCTAGCAACCCCATCTTCTCTTAGGTCCCATTATTGACTTCGAATATTTTCCTAAAATGGGACAGATATGAGCATGATTCTTCTTCGTCCCTGTAATCCGTGGGTTTAATGCTGGCCACTGGTGATACTCTTGTTTTGGATGCCACTGACTGCACCTCTAACTGGTTTTTGTTAAGAGCTCTTTCGTGAGATCTTATCTTCTCTCTTTCCTCAGCTTGCAGTTTCATTTTCCTTTCTTTGGCTTCTAATTTCATCTTACGTTTCTCCCTTCTTTCTCCTCTTTCGTTTCTCTGTTTCTCTTGAATATACGAGCTCAACTCTGGTCCTTCCAATATAAGCCTTTGACCCTGCTTCCGATAAAGGTCAAACCAAGCCATCGCGCTTAGTTCAGTCATCTACTGTGTTGTAAATCGAGCTTGACCTACTCTGCCACCGAAACTTACCACTTACCCTAACCATTACCTTCAGATTCTTTACACCCCTAACTTTACCAATTTTTCTCTAGTCAATTATTATATTATTCTTGGTATTCCTTTTAGTTAGTGGTTGTCCCTTAAATAGACGCTGCTGAGTTCCCTCTAACAAAAACCTACAGACCTGACACCACTTTTGTCGAGGAATTGTGGCTTTAGCGCACTAGTCTAACACTACTACTTAATAACTGAAACAATTCCTATATTAGCTAAGTAGACTCTTTACTTACTCTATTATGAGAATACCACAGCCTTTAATCAGCTTTTAGGAAAGAGCCGGGCAACAAGTAAGGAACCAATGAAACACCAAGAATTAACCCAAAATATATGTATCTTTTTAATTTATCAATTTACTCAAATATTTACACTAAATTCTATAAATTAACAAAGTTCGCCAGGTTTGAATAAGTGCCTATTCATGACGCGAGTGCTGATTAAAGCAATTGGGCTGCACGTAAACAAACCAATTGAAGGTTAGTTAATTTATAGAGACCTTTTTAGTACAGCATTCAGCCATAATTTACGTTCCACTAATCGAACTTAAAATATGATAGGATTCACTAAATATTACATGATTTGAAAGGAACAGGGGTTGACGGATGTCGCTATAATGGTTTTTTCACGATTATTTGCGTTGCAGAGGGCGGATGGGGGTTGTCCCGGAGACGGTAGAAAACGATGTCTAATTCTTCTTATAACTTTATCTATCCGATTATACGTCTAAAAGACGGAGAGAGGAGTTAGGCTCTCTGGCTCAAGGAATTGTCTTCTTGGTACCTCTTGAATTCTTCTTGTATCCTCGTCTTCTTAGCAGGTTGCCCAACTGGGTTTTGGTTTACGAGGTGATTCCAAAAGTACTTGAATGGAACTTCCTTAGGGATTAATTCTTCTTCTCTCATAATTACTGAGATTGCAATTTGAGAATCCCCTCGAGGGTGAGCGGATCTTCTTTTTTTTTGGTCCTGAAATTCCTGTTTGGCACTTAGGAATTGTGATCCAGCCAGATCTCTTGCTGTCTCTTCAAAGTCTAATTTGGTATGGCACCGATAAGAAAACGAGACGAACTCTTAACTCTAATAAGTTGGAATAATAATCCCCTTTCTTTCCTTATGGTGCTTATTTATAAACACTGGCAGCCCCACCTAAGGGAGACGGGGTAATGCCAGTGAGGGGAGCGCGAGGGGTGAAGGGTGTTGGTACTGCAGAGCCAAGGTCTGCTTCTTAATGAGAGGCACCTACAACCATCACATTATTTTTCTTCAGTTTTGTTTATCTGACACCGCTTTTTGGCTCTCTGACCGCGGATCTTCTAACATCGTAGGTAATGGGGTCTTTTGACAGCTGCTTAATGGCTTTTTGCGGCAAGCTTGGTCCTGCAGCCCGCCTTGACTACCCACACGGCTGGTAGATCAGAGCCCTTTGGCAGTTGGACTGCTAGTCAGACGACTAATATTCTAACGCCCTTTATCTTCTGGTACGTTTTTCTTGCTCTTCCCGAAGATAGATTTTAATATATATGTCTGCTTGGCCCTCTGGGTGGCGTTATGTTATAATTCCTCAACACAATCCACCCCGATATTAAATAAACAATGGAAATAGAGAGTGATAACACCCTCCTCTTTTTAGATCTTTTAATAAGAAAAAATCAAAATAATCTAGAAACATCAGTATATAGGACACCGACTAATACGAGGTTAGGATTGAACTTTTTTAGTTGTTTAGATTTGAAATACAAAATCTCATCCATTAAGACGCTTCTTCACCGCGCATATAATCTATGTTCATCCTACAATTTTAAAGACAAAGAATTTCAGTACCTTACATCTTTCTTTATGCACAATGGTTTTCCTTCTTTTATTGTAGAAGAGTCAATCCGCACATTTTTAAGTGGATTGTATCAACAAAGCCACCCTGAGATAACGGTGGCAAAAGACAAAACATTATTTAATAATGCCAGAGCTGGGTATTCACAATAAAGTCCTCAGCCGAAAATTACGCATATTGCTAAGGAAATACTTTTGTCAAATCAAATTTCAAATTGCCTTTGTCAACAAAATAAATATAAAATCTTGCTTTACAATAAAGGATCCGGTTCCAAAGAGTCTTCGGAGTTCGATTATATACTTATTTAAATGTCCCGGGTGTTCCCAAGGCAAATATATCGGAAGCTCCGTGAGAACTCTAAAGGAAATATTCTCTTCCCATATGGATATAAGTAATAGAACCGGTAAGATACTTAAAACCAAGGAAAGTACAGCGATAAGAGATCACGTAATAAAGTGCAAAAGTGATATCTCCTTAGAAAACATTAAAATTCAAAATTTGCACAAATGCCCTATTACCCTTCGAATCTAAGAAACACTTTAGAAAACAGCTCTCCCTGAATTTAAATAATGATCTCTCATCGGTTCCCCTCCTTGTTACCTAAATTCGTTTAGATGTGGGTTGTGGGGCGCAGTTTTGGTGTTTTGTGGTCGGCCAGAACACGTAACACGCTCGTTGGCAAGGTTTGTGATTTTGTATATTAGGTTTGGCCAATTCTTCCTTCATTTATTTGTTTAAAATTAAATTTAAAACAGTTTTATATAATCATTAGATTCATAAATCAAATCTCCCCTACCTTAATAGATTTTAGCAACTATACACTCGCTAACTAATTTAAATATTTAAAATCCTTCCCTAGTCTCTCCATTGTAAATTTGAGCCCCATTTCGAAATATTTCCTTGTAACTCTAAATTTTCAATTCAAAGCTAATACTACCTAGTAAAGATCTAGATGTACATTTAGCAGTGTGGTCTCTTAACAGTGCAAAATATTTTGTTTCGTTTATTTGTATTTTAGGCCTGAGAAGATGACCATATTGTGGTCGAAACGTCGCTGGTAAATAAAAAGGATGATACCAGCTTTTTTCCTCGCCTTGTGATTTCTGTTAAATATTATATATATATATATATATATATATATATATATATATATATATATATATGTTTCTTATTCATATTTGTTACTCATGGGATTATTAATCTTCTTTTTTTCTGTCTTAATAATCGATTTCTTCATGCCTTGCTTTCAACCTTATTGCTATAGTTTATAATTTTTTCGTATTTCGATAATCATTTAAGTCATGTTTATTATGCATATTTAAAAAAGCGTGGGATTATTATTTAATTTAGTTATTTTTTAGATATTACATCAATTTCTTATTAATAGATTTTTTTATTGTTATTTTGTGACCCCAGAGAGGAAGAAAAATTTGTTCTTTCGATTGTTCCTGATTTTTGTGAATGTGAATATAGGTTTCTATTACAGCTTCAGAATAAAAGAGGTTTGCTAGCGCTATCACAATCCTGTTTTTTTATTTGTTCATCTCTCACAGCTCATTAGGGGAAATGCTCTCAGTGCACACGCGTTTTCTTCCTTTTTTTAATGTAAAATATAGTTAATTTCGCTCTCTTTCTCAGAATCCTTTATTTCTCATTTTTATGAAGGAATTTTTCAGAATTTAAGAGTATATACTTTCACCCCTCCGTCCTGTGAATTAGACTGAAAATTATTGACTCTTTATTTGTCTTTAGTTCATTTAATCTCATCTTCTCTCGTGGTTTCGCAAATCAATTAGTGCCTTTCACGCAGAAAAATTTCATATCTAATCTATCTTCCTTCATTTGCATTTATTTACTACGACTGAGGTTTGTTCAGTCAAAGAGACACAGAGAAGTAGGAGAATTAAGCGCTCTAATGTCCATAAACTAACTCATTTTTACATTCTTTGACAGGCAGCTTCACTGCCATTCAACAATACGCATAGTTTTCAGTTTCTGAGGGAGCTTGACCTCTTTGGTAGTATTTTATTATATTGGTATTAATATCGTTGAATTATTGACATTTAAAGTATGTTTTTATCAATCATTTTTTATTATTCGCTTATTTTGTGGCCATGATTCAGTCGGTCACCAGCAAAGAGGCCTGCAGTAATTTTAAAACGAAAGTAGAGTTATCAAAATGTTCTCACCATTGGACTGATTTCTTGTCTCATATATGAGTTAATCGCTTACCCCCCGCGCCCAATTCTCACGAAATGAATTAATGGCATAAATACTCCCCACTTCTCCCTAACTGAAGTAAAGGCATATTTTCCACTTCCCGCTGTTCTAGGTTGATATTATGTAGATCCCAACCTTTTACAAATTCCACAGCCCGAGAGAGGGAGAGGCCTGTAAACGGATTAGTCTGCTATAAGCGTGGGAGAAATTATAAATACAAATCCACGTGTAATTAGGTTTCAGAGTGAAGTTTAGTTTGGCCAATGCTTAGCTATCTTGGAAGGTTCTGGGTTAATAAAAAAAGGGTACAAAATATGCTTAACTACTGTGAAAATAATATATTTACAAAATTAAAAGGCGTTTTATGTAAGATATATAAAGATAGGAGACCTACACGAGTCTCAGCTTCAAAGAGCGACCTGGCGAGTCTCGGCCACCATACATACAAACGGACAATGACAGATGTGACGATCAAATGACCTTGAGCTCACGCGAAGACCAGATGACGGAAGCTTCAAAGGGTGCGAGGAGCTTGCACAGGAGAGTTGCGGATTGTGGTTAAACCGAAGATTTGGTACGAAGGAGTAATCCTGCCTTGTTAGTGTCGGAGAATAGTACTAGCCAAAAAATGTTAACTTTATCTCTGCTACGTGAGTAAATTTTGTTGTAACTAACTAGAACGTAAGGTTCTTGAGTTATGCAACTAGACTATATGGATCACTTTGGCACCTTGGATCAATTAATGATTTAATTATTACGAGTTTGAGAAGAATGAGACGTTTCTGAGCAAAGGTTTGGATATAGGATCCACACGTTCTAGGAACCAGTAGTAGTCACCCGTCATGTTTTGGTTGAAGTGGCCTTGATACCTGCTTTCTATCATTGCAATATCTCGGTGAAACCTTTCCACATGTTTGTCACTAATATCACCCATATTGGAAGAAGAGAAATCTAGATGCAAATGCAAGAACTGCATCCTAAGAGACATCCGACACTCCATTCGTTGATAGGCCTTTAGCATGTTGTCTACTAGTTAATCATAGTTTTCAGCCCTAAGATTATCAAGGAAGTTTTGCACTACATGGACAAATAAATCCAATGCTGCCAACTGAACTGGAGATAGTTTATTTCTGAACTCCCTGTCACGTATCAATTCTCTGATCTCCGGTCCTACCAAATTTCATCTTTAAGTTTAGCATCGTTTTCTTTGCACCAAACCTCTCTGTAAGATACTGGAATCTACAGAATGATGGGTCACTGTTTAACAAAATTTAAGATAAGGCCAAGTTTGATATGAAGTGATGGAAGGTAGATCTGGGGATGTACCAAAGGCATGTGCTTCACATTGTATCGGCCAACTATCTGTTCTTCTCTTTCGGGCTACTTTTTGACAATATAATGATTCCTTTCGTCACGGCTGTTCCATTGGCATAAGAAGCACATATGCTATGTATATCCTAGCTGCAGTCCAAGAGATATAGAAATTACATTTAAAACACCCCAAATATTCTACTTATGATGCGAGTAATGAACACCTTCCCAAAGAAAATTTCATTGGCGCATATGACTCTATCATACCAACAATAAGTGCACAAGAATTAAAGGTTGTTTGGTTATCATTGTGTAGCAACACAGCTTTGAGGCTAGTAGTGCTTGCATCAATGACTAGTCGCCATTCATCAGGTAAATGCTAGTTTCCTAGCTAATTCATGAGGCCATTAAAATCAGTACAGAAAAAAGCACCAGTTCTCCTTTACAGAAGGCAGCTAGGGCCTCATGGCATTTAGGAAAGTAAATATTTTTGCACCGTCCTCTAGAAGATTCCATTCCTGTAGTCTGGAGCTCAACAGTTCTGCGTTCTCTTTTGTAAGTGACAAAACCCTCACGAATCCATTCAATCTTTCTTAGTAAATCAACTAGATCTTCTCTTCCTTAGAATCATCCTGATGCATTCCATTGTCATTGTTATCCTCCTCTTCAGGCGATGAATCATCTTCTTTAAATGCACTAGATGATGTAGTAGTTTTCACTTTTTTAGCTAAATTTTTTTGCTGATTGATTGGGGTATATCTTCCACAGATACAACAAAAGTTGGCTGGGCTATTTATACATCCTCGCCGATTCATGTTTTCAACTTAGTTTGTATATATCCTGTTATATACATTTGTATAATCAGATTTCATTTACAAATTAATAGAGAGATAAATCTAAAAGAAAAATGCAATTTATGACTGTATGTAAATACCCTTTCAACACCACTTCTATAATGGCTAAATTTGACAACTTTATAAAGCAAAGGTGTAACGCAGGAGCTAAACACACCCAACTCATCCTCTCACTACGGTAGACGAAGCAACACTGCCAATATGTGTAACTAAAGAGTATGTGTGTAACTCAGGAACCTTACGTGCTAGAACAATTCTGATTAAAGATTCCGAATCAGCATACTCTCTTTAGTATAGATCACAAGCTAATACCCAAGTAGCAAAATCCTTGATGACTAGTGTAGTCCAAAATAATACTTTTTGCGGACGACATTAAACGAGAAAAACTCAGAACTTGCCTTCGTGTTTAGAATACCAAATCGCGATTTCATGCGTCGCGTTCGGTAATCGGTGCCAACGAGTACGGGGTTTACTCTCGCGAGTTCTAGGAGAATATACGGAGTTAAGGGTTTATGCATGGATTAGCGCAGAACTAACGAGAACGGAAAGATGGCATATACTCCAGGATACTCGGAACACAAGAGGTTAATGCTGCCCAAGTCTGTCGTCGGACGTTTTATAGGGGTGGGATGGAGAGGCGTTTCCCCGCGCCCGAAGAGGGAGAGTTTCAGTTTACAGATTCTTCGCCGGGTAAGGTGGAAATTGCCCGAATCACGCCATCGCAGGATAATCCCCAGCGGGAACCTTCTTGCCCTTAAGCACACCCCAGGCTTTCGCGAAGTCGGGACCTCAGCGCATCACGTTCTTCTCGGTTTTGCGCATTCGTTAGCCTGGGTTAAAAAGGGTCGAAAGGTGTGCCTACTCTCTTTTTCTTTGAAAGGGGCGACCGTGCGCATCTTTTTTTTTCTCTCTCTCACAAACACTCACTAACTGTATTAATATCATATTCTCCTTTTTTGAATAACCTCTTGCTCTCTAACTATCAATACTAGTGGATTGGACAGCAAAACCTTGATAAATCATGGCTATGGTGAAGATATATTTGTTATTTCTGTGCTTTTGGAGGTTCTTTAGTTTTGTACATATTACTTATTTAGATAATGACAAACAGAAAGTTTATGAATTTAAGCTAAACACTGAAATATTAGTTAAATTATGATTTTAAAAAGATAACATATTAATAATTACACACCATTTAATAAAATTATTAACAAACTATTCAAACATATTAGACCTATACAAATTATATATATATATATACATATATATATATATATATATATATATATATATATATATATATATATATATATATATTCGCATATTTGGGCAGAAGATTCTCTTCGTGACATATTTTATTGAAGTCGACTGCGAATTCAGCATTAATAATTTTCTTTTTGAGTCTCTCGATTTCTATAATATTCCGCTTTTGGTCGTTGGTTAACCCGTGTATAAGCTCGCCAAAATTCACTGAAAAAGCACTGATGAACGAGGGCAGGAAATTATTTCTTTTACTGCACTAGTTCATCAGTGCTTTTGTAATGAATTTTGGCGAGCTTATACCAGGCCTAACCAACGACCTAGGGCGAAATATTAGAGAAATCGAGAGACTCGAAAAGAAAATTATTAATGCTGAATTCGCAGTCGCCTTCAATAATATATATATATATATATATATAAGGAAATTTTTAGTCTTAATTTAGTAACTTACCCTATATTGCACTGTTCTCTCTTTATATTTTATCTGATTAGAAATTTTTTTGCCCAAGCCCTATTGATTATAGTGCCGATGTAGGATGAATTAAAAAAAACAAGAAGGAGAATTCCATTATATCATGTCTCAATTAAACATTGCATGATATCAATAGCCCATCTTCTGGTATGGAAATGCATAAATCACTAAGGAAAGTTTGAACATCTTTATTGTAAAAAAGGCTTCGAATCCTTATTCTCAATTCTGTGTTTCGCCTTTTCTCGTTGTTTGCCAAAAATGTGTTTATACATCCAATAACATAAGTTCGGTTATTGATAACCCAAAAGTTGTATATAGAAATTGCAAAATGGAAATCTCCCTCCTCGTCTTTTCGCTCTTCTTTCAATTTTAAATACATTTCTAATAGAGCCAACCGATTGTGATATATATATATATATATATATATATATATATATATATATATATATATATATATATATATATATATATATATGTGTGTGTGTATTTGTGTGCATGTGTGAGAATGAAGCAGAATATTTAGAGTCTTGAAAATCTGTAATCCAGTAATCGATGGTGTAATTAAGGAAATCTCAGCGTGGCAGATGTGCGGCGGCTTTTCTCGGCCCCTTTCTCTTTTGTTATCGGTAAACGAGTGTGGAATCAAGATGAAAAGGAGGAATCTCCTCGATCGATAGCCTTTGTGCCATTCGGTCGTTCTTTGAATTACTCGAGTAAAAGAATAAAGTATTAGCAGGCAATGTGTCGTGTAGTTCAAGCCTTTCTCTTCAGTTATATATATATATATATATATATATATATATATATATATATATATATATATATATATAGAAAGAGAAAGAGAATCTGTTCGTTTTGAGAAAACCGTTTTCTAATCTGGAAAATGAAGACCTATTTAAATTTTGAGGAACGACACAGTTTGTCCCACTGTCGAATATGGGTCCATACGTAATTGAGTCAAGCCGGCAAATCTCGAGCCTCTACTCAAGCAGGTATGCAGTGAAGGAAAGTCAATGGCCTCCCGAAGTAACAGTGCGACTTATTTACAGGTTTAGTATTCAAAAGGGGAACTCGTTTTCCAGATTCAACTCAAGAATTATTTAATGAAACATCTCTACAAAAATAAGCTTTATATACAAGATAAATGATTAAATATGCAGAAAAAAATAATAATTTAAATTAACACAAAGGTTAGCGTGACAATGAATTTAGAGCGGCTAGGAATTAATGGAAGCTGGGCCCGGGATTATTAATTAATTCGATGGTTTAAATAAGACAAATAAGATTTCTAAATCTTTCGTTATGCGATTACGTGGTCTTCTTAGTACTTGATACACTGAAGTGACTTACGAGGGTAGAATTTTTAGATTACCTCGAATGATTGACGGAAGCGGAAGACCAGTGGCCAGGTCTTCGTAGAACGAACTCGGGTGTTTAGAGTTCAGGCAACTCCAACGTGTTTACGAATACTCCGACTTCAGGAGGGGAGGGGGGGCGACCACAGTAGAGACTCGTCAACAAAACTGCGTAGGATCTCTACGAAGACGGATGAGAAGAGACGAAGCCAAGGACAGTCTTCCGGGACGTAATAAAGTATTGGTAATCTTCCTCTGAACAGAGCGGATTACGGACAGGATCTGCTCAAGAGGACACGTCGACGAAGCTTGGTTCGACAGGGGTACAGATGCACTTGATCTGAGCGACAAGACTTTCTAACTTGCACTCTGATGAGAACTATGCAGTTCGTCTAAGATAGGGGAGTTCATCTGGAGGCAAGTGGGAAGAGCGAGACGAGCCAAGTCCCAAGAGATAGCATGACGTCAGACAATTCTTACAAGGGAGTTTGATAAGCGCCGCTCTGACCAAGTGACGGGGGGTAGTGAGAGGATTCTTTCTACCCCACTGGGGGGGGGGGAGACACCAGTGTTGAGACTGGCGGTCAACGCTATCAGAGTGACGGACGGTGGTCATAAATGAAAATAAACATAGCTGGCACCAGTCTAGGGCTGAGAAAATAAAGCCACACGGCGCGTTCGCATTCATACTTCTACAGTAAACACTAGGAGTAACATTTTTTTATTTATCCGTCATTTTCACACGATTCTCTATCACAGATACAATCACGCAATAAAATATATCCTATCCAATATGTATCTTTAAATAACTACGCATTAATTAAATTATTCGCATAGAATTAAAATGCATCGGAAGAGGTGAAAGGATTAAAGTGATATTTAGAACAAAGTATATCCTATATAAACGAAAGACCAACGTGGCTTATATTGTGGTGTCTATTTTTATAATGAAGGGAGAAACGGAAAACAAAGTTGAAATTGAATTAGACAATATGGAGTGGGAAGGAGGAGTCGCGCTCATTAAGTGAGGGTTTAGTTTTCTTTAATAACAATGTGTCGTGAGTTAGCTGAGATTAGAATTTGTATTCTCATTTATTATTATTATGATTAATAAAGTTGCGTTCGTACTTTCGTACTTCCATTGATCGCTTCAGGATTGATCTCTAAGAACGCTTTTTTATCTTTATTCTAGTGAATGAAATAAAAGGGATTTCTCTCTTTAATATACTAAATACTGCCAAGGCAACTCGTTCAAGGATAATTTAAACACTTCACCCAAAATAGACTTTTACTGTACATTAATCAAGTCAAACAAAAATTAATATATACAAGTACGAAATACAACTTAAAAATGTTTCTTAGTCCCTTTACCGACACGCGGCCTTAGTTTGCTTTAAGGAAGAACAATTTACTTTGGAACAAATTCTTCGTTAACCCTAGAACACTAAACATGATTCCCTGTTTTGATTCAACTAAACATGGGTGTATCATACCCGATTTTGGAAATTAAAAAAGTCATTAATCTTAAATATATATTGAGAAGGAGTTATACACAGTTAATTCTAATATACTTACTTGCTTCAACATGATTATATTTTAATTAATTACAAATGAGGTTGATAATATCATAACAAAATTTAAAAATAGATTTTTCCTAAAAAAACATTTTCCACAAAAGAAATTCAACAAAAAAAAAGGCGCCTCCGATTTTCTCCAAACTGGTCCTAGCCCTTCACAGATATGTTTCCTTGAGTCCCAGGGTGTTGCTATTACCCAAAGCTTTCGTAGGCTGTAGGAAAGACAGGTAGAAGGAAGCCTATTTTTAGTATATGAAATTCTACCTTTTTTTCCCTAATATTACATTTAAGTTTAAGAAACTCACTAAATGAATACATAGTTTATATATATATATATATATATATATATATATATATATATATATATATATATATATATTCATATATATATATATATATATATATATATATATATATATATATATATATATATATATATATATATATATCAAAGGTTTCAGGTATAATCTTGGACGATTATAACTTACCCCAGATCCAAATGCAGTTGGTGGAGGTGTGTGGGTCTCAAAAAACACTCAATGCACAATCTGTAGGAAAACAGGCTAAAATTAATTTTAGGGGCACAATATTTTCTTTAAATATAACTTCACCTTCACAACATTTTCTCCCAAAATAACTTTTTTAGTGCATATTATCATCTCCTTTAAACAAGAAAACAACGATTTATATCAGTATTCCATGGAATTTACCTTAGACACAGTGACTGCAGAATGGGTAATAGTGCATCATGCAGGCAGGTTGGCAGCAAGCTTGACATCTTAAGCGGGTCTTCCTGTCAGCTTTGGACTGGCACAAGGAGCATCGGACCATGGGCTCCTTCATCTCAGCTGCAGAGAGTCCTCCATCAGAACCATCGGAAAGGGGGTTTATAGAGCACACCTGGCGTATAAGCAGCTTGAACTGCCGATGCTGCGTAGGGGCATCCATGCGCTCCTCAGCCGAAGGAGTGATCAAGTGCAATGCCACCTGCTAGATATAATTTTTTCTTTTCATAATGCTGCCTCCTGCCCTCTTCGTGTTTTCTATATATATGATGAATGAATTGATAATGGCAGCATTTAGGATTCCAAAGAAGACACATAGTGGCAAACATTTTGTCTTTCTGCTGCAGCTGTATTGGGCGCACATCATATCAAAGGTAACAACACCTCCTTTGGTTTCATTATAATACTGAATCATCTCTGGCTTCCCATTTTTAAGCACAGTTGGCTGCCTGTGCATTGACGACATCAGAAGGACATTCGTTTTTGATGACTCTTTGAGGAGGAAGTGAAACTCCAACAATAAGTCCTTTGTGAAGAGGAAGGCAGTGATACCTGGCAACCAGTTAATCTTATCTTTTATGACATTTGGCACTACCTTCTTATTCCCCCCCACTGTTTCCACAAGTGTCATGCCACAGTTTTGTGCCAGGTCCATGATATGGGGTACAGAATTCAACCAATTGTCAGTGGTTACGTTGTGGTGAGTGTTGTGGTACTTTTCTGTTAAATCTCTTGTAACCATGTGGCCCAGTTGTAGGCCACCCCTTGGCCGAGTACTCTCTTTCAATAAATATTTGCTTTTGACATCATTGAACATGACCAGTTTGATCCCATACTTTGCTGGCTTATTAGGGATATACATTCTAAAGGGGCATTTACTCCTAAAACCCAGTAGCTGCTTATCTACACTGATGTTTGCATGTGTGGTGTAGTGCATCTCACAATTGCTAATAAACTTGTCTCACACATTCTTGATGGGAGAAAATTTCTCGGTAGCCGGCCTCTCTTGCCATGTGGTCCAGTCATCATACCGACTGCGTGATAGCAGTAACGAAAAACGCCTCTCTGACATTGCTGCTCTGCAAAAAGGGGCACCAGAGATAGGGGATTACATTTTCTTTGTAGCTAGACGGTTATCCCTCAGGTACCTACTAAACATAAGGACACCTATCAAGGAACGTATATCAGATGGTAAGGTATGCTTGAGAGTTGCTGTCTGGGTTTGGTACTTGGCGGCCAGCTCGTCAATCTTTTTATTGGTCCACAACACTATTTCACTAATTATGGCATCACTTATAAATAGGTTTAAACACTCCCCTGGTGTTGTGGCCTGTGCAGCTGTTTGCGTGGGACCTGGTGTGAATCACCTAACAATATTCAAAGCACTTTTCCTCGTTGTTGCCTGTACCTGAAGAGTTGTTTTCCATTCAAACCCACTTTTACAAGTCACTGATGGGTCTCTGAAACTAACAATGAGGTCTGTTCCATCCGCATCAGCACGTTGTCGGCAGGCAGCAGAACGGATGGTATGTCCAGCAGAAGGTCTAAAAGCAGAGGTGGCAGGGGCAACAGGGACAAGAGGGCCAACAGTAGCGGTGGTAGGGGGTTGCTTCCAACCTTTGGACCTATTACATATACTCTTTTTCTGTCTTTACATGTGGGGGGGGGGTCATTCTCAGTCACTTTCATACTCATCCGTATCCAGTTCCTCATCTGGCTCAGCAATATATTTACTATCATTGTCACTATCATAGATATATCTTCTATTTCTACAATATCTTCCTCATCACTTTCCTAAAAAAAAAATAGCCTCAATTATATCCTGAGGAGTTTTTTATTACTAGCACGTGTCATTTTTTGTTACTGTACATTGTTACTAACATTTTATGAAAATAATATCAAACTGAAATGAGGAAAACAAGAAAATAACACAAACACAATTCTAGAATCACTAAACTCGGGTGCAGTGAACGCTTAAATATTACAAATTCACTAAATTCAGGCATAATACACGCAAAAAATACTAGGTGTGTATCACTAAATTCGGGTATGATAAACCACGTATATAACTATCACTAAATTCTGGTATACGAGACTTGAAATCGTCATACACTTTTACTCACAAACCAAAGTACACTGCACCCAAACGCGTCTTTTCCTTGTGGACCCGTTGGAGAATCAAAACGAAAAATCCTAACTCTAAAAAGTCTCAACAAATACTGAAGGTACTGTGAGCGCGAACGCTTTACCTTGACCGCAAGTTTAAACAAAGCAAATGATGTCATACGCGTCGGGTATACCACGCCCATTTTAAGTGTTCTAGGGTTAAGATATACAAATAATCTATGTTAAATGCACAGGAACATGAAAATCGGATTGATTACCTACATCAGGTATTGGTGATTACCCAAAGAATCCAAATGAAATACCTTCGTTGAATCTTGTTGGGGGAGGCTCTCGTGTTTTTAGTTTATTTGCTTCTCCATAGATGGCGTTACTTCGAATAAGGAATGGATGAGTGACGTCACACGGAATTTCGAGTCGGCGTTTGAGAATCAGGAACCAAAAAAAACGACAATTGAGGAGGCGAGGAGTTGAACGTTTATAACCTTGAAACGGTTTTTTTTCAGATGAGGGTTGCATATGGTTGTATGCTTTTCTACCGATTTATTTTGGCTTGTAGAGCTTCTCTTTTGGGTGAGAAATCTATTTAGATTGGTGTGTTAAACTCAGATAGGGTAAGATCAATTGACGATCTTCGGTAATCGAACTGTGCCGATGATACTTAGAGGTAAGATCACTTTTCGATCTTTTGGTAATCGATCTGTGCCGATTTATACTTGGTGCAATCTGGTAATGCCCAAGAAAATGAAAGTACTCCTCAAGTTGCTAGGGAAATTCTATCCCAGGAAGTTCTTCTTGATGTCGTGATGAAAAAGAAAAAGGTCTCAAACTCCTGAGAGGTAAAGGGGAGGGCGGAGGTGGATAGCAATGGGAGACCTAAGGGGGGCTTGGTTTTTGGGCCTCTGTTATTTCTCTTCATGGACATTTTTAAATTAGGGAAATTAGATCTCCTTTTGAATCGACAGAAGTGGGTATCAATTCAACTGGGCTTGGCGTCGCCCAAGCTCTAGGAGAGCGTAATACGAGATCGACAGTTTGAATATGTGACTGGTTTATTTTTTAGATACACCCTTGGAAGGGTAGACCTTTTGAGCAGAGGACAGAAATAGTGGGTAGAGTGGCTTAGAGAAACCAAGGTGGATGTTATTTTCCTTTGATTGGTTTTCTTCGCTATGAGAGACAGAAGAGAGAAAACTAACTTGATCTAATGATATTGGGTCTCCTCTAATGTGCAAATGATCCCACATACTCAGAAAATTCTATAGTATCGAGTGTTTTCATAGTTCTAATGATAATCCGTAGATGGTTTAGTCCCTCAACTTAAAATGTAGGATAATTTAGCCCACATAGAAGGCATTAAATTCTGCACACTTATATTAAGGATTTTGACATGAAAGGTATATGGTCTTTATAAGGGAAGAAAGAACCGATATTATTGCGATTGACATATGAATTTGAACCAACTTTTGGTAGAATATTGCATATATATACTTTATATATATACTTATATGTGTATAGGGTGAACAAGCAAAACATCAGTAAATTCCAAAATTAATAACTCAGTCAAATGTACTGTAATTGGATATAAATGAAAGTTCCTTTATAACAGTATGTACATATATACGTACTCTTTATTGTCTCTGAAAATTCTTACACTATATTTTTAAGAGTAATTCTACAATAACAAATAAATTACTCACTCAAAAATTAGCTTGCCTTATCAAGAAAACGTGCTATATTTGTGCGTATGAAAGACAAAGTCTACATACCAATACCATTAGGCTATAATTAGTATTGTTTAATCTCTCTCTCTCTCTCTCTCTCTGTCTGTCTGTCTGTCTTTCTCTCTATCTCTCTCTCTCTTTCAGTAATCAATTAAACTCTAAACCTATAATTTGTATTATTATATCTGCTATCACAATGATGTTGTTTAAATCATAAACTTATAATAGAAGCAAGATTTTTTAAAAAAAGCTTAGAATGGAAATAGAATTTTCCAGACTTTTCAAAGAGAAATTTGACTAGTAGATGTATTTAAAATATAATTAAATATAAATCTACGGTGCGATAACTCCAAAAACATATAGTGGCCTCCATAATAAAACTGATACGACAGGGTATAAAATGATTTAAGTAGAAGAAATTGTTTTCGCTCGGGAAGTTTAACCTGGTAATTCCTTAGCCCCAAAGATATTCAGTGAAATATGTATTTCCCGTTCTTCTAGGTAACTGATATTTAGAAGACAAAAATTAAAAGATGACAAAAGAATGCGTATTTCCTGTCGTGCGATAATGGGAAATAAAAGACAATTTGTGCTTACCGACGAAAATGATTTCACTTTGGAAATGAAAAGAAATATTCAAAATAACAGAGTTTGTGGCTGAAAGAAAGGAATATCTATCCAACCCGCATTCAACACGAATCTCAAAATTTACCAAATAACAAAATGATGCATTTTTAAAATATCAATATCTCAGTAACCACCTTCCTACTCATGGCAATTTTAATATCTAAGATATTTTCAATCTTCATTTTTCGAATGCAAGAAACGGAATTCAGATAACTTTTATAGTTTTCTTGTACATTACAAAAATATCAACATCGGTAAAAATAACGAATATGGAGTGTAAAGAAATTGTCCAAAAAATGAGGGAGAGAGAGAGCGAGCGTGTGTGATCGAGTCACGAGAAAGGGACTTCGAGCGAAGGAGCCTTGCTTCCAGACCGTCGGCAAAGTTCCGGAGCGATAACGGGCCAGAACCTCGTCGCGTTTATGGTGTTACGACCCCCACCGCTCATACCCGCCATCGAGGCTGTGGAACCGAACCATTTACGCTTCCGTGAGCAAACATTAGAGCTTCCGGCGTAGTAATATATATTCTCAACCCCGAGAAAAATCGAGGAAGTATTCTTAGAATTTCGGGTTGCGAGCTGTACACATGTTGCTTCCAAGTAAGCAAGCCCACGCAATAGAGTAGGTATTCACGCGGCATCATAAGAGGTCTTTGGATCATTCATTGATGACGCGCAATCCTCGAGCGACAACCCTGGTGCTTTTCGGCCTCGCAGAAGGAATCCATATTCTGAATGACGACGACTACGTCTGGAATATTGCGCTCTACCCCACTTTTTCGAAGAAATACCTTCCCCGGAGTACCCATACTCGTGGTCATATCCAAAATATCGTAAGACTTGCATTTACTTTCATCGTCGAAGAGGCGTGACGCTCTCCGACGGAGCGACTGACCTCATGATCTCCTCCCTGTCTCTTTCGGGTAATTATTGTAACAATTATTGAGCCTCGTACGAAAAGGACTCACCTCTCAGTCGCCTCCCGCTTCAACTCGGGTAATTTGTGCAGTTATTGAGCCTAGTGCGGATAAGACAAGTCCTACTTGTCATTTCAATTTTATTCATTTAGTAAACAGTGTTAACCAAATTTCATGCATATTATTCTATAAATATCTATTGTTGTTTGTATAAAATTAAAAAAATATTTTTGCTTTTCCCGTTTAAATCCTCCAACCACCAAAGTCTTATTAAATAGTAGCAATAATGGCTAACGATTAATTCACTCGTGCCATTTAAAGTTCCAACGCACTCGAAGAGGAAATCTTTTCCTAATTTGGGGCTGTGCTCTCCCCTCCCCTGCACTTTGGAGGGAAACCAAAAGGTTCACTTTCAAGCCCACTGAATTCGACGACAGAAATAAATAATCAGAAATTTAACTTCGTAGAGTAAATGAACAATTTGTACACAACTTTGATGAATCACTAATCTGTCTCTTTTTCCACACACACAAACCTTTTATTACCTCACTAATGACAATTCTTTGCCAAGATTTACTCATTTTGCTTTTTAATTTGGGTTCAGTGAACTTTTCTCTCCGACCTCGATAAACCATTTTTTAGTACCTCCCAAATTGAGTAATCCATTGGTTTACAATCTTGACTTTGCGGTGCCCACTCATTTTTTTATTAAAAATCTTGACGTATGGCTAATTAGTAACGACTTTCTGGCCTGGCTTTTATGCGAAGGTGCTCCATTTTGTTCAAAAATAGTCATTTTCTTGATATAGACAACGACCCTCAGGCAAAAACTTTGTTTTCAAGAGTTCAATGTAATGAGCAGAATTTACTTTTGTCTTTTCAGCCTCAATAAAATTACATCTATTTTGCCATTCCAAGAAATCCCGATAAAATCTGATTATTGGGATATCACATTTTTTACCACGCCAGGAGACATCATGATTTTGGCAGTTTCGCAGAATTCCTAAAGTTAATTTTTTTCAGCCGTGAAGACTATATATTTATTACCAGCGACCGAGAAGTTATTAAGTAACTCTCTCCATATCATTTTTCTGTAATTCTTAAGAGTATCACTTTTTATAGAAATATGATTTTTCGGAAGGCTTTAAGCTTTTGTATCCTAATTATTCGTTGTACAGAACTCCTTCAAATATTACAGATTTTAGTAATTTTTCTTTGCGATAAATTACTTCCTGGTAAAATTTCTTGAAAGCAGATGTTATCGTTAATGTGATTAACATCTCCCGGTTCTGAAGCTGTTTTAGGTCAACCGCTTCCGGGTTTTTTTAGCGTTTCCCGTTTCACGAATACTTTTTAAGAGACTTTCCACAGCACGTCTTTTCCACATTTTCTCACGAAAGTCTCACAATACTCTTCCAGTCTTCCCTCCATTTCCACAGTAGCAAGCTTTAATTAGAATACTGTATTCTTCTGAAAACGTCAATATGGGAACTGAGTAACTGTAAATATATCCATAAGATATCCACAATATGACATGTTCATAAATGTAATGCTTTTTTAAGAACGTGAAAATTCCTGTATGATATTACTCAATAAAATAATACCTTATGTCGATATTAAATTTTTTTATCAATGTTGTTATTTTTGAGATGAAAGTAAACTATTTAAGGTATCTAAATTGCTATTTTGGCATTGCAAGAGGTAGATAGAATGTATCTTGCCTGAAAATTGTCATGAATAGGAAGGAGGTTAATGAGATATTATTTTTTTGAAGATGCCTCCTTTTGGGGAGACCACCCGATATGTATATATATATATATATATATATATATATATATATATATATATATATATATATATATATATATATATATATATACTGAATATATAGTTGTTCCTTGGGAACCTACTTCATAGGAGGAATGGCTATGGGCTCTCCATTTTTTTCTTACCGTGAAAAAATTGGGTTAAGGAGATGTCACGTTGAATTTAAACCGCTAGTGGTTAAAGGATATGATGACGCCTGCTTCCTCATTTTAAAGACAAAGACCATGCATCTTTACTTTTAAATTACTTGAATCAACAACATCATATTACATAAATTTTCAATGGAAACAGAAGCAAACAATAAAATTTATTTTCTTTTCGTCATCGTTACAAAAATTGGCTCTATCTTCAATACCTTAGTCTACAGAAAACCAACTACTTGGCACCTATTTCTACAGTTGCACTTCTTCACATTATAAACTTGCTAGGAACAAAAGCGCATACAAAGAGCATACAAAAACTTTGAAATCACTTTTTATTTAATTATGAAATAGAATACGTTAGGAACTTGTTCCACTTAAATTTCCTCCTAAACCACATATTTGATGGATTAACCTTTAATTTTTTATCAAAAATTATTTCTCTCCAAACCCAGCAAACAACAGTCAATAAACAAAAAATACTCCTGAAACTACCATATCTTCAACATTTTACCACTAAATTCAATAAAACTTTACTCTGGATTCTTAATATGTAATTTCCTCAATGCCATTTCTTCCCTATTAATTCTAATCCTCTTTCTATCAATTCTTTCTTTCGACACAAAAAAACACTCCCATTATGCTTGCGATCCTCCATTATATATAAACTTACGTGTGTGACTTGCCAAAGTCGCTATGTAGGCCAAACTATTCTACAATTAAAATGTAGGATTGCTAGGCACATGCGAGTGTCACATAAATCTGACATTCTTATCTGTTTACCTGAACACTCCTCTATAAGACAACACTCTCAAAAGCTTAACTACTCACTTGACTCTGGTCTTACAGTTTATTTATTAACTTCCGCTTCCTCTTCCCTGGAATAAAAAATTCTTGAATCACTTTTCATAAAACAAATAAACAGAGAATTTAATGATTATTTATCCTCCCTCAAATTTTACACAATATAGACAAATAAAGGATCATACAACCAACCAAATCCCTCTACATAGTTTTACTCATAGCTAGTTCCGACCATAGTTGATATTATCCCCTTTAACGAAATAATATTAGTTTCTGTCGAAAAGTTTTTCGTTTCATTTTTATCCCTTGTGTTCATTTTCTAGCATATGCAGTCCTCGTGATACATTAGTTTAGGACGATTTTACTTTCCTTGGCAAAAAGTGAGTTCATATGTGAGTTTGATTTGTACATAGCTGTTAAAGGAAGATGTACTTACCTTTCCTATAGCTGTTATAAGGAATAAGACTATTCGGTTTCGCAATGCAACCTTTATTCATTCTTCTTTCTATGTCGCTTCTTCTATCATTATTCTCTTCCATCTCTTAACGATATCCTTGATCCAAATGGGCATTTTTTTCTGTTCAATAATAAAAACACGTAGTTTTGAGGGAGATAAATATTTAATATGGATATAACCGGGAAAATATACAAAAAATGTTTCCAAAATAACTTCCTAAATAAAATGTTTCCATTACACAGATTTCTAGGAGCGGCACAATTTTTATTATATTTTCTCTTTAATAAAGTTTAGCAAGAACTGGATGTCTTAGTAATCAAAAACCAAATGTACCTTGTGAACAAAAGCTAAATAAATAGAGAAGCCAGCACGCATGGCTGCATTCAATTTTTCAGCTTGAATTCATGGGCCTCTTAACAGCCTGGATAATGACGGGATAAAAGAATAGGCCAAAACAGATCAGTATTAAATTTAAGCCAGGTTAAATTCAGGCCTAATTATAGGGTGCTGGGGAAGGCAAGCATGACCACTTATATTATGTTGGGAAAAAGAGTAAAGTCCACTTGTAGGGTGCTTTAAAAAGAGAAGAAGTTTAGGTGTTAGGTACTGTGAAACACAGGCAAGTAGAATTTATAGTAATTTAAAAGGAATTTATAAGTAATTTAGAAGGAATTTATATTAGTGGCGAAGTAAGCCAAGTCCACTTGTAGATTGCTTCGCAATCTACAAGCTGCTATTAAAGGTAAGCAAGTTTGCTTGTATGGTTCTTTGGGAAGGAGGTAAGCCCGAATATAGTGTTCTTGAGAAAAAAGGAAAAGCCACTTGTAGGCGGCTGGTGAAAGGAGGTGAGTGGCTTGTGTTAAAGAAAGTCGACTTATATGGAAGAAATTCCACAGATGTAAAAATGGGTGTGAAATCAAAGCTAGTATTTTCATAAGGTACTTGTAGATGGAGACAAATCCAATTATACGCTGCAGGAGAAACGAGGCAAGTCGACTTATAAGGTGCTGTAGAAGAGATGCAAGAGTACTTGTATGGTTTTCTGATTTGAAGGTAAGTCTACTTGTACCGTGTTGTAAGAGGGAGGAAATTCCATCTGTAGAGTGCCAAGGAATGGTGTTTCATTCAACTGGTATGTTCCTAGAAAAGGGAGGCAATTTCATGTGTATGGGGTTGTGAATGCGAACGAAGTTAACCTTTATTGTGATGGAGAAAGAAGGTAAGGCAACTTGTACAGTACTGTGAAAGAAAGGCAATTATTCTTCGGTAGAGTGACAAGTACACTTTTAATGTGCTGGAGAAATAACGTATATAGGTCAATTTGTAGCGTGCTTGTGAAGGGAGGATTTCAACTTGTAGTGTACTGGTGAAAATAGGCAGGTACATATGTACACTGTAGGTGATGTGATAAGGCAGCAAGTCCTTTTTGAGGATGTTAGGATAGATTACAAATAATACTTGTAGGGAGATGAGTAATGGAGATATGTTTCCCTGTATGGTTCTGAGAAAATGAGGCGACTCCATTGTATGGTGCTGACAAAGGGGGATAATTCCATAGTTAGGGTGCTGTAAAATGGAATTAAGTTAAGATGTAGAGTACTGTTTAAAGGAGGCGCATCTATTGATAGGATGTTGAAAAACGGAGGAAAGTCCACTTCTTGTGTGTTAAATAAGAGTGGCAAGTCTACTTTGAAGCATGTTGAGCTGAGATAGGAATCCAATTCCACTTCTATATTACTGAGGCGGGAATGCAATTAGAATACTGAGAGTGAGAAACAGGTCAAGTTGTATGGTGTTGCAAATTGGAGGCAATTCCACTTTTATATTACTGAGGACGGAATGTAATTAGAATAATGATAGCGAAAAACAGGTCAAGTTGCATGGTGTTGCAAATTGGAGGCAATTTCACTTTTATATTACTGAGGACGGAATGCAATTAGAGTACTGAGAGCGAAAACAAGTCAAGTTGTATGGTGGTGCAAATTGGAGGCAAGTTTACTTGTAGGGTTTAGGAGAGAGGGAGGCAATTCCACTTGCGATGGCTGTGTAAGGAAATAGAGGCCACCTTTAGGATTTTGTAATAGGAAGGCAATTCCACTTATAGGGTGTTGTAGAAGAGATATAAGTCCATTTTTATGATGTTGAGATGCAAGTCAACGTGGAAGGTGATGTAGAAAATAGATAAGTCCACTTGTAGAAAGAGATTTAGGAAATTACGATTTGATAAGAGATGGAGTGCTTGAGGTATATTGAGTTATAAATGAACTGAATTAACATTTACTAATAAATTAAATTTAGGGACATTTTTTACGTTATTACGGTATTCCAAGTATTAGTGTCGAAATATTTTGAAACGGTTTCAGATCAAAACATCAAATTTCGGAAATGTGGTCGAGCTTATTAAGCTTAATATATTCCTTCACTTTTTAATCAATGATATCACAGAAAATATTCTCGTTAACATTTGAATATATATTTTATATTTATGTCGCTAAATTTAATTTTCTAATATACCGTGTTAGGAAAATTATTATTTGTTGGCAACACAACAACAGAGCCTAGCGGCATCATGTAAACCTCTCTGAGAATTTATAAAACATATATAAATAATTATTTCGAAATTAACTTACTTTTGTCCCCAAAATTTTTAAAATATGCCATTCGAGCCAACTGTACCTTCAATGCACTTTTTTAAGAACCTTTAAAATTAATTTTTTTGCCGCGGAAGCAATCGTTAGTTTAATAAATTACCAACAATATCACTAATAACTAATATTACATAATTCTCAAAATCAGTTCTCTATTTCGTTTCTCACAAATTTTAACGTTCATTATCAATTTTCTACATGAAAAATGATTTAATATATTTTTTATATTTATTATTAAATAAAGCTAAAATATAAAATGAATCGGTACCTCACTTCAAACAAGGGGTCAGCCAATTTCCATAATACTTCCTCTCAATGGCAAAATATAATCACAAGAAAAACCCAAGTTTAAAACATCCGACGCCATTGAAAGAAAAATCTGCCCCATTGGAAACACCTGTGATATAAAGGGTGTTTCATTTAGACGGATCGCAGTTAGCTGTAAATATACATTGCAGCCAAATATATATCATGAGTTTTCTGCCTCTTTCAACACTACATTCAATCTACAAGAGAAGCGGAAGTGAAAGTTGACGCACCAATTAAAATGATAAAAATAAGTGGGTCGACATGTGTACTTGGAGAAGATCAAATTAGTATTTGAATTATTAATTCATTTCATGATTCCTTCATAGAAAATAGGAATCCAATCTAAAAAACAATAAATAATTAGGTAATATAGTTAATAAAATGGTAAAATGACCACATATTTATTTCTTGCAATGGACCTAGCCAATAATTATAAATTAACTCTCGAGAAGAGAAAAGCTTGCAAGAGAAAATGTATAAAAAAGAGAGGGAGCGAGAGGATTTGGAAGGGAAGAGTGTATAGTGGGATAAAGAAAGAGTGTGTTTGAGGGGGGAGACGTAAAAGTGAAGGAGATGGGAGGAGGATAAGGGGTGGGAGAGAAAGTGTGAGGGATTAGACGGGATATAGGGAAGAAGGAGAAAGAGAGAGGAAGAAGGATGAAGAGATGGGGAGTGAGAGGTGGAGAAGGAGGGAGAGTGGGGGATGGAGAATCTCTTGCGAGCCTAGTGGATTGGGAGTTCATTTATTAACATTTCCCAAGCTACAGTGAAGATAAATGACAATGCACGTAAGGGCATAGACACTGATTGGTGGGCGAATGGTTGTGAGCCCCATCCCCAAGCGTTAGATAGATCACACCAATCTGTTCTTTCTAATTTTCTCAACACAATTTAAACACACCTGTCTCTGTTCCAATGAATCCTATCGATGGGTAATTGTATCCACACCCCCCGAAGTGGAAAGGGTAAATTTCACCCTGGGATAACAACGGTTGGTACCTGATTAGAACACAAAACTATTCTCTGTCGCCCTCTCACATATAAAAAGAACACCAGTTCATGCTGCCATAATTGGTCTTCCCAGCGAGTGTCATGCTTATTTTCATGTTGGTTTCATTATCCGTTCAGAAGATGTCCGTCGTAGGCAAAATACGGATAGCGTTCCTTAAGGAGATACAATATTAGTATTTTCAAATTTTTGCTACGTTAGATTATCATATATGAAACTATAGCTCATTAAATGCCATTTTATTACTGCCAAACCAGAATCGACAACGGCTCCGTTTTTGAGATACAGGGGGTTCTTTCACCCCCCCTTTGAAACCTGATATCATATAAATGGCTATAGGATTACTAAAAATAAAGCATTCAAACTCAATTCACGAGCAAAAGATGCACATATGATTTAGTTATCACTTGAAATCAGTTTTCTTTAGTTCCATGTAAATTTGTCATAATGGTGGACTAATACATATATTATTCGGACAAGGTTAACTATAAGTTTTGTTCTCAGTTGGAAAAGGGGGCGTGAGGTGAATATTAGTGGTGTTTTGAATGCCCTGGAATTTAGATCAATCTATATTCGAATGATGCTAAAAATATAGACCAGTTCTCAAGCGGCGTTCTTTTTTTTAGCAAATATTTAAAATCGCATGGTATAGTTTTGCGTTTTGTTCACAAACTTACTTTTAAAATCTACGGAGGGTATCCACGAATGTATAAAATTTGGCTTTATCATAATTTTAATTTTCACTATGTTCTATTCATGTTGATAAAACTAATTATATATTATATAAAGTGCATAATACTTGCAATAAAATGATATAAACATCAATGGTGTAGATTTGTTTTGTTTTTCAGAAATGAACTTTAAATATCTAAGAAAACTTTTCCACGAATGTATCATAACATAAAAAAGGGCATGAAATTTGCAATAAAATGATATACAAAACCCAAAAATGCGAATTTGGAACAAAATAATTTGAAAAGTGTCTAATGAACCAATGTGCTATTCCTTTAACTACCTTCCGAGATTCTGGATTCAAAGAGGAATGAAAACTCATACAGATCGAGAGTAGAGGAACAACAGACCAAAGGCACAGTAATCGAAGTCTGCTTTCAGGATTTCTTCTCCTCCTGAGGGTACCTAAAAGCCAGTATTGTTCATATTTTAAACAAATTAATTTTTTATATACAAATTGAGAAGTTAAAGGCACAAATCAAATAAACCGCTATACCTAAGAACATATTCCCTTTAAAAAAAGAAATATAACTAGAAAATGGCTTTATACAGATAATTAGATCCTAAACCAATAGAATCCAGCAAAGCTAATTCGTAATGGAAAAAATTGCTCAAGGAATGAAACCTTATTTAAGGTTTTTAAACTAACCGGTTTCAAAATCTTGTTACGCTGTAAATCAGAAAGCAACTTCCCCCAAATTGAAGATTATATTGAATTATAAGGCTAGCAAGAATTTAAGGGAATTAACCAAACAAGAGGTATTGCGCTTAAAGTACCAGGGATGGGGCGTGCATGCATTCGGAATATTGGAATCAGTGTCCATAAGGTGAGTTTTCAGTACTTTCAATGCAACAAGAGTTAAGTATGGTATTAACAATGGAGCAGGTAGTATCCATAACACTGCGTAAACCATGACAGGTCATCAAGTCTTGGTTTTGCACATCTCCTTCCGCCTTTTATGCAGTGCCCCTTGAAACTAATGCCACATGTACAATAGGGGCTAATAAAAGTAAGATTCGTAAATATATAGTCTAATCTCCATGATATATGTGGTAACATTTTTCTTGCATCATATTGCTGCCTACCATTAGCGACACTCCTAAATTATAATTTCTAATGGGGGGCAATATTCTGTAAAGTCACCCTCCCACTCACTCTCGTGATGAATGTTTTCCACCAATACTGTGGTAGTTAATGCTACGCCGGGACAGTGTATACAATTCGCTCACGCACACTCCTCCACGCATATGCGCGCACACTTTAATCACTCAACGCTGAATCATTTCCCTCCGTGATGGCCTCGAATACGGTCTCTTTAGTTTGGAAACGCACTCCATTTTGTTGCCTTAAAGGATAAACAGTTGTTAAGCACAAGTGGTAGAAGTATTTCTCTAATTGGTCATGGTATGCCATATAGGGTAGCAATTATACCCAATTCCAGGATATTTTATATGTAGCTGAGTATATAGATTCAGTTCCGATTTGTTCTTTATCAGGTCTAGATTAATGGGGTACGGCGCGTTAGAATACGCTTTTCCCTGCGCCAAACACTAGGACTTCTAGATTATAGAGAATCATAGACGTATTTGGATGTCATCGGAAGTAATATTGCTTTCTTTCTAATTTGTTTGTAATTCATCCAACATATAACAAGGCTCGAAATTGCAGGGAAATTTAATTTCTAAAGAGAGAGATTTTCATTATGACTGAGAAACGAAGCCCAATATTTGTTAGCCACTAGTAGATAGGAATCTTGAAAAAGCTTTTTCTAACGCCAACAGAATAATAAATCAATATCTTGACGAAAAAACAAATTAAATTACAAATTGGGTGAATAAATCTGTCGTAGAATTGCTCATAGTCTGGTCCAATAATTATTCTAGTCCTTGATCTGGACACACCCTTTTGTTTAAGTCGGTGGTATTGACCCAATGACTTAATCCTACAATCATATATATATATATATATATATATATAGGTAGGCTTTAATTCCTACTGAACGTGCGAAAGCTGGTTAGAGGCGTGTTGTGTCGTAGCCAGGATTCTCACTATAAAAGTCCCACTTGTTACTTGGGGGAGATTTGTGATTGTTGAATTTTAAGAGTGCATAATACAGGTTGAATAAATTAGCCGAAGGAATGCTCAATTAAAGTCTTGCCAAGGTGACGTCAAAAGGGAGGAGCCACAAATAAACACACGTACTCAAAATAAACTTTACTTTACACAAATATAATAATTAGCAATAGATAACAGTCAAAATTAAGGATTAAATATTAAACACTGACGTTAAGCGTCTAGATTTATAATGAATCAATGGGAGTATCAATAACGGTTAATTTAATAGGTAATTTAAGAATAGAGGGACACTGGGTTTACAGAGTACCATTAATTGTGATGGATTGGAGAGACGACTACTCAGGTACAGACGGGGTGGTTCGGGTGGCGTTAACACGAGTTCTCGGGAAGAGGGGGGATAATACGACGGGTTCGGGGCTGCTGGCTGCAGTTCCGGTTAGTTTACTCCTAACTGGATGTGACACTAACAAATAGTAACTTATAGTGACTATTTGGATGTTTCTTTTCTTACTCAAGTTATGTTTAGCAAGAGAGCGTACTCTTCTAGTCACAGACTCTGCGGGGCAGGATTTACTTCCAGTAACACTTTGAGACAGCGACCAATTTGACTCGACGGCGCGTTGGTAGTCGATACGTTACGGCAACGACTCTCGTTCAACGTGAGGATTAGGCGAGTAGATTTATGGCACTGCTGTAAAGGGGTAAACGGCGATGTTATTTATATCGCGGATTGTGGGAAATTGAAAGAGAGATCCTATTCACGACAATTCGCTTATCGCAGTGCCTTCTGGACAATCTCCATGGTATAATAAAGAAATCAAATAAGATTTAAGCTTCTTTGTGAGATAGGCCTTCCTTCGTCCGACTTCTTGTCGCCAGTTGGGAAAAGGGTGGGGGAGAGAGAGAGGAGACGAAGGTCAACTCAAACGACAAATTTCTTTTGTCCCCACGATTGTCTGGCGGCATGTGAGTATTTACGTTCCATACCCTCACAAAATCATTGTCTAAGAGGGGTTTGTCTAGTTAGATGCTACATAGAAAGGACAAACCTTGATTAAAAGCTTCAGAATTACCAGAAACAATCAATATTCGATCTAGAACAAAGCCGAGCTGTTTTCAGGAATTGCACTATTTTTAAGTGTGATTAATGATAAGCGGATTAGGCGTATTAGCGAAATAGATATCATTTTTGGATTAATATATTGAATAATTTTCTCTTATGAGAAAATTAATGCTCACTTTTCTCTCACTGTATCCTTATAGGTCTGGAGATAACCCAGCTGACAGTTGGGGAACAAAGTGCAATTGAAAGTTTGCCAGTGTAGGGCTCTGCTCTGCTTGAAACAATGAATTGTAGCCATTGTCAACTGACTCAAAAGCTTTAGGTGAATGGGTAAAGAACTCTTGATTAATAATGACTAGACTGCTTGAAATTTAACTTTCTATTCCTCATGCGAAGATTTTGTCTTCACATGCATATTATCAAGTAAACAACTAGTGGTTTTGTTAGGAGTAACTGCCCTAGTTGCCTTTTATAAATACCTAAAATATACGAGATAAACATCATAAAGTGACTATTCAAGGTAATTATTACTTACTGAACCGCTAAAGAAGGCAGTTAAACATCCTTAAAAATTGTACCAATACCACGTTGCTATTAAATGCTACCTTTGCCAATATTAATCAACAATTTATCGATAACTTAAATAATAACAATGATTCTACCCCATTTCACATACCCTCAAATTAATGTATATCCGAGCGACAAATTTGAGCTGAATAAAGCGAAAAATAATTGTTTCCTAGTTAGAGGGCTCTATTGCGCTATTTCTGCTGATTGAATCAGTCTCTAAATTTGAATTTTGTAGAATCAGATTACGAATGTAAAATGGTTTTTAATTAGTGGATGCTTCTAATGTGGCGTTTTGGAGTGAGCCTTTCAATGATACACTATGGTCTTTTGTTTGGTTTAGGGAAATTAGGCTAGTAAAGAGGCGTTTTCTACTGGAAAGGGCCTATTATGAAGACCTTGGTCCCTGTGGATGTCTGATTTAGCGTGGAATCCGAATCACGCATCATATGGCAGCCACCGCTTTGTCAACTCAAATGGAGAAATTTTTGTTATTTTAATATATTATCATCGAAATAACCAACAAAAGCGCCACTCCGGTATCCTCAATTATTGGCTTTTTAAACTATGCCTCTTAAAGTAGTACATACATAAGAATTCAAAATTTTATACATAAAAGAGTCCAAAAATACAAATCAAACCAAGTAGTCACTTTTAATTCAGAACGCCAAGTAACTTAAAGGTAGGAATCGAATCGAGTCTCCATCTGAACACTGGCCAGACCCAATAAGACAACTTCGGACAACTTGTGGGTAGTCTTCATACTAAGCGAGACCATAACCTGTTTGCTGTGAATACCTGCATAGGACCTTGCATGAAGTGATAATAGTAGAGGCGATGTCTTTCCTTTGATTGCATAATCGAGGGTTGGAAAAGCACCTTCTTGGGGCTCAGTGACTAAGCTACGCTTATTGAATCCTACTCTTTTCACAAACTCGTATCTGCTCTCTTTCCGTATCCCTTCTACTTTATACCAACGGCAGGTCGCCATTCGTTTCCACCACGACGTCTTCCTTATATTTACAATTTCTAGTAATTTACTGTTCGAGTTTGACTTCTCTACATTGTCAAAGGGTTTGGCGTCCACTTGTTCATTGAGTCGCAAATTTCCCTTTATGGAAAAGTTTAAAGGAAAGAACAGGTATTTTTAAGAAAAATAATAGTGAAGAAAAATTAGCTAAAAGATATCGATCATCCTCAACCACAATGTTGGATTGGGATGGCGATTTGAGACCCAACGACAAAATGTAAAATGGCACAGACACTCGAAGACCCATAGTTAAACCAATTTGGGGGGGTCACTGTAATTTCTAACGCACTGATCTGTAGTTTAGCAGAACAGACGAGAAATTGTGACTTCTGATTAGATAATGGAAAATGAAATCAGCAGAACAAAGCTAGGATGAAGTGCGTTAGGGAAACTTAAGTTCCTTTTCAGAAACGGAAAGTCATGGTTATAATGTGAGTGACTTGATCAATGCATCACATATAATGTGGCGTTAGATTAATGATCGCTTTTGTTGTCGATTTTTTTAAGTAACCATCTACAGGGAAGTGAATTCGTTTTGGATGATCTTCTGAATCTTTAACTGTATAACAGTGAACACTCCTCTTTTCTTGTGGTGAGTTTCTTGTAGAGAAAGATAGCGTTCTTTTAGAAAACAAGAAAATCTTTATTTTCTAGGTAATTTTAGCTATTCATTGTGGTTGATAATATGAACCAGGTTGCTAACTAAAATCGACTATCCGTTCAATGAAAATCTAAATATACGTATGATTATAAGAAATGTCAAATAAAAAAATCAAGACATTTGTTGTGACATTTTCGTCTGGATTATTTATAATAAATTTATCATTTAACTCTTAAAATTTTTCCTCGGAATTATTTCAGGGCAAAGTCAAAGTAAAAACAGTCACTCAAAACATTCTGAACTAAATTTTTTAGAATGTGAGGAAGACAAATAAAATTAAATGTTTTATATTTTTTCGTTGAATTAGAACCAAAAGCACGTTTTGTAAACAAATATTGCTGGCTCTCATATCAAAACACAGGCTCTTAACACTCTCTTTAACATTTTATCCATTGAAGATCTTGTTTATTGCATTTGATATAGCTTTACCTATTCTGAAGGTCAATTTGGGGATGCATAAGATTGTTAATTTATCGTGGCTAGAAACTATAATTGCTAGATAGTCATCAAAATTGTTCACTTTTACGGAAGAAATTAGTTTTCCATCTCACTGCATTTGGATTGAAAGATTCCTTCAGCGTATCAGTTTCATTCCTTTGAAATCTTAAATGAGCACGATGCTTAGGCGGTTCAAGGGCAATGATGAGGCGTTTCACTCCACTGTAGAGGTGGCTTCATTTAGGATGTACGACTATACATTAGTATTTCGTTAGATCTTTTTGGTACAATTGAAAGCTGAGTGTTTACTGAGTCTGTATTCAGGTTTATTTATCAAAAGCCATATCAAGTGTCTTTTTTTGCAGACTTCACAGAATGTGTCGTTTTAGAGATTGTGATTTGAGCGTAATCGTTGTAACTTTCGCAAGTCCATTTCTGCTCTATATCAACATCCATCCTGTAACCACCTCTTTCTTGTCCCATCTCTTCTTTAAGTAATGCAATATTTTTTACAATAATATAGGGTTAAACATTCTCTAGATGCAATATTCAGACCGCAATATATTTTTTTCGAAAAATATCCGTCTCTAATATCATTTTAGCAATAATTTGACACTTTTGACATAGACATTCAATTTTTGGAATTATGTTTTGATATTCTGTAACTTCCAGCGACACAATGTTAGCTGCTCTCAGGAGAGAATGCTTCTTATTTCTTTCAAACTAAGAAGCACACTTAATTTTTCGCCCTTCGGATCTAGTTGGTCTAATCTTTGATCGTATGAGTGAAAAACTCAGTAATTTTTCAGCTTAGTTTAGACCTATGAGAGTAAAGATGATTTATGGTATGGTTTTTTGTGCGCTAGCTACGAATCAATCTCGGAAATATGCTCCCTCTGCTGCTGGTTTTCTTCTACATTCTTTGTCATTTAGGAACATAAGTTACATAAATTGATTTAAGGAAATTTCTTCGACATTTTCATTTAAAGAAAGCCCTTTGCGTCATTATGGGAGCACATATGTCGTTGATTTATTTAAGGATGCCTATTTTTATTCGTTCCTTTATGAATTTAATTTCGCTTATTACATCATTTAGATTATGTGTTATCATCTTAGTTAATTTAAATATGGCTCATTGAACTAGTCATACACCTGGTATCTTTCAAATAATTGTTACTTGTTTTGGAGCCTTTATTTTTAGTATTGTGTTGTAGGTTACTTACTGTATATTTATTATATAAATGCTTAATGAGCGGGACGATGTTTACATAGTTTCTCTTCAAAAGTCTAACACACTTTAAGGAAGACTTGTTAGTGACCTATTTAGGTTAATGACAATGTTTTTGCTCTTCTTAATTGCCAGCTTTATAGTGGATTATGATTATAATATTGTTATAGATTCTTTTTTTCTGAGTCAGTTAATATTTGAGAATCAATTTAAAGCATTTATGGCAAGGAGATTTGTGCAGGAACTGGGGTCGCTAGCAATGCTCTGCGTGATATGAGGGTTTTGAGATACTAATCCCTTTGAGTTGTGATTATTATACATTATGGTTTATATTACCATTTGGCTGAAATTAAGACAGCCCCTTTGAATTTTATGTTCCTACGAAGAATTATATGTATGCCCGTCATATCGTGATTTACGACACTGATGAGTATCTGAATATAGACTTCCTGTGTATCGAAGTATAAAAGTTTATGACTTATTAACCAGGAAACAGGATTTTGTTTTTAAAGGACACGTAGTTCTACATATAGGTCTTTGAGGGTGTTTAACTGGTTACCTAACTGGTAATTTTCCTAGCACTATTTAATCTACCACAATGATCTTAATACTACATTAGTTTTTTTTTCAATATTAAACAAATTGCATCTCTATCTGTTGCTCAAATTTAAGCCACATACCAGTATTTACGAAAATCTTAACATCGGACAATTATTAATTGAAAAGAATCCATGTGTTATCCTTATGTGCCATGTTCTAGAGTACATATCTTGAAATTTTTAAATACTTACATCTATGAAATATCATCACGCAATACCACACTATTTTTAGGTAAAATGATTTTACTGTAGCATGAACCCGTCACTCAAAATAGCCCAAAATACAGAGTATTAACCAAACATTTTACTATTGCAGCATGAAAAAAGTGCATTCTATGGCTACTCAAATCATCTCGATGCCATCGTCACTTTTTAGGTTCAGCGGAATAAAAAAAGGTTTAGGGACACCAACCATAAATCAAGCTTTGTATCAAGGTTAATATTTGGATTTTTTTCCATTAGCACTTTCGAGGCGGATTTGTTTGATTATAATATTAACGCTCGTTTGTGAAGCCAAAGGCAATTTTTAATATCGTCCTAGAAACTGGATATATTCGAGCCATTTTTTGTGGTCGTTACTTTTTTTATTTAATTAGTAGTTTATTTTATTTCTTGAGCTATCTTAAAACTCATTGGTCCAGCAAGACGGAACTCAGTAGGCTTTTTCATAAGTGTAATATTACTAGCATAAGTTGTACCAAGTTTATCTTTCTTCATGTTAGAACATCTTTTAGCACCAATTCACATTCCGTTTAAGTTTCAGGTTTTACAAAGTTATTACAGGTTTGAAAATCCCAATTTATTAGGCTCATTGAGAAGATTCCGAAGCTTTTCATTTCATATGAGAAGGATGAAAAATTTGCAAATAGCAATTTCAGCAGGGTTTCTTGTTATGAAAAAGAGGGAGCTTTAGGAGAAGGCCCAAGCTTTCGATCTCATTTCACAACTAGAAGATTCACATATGATTTAGGTATCATTTTAAATCTGTTTTAATGGCGATCCGAAACATATTTTTCATACATGGTCAACTATAGGCTTTATTCTCAGTTGGATGGGGGGTGTTAGGTAAATAATTTGGGTGTTCTGAATGGCCTGGAATTTAATTCAATCTATATTTGAAAGATGCTAACAATATAAACGAGTTATTTGCAATAAAATGGTGTATTTTTTTCACAAATAAACTTTAAATATCTAAGAAAGATTTTTCAGGAATCTATACAATGTTGCATTATCTTAATTTTTACAATGTTCTAGTCATGTTGCTAAAAAAATAATTATACCATAAATAAATACAGAAAATTTTGAAAAAAAAGATATACAAAACCCCAAAATGCAAATTTTGAACGAAACAACGTGAAAAGTAACTCAAGAAGAAATGTGTCATGCTATTAATATGATATGGAATCAGTTTTGGGAGGTTTTCGGTACTGGAGCAACGAACGAGAGGATTTTCTGGTGCTAAGAAATGTAATTATATCTGGAGTAAGTTACAAGGAGAGGCTAAAAGGTTACTTTATCGGTTGCCGTGTTGCCTACCAACGACCTATTTTGCAAAGAAGCGTCCAAAATTATCCAAAGGACCTATAGAGGGAGGGGCTTGATATTCTTATTATTACTGCCTAATTAGATGTGGTTCTGAATTTGAAATTTTGAAAATGAAATTCAAATGAGCTTCCTTTCCTTATGACCGGCTACGCCTGTCTTCTTCTGGTTCTCAAGGCAATGAATATTCAGCTAGCCGATGCTTCATTTAAGTTAACAAAGTATTTTTCTTGCAAGATGCCGCCAAATTTGGGGCAAAACATCAACCCTGATGCATAGGAAGATAAGTGGAGCCTTGATACACTCCCAGAAGCTATTGAGGCTGAAATATTATCCATGGAAGAACTCGAAACCAAAGGAACCAAAAAAGTAATCGAGAATAATACGAGTACTTCTTTACCTGGGAAGATGCAATGGGTTAGCGAATTTTTTGACCCTAACTAATGCATTTGTTCAAGGTGGACCTAAACCTGATATCGCCTTCTGAAAGAAAATTCATAGGTCTTCTTGCTGCCACCGGTATAACTGTCCAATTTCATCATAAAGGACAGAAATATCCTAATAAAATATAAGAAATTCTTAAAAACGATCTGTGTTAGACTATTCTGTCAGCAATTTTTGACAAAAGCAGCAAACCTAGAACAGAAGTTGAGCTGATATGCCTATAATCATTTGAGGTTTCGTTCTAGCCTTATTAAAATATTGGTGTTACATCGGATATTTTCCGCATTTGGCTCAACAAATGTTGGATGTGATTAGTTAAATAGAGTTATTGACGTTGGAGGTACCTCTTGGTCAGTTTCTTTTAGGACACGGCATATTTTTATCCGACAGAGGATTGAAGAGTAGGAGAGAGAGTAGGAGAGAGGTTGAGAGAGGGGTTGGGAGAGATAGTGGAAGAGAGAGTAGGAGAGGTATTGTTATTAGAGTAATTAAGTAATTTAGGTGAGCTATCGTAAGAAAACTATTGTAAAAGAGATAATTTACGAGATATTTTGTAGGAGAGATATCGTAGGAAAGAGGATGTATGAGAAAGATTGCAGGAGGAAATTGTAGCATTGAGAATTTAGGAGAGAAATAAGAGAAAAAAATGATTGTTGAAGAGAGATTGAGAGAGAGAGATTGTAGGAGAGATATATCTTAGGAGAGAAAAAATATGAGAAAACTAAAATAGGAGAGATATATAACAGGAGAGAAATATAATAAGAGAGGTGAAGTATGATTGATAGAGTATGAAATATAGAGTAGTAAAGATAGAGTAGGAGAAATAGTTGATAAACAACATAGGTGAGAGTGTATAGAATACAGAAAATAGGTGAGAGAGTGCAGAATAGATAGAAAATGAGAGAAGAATAAGGTGTGAGGGAGAGACAGGGGAAGGAACGTGGGAGAGAGAGAGGGAGGATGGAGAAAATGAGGATGAAGGGAGGGAGAGGGGGGTTGTAAGATATAGAGATAGAGAGTAAATGAGTAAGATTATGAGAAAGAATAAGAGAGAAAATAAGAGACATATTAGAATAGAGGGGAAAAAAGGAGGGAATTGTTAGCAGGAAAGACTAAGAGGGAGATATTAGAAAAGGAGGAGAGTGGAGAGTTAGATAGAGGAAATAAGAGGCTTGGAAACGGCCTGATGGTAGAAGAGAAAGAAAAAGGGAGAAGGGTAAGAGAGTTAGTCTTAGAGAGAGCGAGACAGACATATTTTGACTGAGAGGGACAGAGAGCGCGAGTAAGGGAGGGTGAGAGAGATGGAAAGGGGTGGGGAGACGAAATGAGATTGATAAAGAGGGAAAGAATTATGTAATCTGAAAATGAGCGACGGAGAGATGAATTAATAGGGAGCGATGAGGGAGAGAGGGAGTTATGGAAAGACGGATATTAGGAGAGAGGTAAGGATAGAGAGAGAGAGCGCGATAGTAAAAAGTACTTTATACTCTAATAATAATAATTTTCGAAATCAGATGAAATTAGTAAGGACATAGGTTTTACCTGCTCCTTCTAAATTATTTGAGAAATTCTCCATATCTTTGAAACACATTTTGAGGGGTTTGCATTAGACTAAGGTCAGCGGACCAAATAGCGAGCTCTCACTTATTCTGATTTATGATCTTACGACCTTCAAACTTTCCATCATTTCCGGCATAACATTGGAAAGACGTTGTAAATTATATCATTCGAAAGAAAATTTTAAACAACATAAGGGTTTCAAATTTCATTCTAATTGGCTGAAATCTCATGATGTAATTGCCAAATCAAAATAATTCCCGGGTTAACTTGGGAAGACCTTGGCAATTATTCATTCGAAAGAAAATGTAAAACAACATAAGAATTTTAAATTTCGTTAGAATCGGTCGAAGAGTTATTATGTTATTGTCAAATAATTCCCCGGCTAACCTTGGGAAGATTTTGCCAATTCATTCATTCAAAAGGGAACTTAAAAAAAACATACGGGTTTTAAGTTTCGTTAGAATTGGACGAATAATTTCAATATTATTACGCACCCAAAAAAGCAAACTGTGGACCGACGACCGACATAGTGAGATATATATAGAGTCGCACGCAACTAAAAATTGCAGATCGTCCGAGATTCTCTTCTGACGTTTTCCTCGTGACGATATGAAACTTCAGCCATGTCAGGTTTTAATCCTACCTTCTTTTGAAATTTTAAAATTGTTAATATTCCTAATGATAATCTAAGTATTTGGATTTATCTTGAAATAATCTACGCTTAGAAAATTTATAGAAAAGTTTGTCTTTAGAAAAAATAGAAAATAGCTCGTCTTGAAACGATTCTCTTAATTACAACAGTAAGGCTCCACGAACATTCGATGTAATCGTAAGAATTGTTTGTTTTCACTTGCATGGACCAAAAATGACGGGACGATAAAATTTAATTAAACCTTTCTTTCTGTGTTTAGGGCGGCATCATTTAATATTAAAAGATTTATGCAAAACTTTATTAAATTATGAATTATGTAACTATGAATTGCGGTTAAATATCCATGGTTTGCGTCTTCTACACTAAAACGAGCACGTTGCTGGAACGTTCCATCTCCACACCTGACATCTATGAGGCCCAGGGGACGCACCTCATTCAGACTTGGCATCGATGAGGCCTGGGGGACGCACCTCATCTAGACTTGGTGTGAATAAAGAGCGTCACCAAGTTTTGGCCAATAAATTGTCGACGACGAAACTATTGCTATTTGAATCGCACAAAACTTCTTATTTTTAGTCGCGTGAGACTCTGTATCTCACCCTATCGGTCGGGGGATCCGTCTATTCCACCTTTGCTTTTTTTGTTTTCTTAATAACATTGTAACTATTCGGCTGATTTTAATGAAATGTAAAATTCTTGTTATTTTACATTTTATTTCGAATGATATAATTGCCAAGGTCCTCACAAGGTAAGATGGGGAATTATTTGCCAATAACTTCAAAACTATCCCGCAGATTTTAACGAAATTTGAAACCCTAATGTTGTTTTACATTCTTCATCAAATGATATAAATGCCAACGTCCTGCTAAGGATAGTCCGCGAATTTTTTTATGTTTTCAAGGTCGAAAGACATAAAGAAAATTTTAAATTTTAATTTTTAACAAATTGACCGATAAGATTTCAATTTGTTAAAAATTTAAATTTTTTTTTTTGTGCATTTAGCTGTTCATATATCTCCCCCCATGCCCCTAAGCTTAATGTTAAACGTTCGAGATAAGGTAATCTTAGGATGCCTTTTGCGGCAGCATAGGTTTTGTACTTTTTCGGGGATAATATTTTTTAAGGGAAATCTAGACACTAGCTTATTAAAAATGAAATTTGCGTGATAATTGAATTGAAAGATATCATTTAAATAAGATATTTCATATATATAATAAAATACTAGACAAAGAGCTAAACTAAGAATAAAGCAATAAGAATGTAAAGTCAAATAATAACGAAAAAAAAAGAACCGGAATCAAAACACTCAAACAATCTTATCCCAATTACACTATTTGTAAGCACCCTATTCTTGTTCCTATTTAGATAATTCCATTTTATGTGTCAATTCCCAATCCTCTTTCCCCCCTTCTAGTGCGCTCTCCTCAAGCCTCTCTTTTCTCTCCATTTGTTCTCACTCACAAAGGCCTTTTTCTATCCTTTCTACTCCAGTGCCCTTAAATTCACCCCCATACCTTTTCGGCCAACCACCTCTCACCGAGCCTGCATAAGAGATTATAAATATTTGAAGTAATTTCTTGCTTCTTTTTATGAACTCTGAGTTTAAATAGCTTATTAAAAGCCATTTCCCTGAACCAACTTATGCGGCGGCGAAATATGCCAAAAGCCCCCGCTATTTTTGCCTCATTTAAAGGCGGCATTGAGAAAAAAAGAAAAGATTTGTTTATAACTCGGTAGCACTACAAACAAGGTAGTGAACTTTTAGCATTGAGCTGATTTCAAACGCCTTGCACTAAAAGGCAGGGTAAAGTGAGACTCGTACATCTAAATTATATCTAATTTAAGCCACCTTCTTTAGATTGCTTGTCGTAGATACCTAAAATGGATTACCACTTCCTCCGTATCCACTACACCCTTTTCTTACCCTTTATTTGACCGTGATTACTTTGTTTATTTTTAGTTTTAATTTTTTAATATCCAAGTTCTTATACTCATTTTAAAATCTTTACTTTGATCTCTCCTTGCCTCTTCGTTTCTCACACACCTACGCAGAAACACAGGACAATTTTTCTCCTCTTCTTCCTCTTTCTTTCCTACAAAGTTTTTTCGCAATTAATTATACTTCGTACCAATTAGGGGATGACGATTTAGATCACGAAAATAGCGCTATCGCGCGCTTAATATATGACGTCAATCCTCACTTAAGCTGGCACCATTGAAAGGAATCCTTTTCCCGCTATTTCTCATTTTCGCGCCATTTTCTACGAGACGAGAGGAGAGAGAAAATTGGCACTCAATGGCGATGGCACAGGCACAGCTTGAAAATCAAGAGAGAGGTGCGAAAACTTAGACTTAATAAGTTAGAAGAGATGATAAACAACATGTGCCTGTGAGCGAAGTTGAGGAAAGGAAAGAATAAAGGGTAAAGGCTTAAAATGATTAGAAAATTAGTTGAAATGACCAATAAGGGAGTTTGAAGATTGTTTTACCAAATTAAATAATTAACATTCAGGCAAAAAGTGAATTCTAATGATTCCAAGAAATACGATGTCAAATTTAGGAACTTGAGAGGAGGCATTGCATTTCTTGCTCCATAGATGAGTAATAATCTTTCGAGAAATGAAAAATTAGCACCAGGTATATGGGGTATTACTACTAATTTTGCTCTTTACAATGTTTACTTCTAAAAAGGTGTCAATCAAAATATAAACAGATTATTCAGGGAAGAAATATTACAGCGTGGAAGAAACTAGCAGTTAAGCTTATTTATGTATATCATATCCTCATAAACTCATGAAAATGATTTATTCTTTTATCTAGCACACTTTGAAAGACAATTACATTAGCAGAATATAAAGGCACATGAAGCAATACTTTACGATACTTCGAAATTTCCTTCTGATATTAAAGCAGATACTGATATTCCAGTGTGTACTATCGAGTGTTTTGCTGCGGTTCATTGTCGCATTGTATTTAGTTGGTGAGGTGTAGTACTGTTGTTAGTTTTTGCACAAATTTAATTACCAAATCTAATTTCTATACTTTCATCCACGTATTTTTCATTATTTTCATATTTCGAAAGATCATTTACTGTCTGGCTGTAGCATCATTGGTTTTCGTTCTATGTTTGACTGTGTTTACTTTAGAGTTGGATTAAATAGTAGAAAGTTGTTATTGATTTGGTGTTACTTTTCTCTTTCCTAATATTCTCTTCTCTTCTGCTTTTGTTCTGCACTGGGATAGGCATCACTTACCATGCAATGTTCCTTGGTTGACACTAGTCAAGATGGTAAAATAACCGCTCCGCCGAAATAAAAATCTTTTCCACTTCTGAATAAAACTCTTTACAACAAACACTTTAATGTGCTTTGCAGGCGAGCATTAAAAGATTTATAAGATTTAAGAGATGAGAGTGAAGGTTATCTCATCATTTTCTCTGAGACTCCCACACAAATCTACTTTACTACTGCATTCTTTTTCTTTCTTTATTTTTTTGTTGAATTTATGATTAGAAACAACTTCGGGAATTAAATTCGTATTGCTAATGAAATTATGTATAGATTTTGGCAGTGCATGTTTTCTTTTTATGCAATATGCTTAATATTGGGTTGCATTTTTTTAGAAAATTTCTTTATAAATCTAAGGTAATTTGAAACTAGTGACTTTTTAGAATTATTTTGAAATGGTCGATATCCTTTCCTCTCTCTCACTCAAGAATTCACTCTTAGAAATGTATCAGCCTAATTTTAAATTAACGAGGATATTGTCACATATGTACTTATTAAATATGTTTTATAACAATTAATTAAACAATTATTATTAAAATGACCACATTATTTCAGAAAAATTATATGCAATGCTTATTTATTATCATTAACCGTAGCACCGGTCTTTCTCATTCTACTACGCCCCAAACATAATTCTCCAGAGAGTTGCAATAAGGAAAAATGAGAGGTCAGATGTTTATAGTGATAAGTGCAAAAGAACTTTTCTGACAGCCGAAATTGGGTTCACCTGCTTGCGTTGTATGGTGCAAAGTCGTGCTTTCGCACGTACGGCATACTATCGGCCTAAACCCTGATCCAGGAAAACCTCAACTCCACCAGCTGATTGATGCAACCCTCGATATAGAGTAAGCCTCTCTTCGGGAGGATAACCGGTAGTATAACGTGGCCATCGCTACTAACCTTCCCACACCATAATGTTGACTTGTAACCTTGTTTTCCTGACCCTCCGTTCATTATATGGGGACATGGCAAGCAAGTGGCTGCTTTTCAAGTCCACCACCTGTTCCTGGCAAATATTCTTCTCGCATGAGAAGCAACAATGCATGCCAGGCTTAGCGGATGATTCACTTTATTCAAAAATTTGGCAGCACGTTCAATTTGCAAAAAAAGTTGACCCTTTATCCTGTTTTATAGGTAGTACCGAATCTCTCAATGCACTACCTGCTTGATTAGTTACCCTGACACTCATTTGTACCTTGCTATGAACCTCATTGTGCTGCTGACCTCTTAAGAAATAATAGGCTCAATCTTAGCAACAAATTCGTCGTTTCTTTTCGTATCAGGATGCTTCAACTGAGGTTTCCGAGTGGCCGTAGCCTCATAATCAAAGACTGACTCATCCAACTTTCTTTCAAATCCTTTGCATCGTCCTCAAATTGACACAAGTACTCAAAGATCTTCGTAATAGATCTTTCGCCTTGAATACCAAACAGCATAGCTTGCGCTTTCTCAATTTTGGTAGGATTGCATTTAACTATATTATTGCTTTCTTTGCAAATGATGAAAAACTGGATCTACTATGATAGTAAGAAAAGAGAACCGACGTTACTCAACACGCACGCCCGGATTTTTAGTTTTCGACGTCGAAAAATTAGCCATTGCACCAGTATTTTGTGTCAATTAATCTGCCTTCCATGTACAAGTATCGACTCAATAATATCCGCCTCTTATATTCGTACAAGCTAGATTTATTCTTTAATTGTTTTAACTTAATAAATTCGAAGGGCATTAGAGAATTTATTCATTATTGTTATGAAACAGCTTACATTTAAACCATTCTTGCGAATAAAATGATGCGATAAGAAGGTAAACACAACTTCTATTTAATGAACACTTTTGGACACTTCTGAAATGTAGGTTCGTAAAGTTTTAATTTGCATATTAATATAACACTGAAATGAGGATGAATAAATATAAATAGGTTATATTTACCCCAAACCCCCTAAAACATAAAAGAATTGGCAAAAACATGCAACATCAGCAGCATATAGCAGATAAGCAGATAAATCTCTGAAAATCACAGTAAAACCAAACTGATACAGAATGCTTGATGCTTGTTGAAACTAATTTGGCAATGATGAGAGCATACAGTTTTAGAGATATGGTATGTACGAAAGTGCGACACATATTGAGTCTGATTCTGGCACATTCCTCGGTGTAACTGCTTTGAGTTGCTCATTCAAGGTGGGTTGACGTCATCTTACGGCCTTTTCCATGTCCAGCCAGATGTTTTGCAGAGGATTTATATCAGTAATCTATTGCATCAATCTTGAGTCATTTCTTATCTCTTTTAAATGATGAGGCAGAATGAAATGAGTTAGATGTGACTCAAAGGTACCCAAAATTTGAGAAAAGTAGACAGGCCTATTAAACTAATTAACTTTCCTTTTGATTATTTCTCGACATATAATAATGATAAATAAGAAAAAATACCGTATTATGTATTGAATGTCCTAATAACCTAATTTGGACAAATTTGTGTTTGAGTTCCTAATAATTTTATGTCTAGCAAATTTTCAAATCCATTCTAAAAATGTCAAAATCTATTACAACACAACTTTAAAATTAAAATAACAAAAGTAAATATTCACGCTTAAAATTTGATGGTTCTTTTATTTTTATTTATGTAAATAGTGTTCAATTCCTAATGAGTCTGTCATTATTCACCTTTGCAAAGTGGGATTTTTTAATTTGCCTCTAGTTGGAAATTTCTCAAATGTACTGAATGCAAAGAGTGCATAGTCTCTAACATCTACATATATTAATCTCCTCGCAGGTCCTTCTATAGAATAGAGAGATAAATAAAAAAAAATAAAGAGGAATACGTTTTGATTAAAGATTCCGTAAAAGAAGAGACAACGATGAAGTTTAAAAAGGACAAAAAAATGACAAAAGCGAAACCAAGATTCGTTAAAGAGGGAGAAATAACAAACGATGAGAAAATACATTCTTTCAAAGATTTTTTTTCTTCTTTTTTTGCCTTCTTAGATATTACATTAAATAATTAACAGTTCGTTATTGCGATGGATATGACCTTATCGTTTGATGCCATGAGTGGATTAGTTTTTAGCCGTAAGCGATCTTTGGAATCGGCCTTTTATTATGGCATGTTACAATTGTGGTGGTTTGGTCAAATGAAGAGAATCTGAGGAAACGCGAAAAATTCAGATAATATATCATAAAACCTTAAGTATTTTACCAAAAAATTCCAGGTAATTTAACCTAAAAATTTAATTAGTTTCAACTAAATTTCAGGTATTTTATGCTAAATGTTCATGGACTGAGTAGGATACTTACTTGCCGCAGGTCAATGGTTGTATTCTTTATTACTATTAGTCTTATGAACTATTCAAATCTTAACTTAACATTCAGAGAATTCAATTATTACTAAAATATTGTTTTTCGGTATTTTACTAATATAGTTTTGAGTTTCACCCAGAAGAAAAGAGGAAGGGAAGAATCCCTATTGTTTGAGGGGCATTTTTAAGGACGATTGAATTAAAATAAGTGTCTTTTATATAATATTTTATAACAGTTCTATCTAGAATATTTTTATTCCACTTATCAGGGGTTTATCAGTAATCAAATTTGCAGTGTAGCTTTGCACAATCTCATAAACAAATTGGGCCTCAAACTTGGAACTTTTGTGTGCTAAAACATGAATTTTTCTCTTTCCGTTCTTCTCTCTCAACATAAGAGGATGGTCAGTAAATTGCTCAACTTGGAAGAAGGTGCATGAACCTCAAAAACTCTGTTTTTTCCTCCGCAAATCTTGTAGCTGTCATAGATTTTATTCTGCCTCTGATATCAAAGATTAGGGATTATTTGCGTTATCAAGAAGTAAGGAATGAGGATGAAGGAATTTTTCATTTTCATCGTTACAATTTCGTAGTATACAGCTTTCCATTCTGTAACTTCTTTTTTGATCCTTTTGCCTTGCATACATTGTTATGTTGTACTCACATTGCAAGATTAAATGGGAGAACTAAAAAATTAACATTTTTTAGTTTTATAAACTCTTGTAATGAGGTTGCTTTCAACTAAAATAACATTCAATTGAAGGGAGTCCGAATTATAAGTGCTCTAGAAAGAGCCCTTTTACCAAATCGTAAATATGTCTCTTTTGCTTCATAATCGAGATTAATTAAACAACTTAGGTAGACAAATTTCTCTATATTATTGTCATTCTTTTAATCATTTGCTAGTTTTACCATTCACTAAATAATTTTTCCTTTTCGTTATTAGAATATAATTTTAAAAGAACATAAAATGAAAGACTGGAATATAGTAATTTTGGGTTATTAAACATACAATTAGTGTAAAATTATATAGATAATAATTAAAATCTCGTTTGTTCTATATATTGAATATAAATCAGGTATAATTCATGAAAACAAAGAACATTTTTATTTAGGACTCCTAAATGAGTGAAATAGTGGCATTTGGAAACTGTTGAACGAATATGTTCCAGGCGGGATTGGTATTTAAACTTAGCCATTAATGAGTCAAACTTTATAAGGAAGCAATTAATAAAATAGATTTGTTTTGGTTATGTTAGGATTAAAATCGATTTATCTACTATAAATATTAATCTCCAAATTTTATATTTTAAAACGCCCTAAATTTAGCCGAATTCTCTATAAAAAATTTGTTAAAAGAAATTTATTAAATATTTAAATTTCCTAGGTATAATAAATAATACAACAATTTTAATATTAAATACATTTGTAAAAATGAAAAAATAAATTAAATTCAGTAAAATGAAGAAATGCATTATTATTGCAATTCAAATTGAATGTTTTAAGCGGTCCAATATGAACCTAATTCGTTTATTTTATGGCCCTGAATAATAACGCATTTTTTTATAGAAATATTTAAGAAAATTAGCTTATTAATTACTTGTATACTTTTAAGTAGCCATTGTGAGACTTTATAATCCTGTATGAATTTGTAAACTATGTTAATATAAGTAGAAGGTCATGTCGAATGTATAAGAATTAATTTTCTCTTGTGAAATGTTAAAATACCACATCAGTGCAAGCTGTTTATGTAAAAAAGGAGCTGTTAGATGCCTATGGAATGAAAGATTCGATGGTATAATACAGTAGTGTGCAAATTAATTCGGACAGTGCCAAATATTTGGACTAGTTCATAATATGTCTTAATATTTGTCAACACTAATCAAGTTGTTTTCGTGCAGAATAGTGTACTGGTAACACCCGGCAACTGTTTTGTTGTGCCCTAGCTACACTAAGCCTGAAAGTGCTACGCCAGAGGTTGTCGTGGATGATTATCACTGGGAGCGTGCTCCGTGGTGTCTTTGGTTCTGCCAGAATATTCACCTTCCAATCATTATTAGACTATAAATTTAATATGGATATCACACCCAAGAAGCGTGCAAGTATTATAGCTCTTAGAAAACATGATGGTTTTAATTAGCATCAGACGTATTTCTGAGGAAATGAAGGTACCAAAGTCAACTGTTCTCGACATTTTGAAAAGAGCTGAAGACACTGGGGAACATTCAACACTGCGACAAGGAAAATGTGAAAGTGAAAACTTCACCATGACAAGGCTCTAATCAGAAATCGTGTGAAAGGTCCCAGGAAAAGCAGTTAAGACTTCCAGAGGGATTTGTCTTTAGCTGGTGTAAAGGTTTATCCTTAACCCCCCGGCGAAGGCTCAGTGAAGTTTGAAGATTTGTTACAAAACCGGTACTTAAAGAGTTATTGACTTCTGCTATGAAGACAATACGTCTTCGGTGGGCACGCAAGTATGCTGGATGGAAGGCAGCTGACTGGAAGAAAGTTATGTTTTCAGACGAATCGCATCTTAAAGTACATGGGAATAGGCCAGGGCTAGTAAGATGAATCCAAGATGAATCATTTCAGCCAGGACACATTCAACAGGCACCAAAATACCCACCTATAAAGATGTTTCGGTGTTGTTTTAGCGTTAAAGGCTTAGGGCGGCTTGTTACTATTGACGAAATGATGAACAGCTTTAAATACAAGGTCATCCTGCATATTCACTTGCTTCCCGTGATGCAGTAAGGCTTTCCTGATATAGACGGCATTTTTCAGCAGGATCTGGCTCCGTGCCATACTTAGCAAATAATTTGCACATTGTTCGAAACAACTGGACGTATCGTTAAAGATTGGCTTGCGAATTATCCTGACCTAAACCCCATCGAGAATCTAGAGGCTATAATTAAACGTAGAAACAAAAAATCCGACTATTCGCGATGCAGATGAGGATTAGTGCTGTTATCAATACCTAGTACCATAACGAAGAACTGACAGAAATGTGTTCAAATTTGGTTGAATCTATGCCAGAGCGAGTGAAGCAGGTTCTAAAAGCAGAGGTGGTCATATTTCATATTAAATGTACCATTTATCTTATCATTGACGTAATATTTTTAAATATAAATAATCATTATGAAATAATTATATTATTTCACCACTGTCCGAAATAATTAGAAAACTACTGTAGTTGCTGTAAAGGTCTAGAACATAGGGAATTGGAATAGCTGGACGAGAGCTATATCACCATATAACTTGATACCAAGTCGTGAACAGTGGTTATATTGGAGTGGTACCAACCCCAAACAAGAAACTATTTGCTCCTTCATAATTTCCTTGAGGTATTTAGAAGAAACAAAAATGATTTTCCTTTGCCACCTGAATGCTTTCTCTAGTCACTGGATCTATACCTCAGAGAACAGGATGGGGAAGAACCTAGATTTATTAATTAATAGGAGTATAGTGGTATGAGCTGGGCTGGTGTTTCCCATGTACTTCATGGGAAGACCAGCTACAAAGCCGGACATAGTATTAACCAGTAGACGTTTTTACTGGAACATGTTTGTCAAACCAGGTCCTTTGTTCCCAACGGATCACACCTCAATCACAGTGCCATGCCAGATTAGGAAACAATATGAAAGGCCGCCAGGAACAATTTACGATAGGGGGTGGGAGACTAACGACCGCCAGTGATAGAAGGCAAAGGCGGCGAATGTATTGACCTTAAAAAAGGAAAGTTAGAGTCTAGAATAAAGTCAGCAGAGAAAGTTAGCATACCAAATTTTGTGATGAGAACACTCCCGGCTCCAAGGTCGTCACCTGAAATAAGAACAAATATGCTAGAACTGGAGGCAGTCAATCAACTGACGAGAGGCATAGGGCCGCTAAGTATTAAGGTATACAGGAGGTAACGAGAGCTCCAAAGAGAAGTAAGCAATCTGATGAAGATAGAGAAAGAAAGGATAGGGGAGTGTTTGATTAATGGACTAGAGAAAGAACGGAACCCGAGACAATTCTGGCAAGCTAAGGATTAAGAGAGGCAATGTGTACATAACGAAACTAGGTAAAATAGAGGAGTTGTTCAGGGACCACTGGAGTCGGATATTCAACATCACGGGTGAGGATAATGAGAATTTTGATGCAGAACAAGTAACAAGGTTTGGGGAAGAACTAAACTTCCATCTGGACAAGAACTACCCACTTGACAAATTTATTTATAATAATGGGGAGGATGATGATATTAGAAAAGATTGAAAGATAAAGATGGAAAAAAATAGGTCGGTAGTTTAGGCCTTCAAACAGAAAGAATCAGGGCCATCAGGGCTAACGAAAGTGAGCATTAGTCTACTGCCAAAGAATGTACTCGAGGGGATATTATAAATTTTCAACGCATGCTGGAACATCGAACACTTCTCGCACTGACCAAAAGTGGCCAAAATGGATGGTACTCGTAAGTGTGCCAAAACCGAGCAAGTCAACAACGGCAAACAACAAGTACAGACCCCACTAACTGCTCGATTTCTTAAGCCAAATTATTGGAAAAAATTGTATGCAGCGGATTGATTAAACAGCTGGAGACAAACCGTAATTTCAATACCAAACAATACAGATTTAGGGGAAAGAAAGGTACGTAGATGGCCCTAGCGCTGACTATAGAGAAGCAGGCCAATTCACAGACTGAGGGTAAGATGGTTGACCACGTAGCTCGTGACGTGCACTAGGCGATTGACAAGGTGTGAACGGATGGTCTCAAATATAAACTGGTAGAAATAGAGCTTGGGTATTATGCAGTTTATTAGCGATAGAAGGGCCTATATGGTTTTCGGATGTTATGAAGGCTCCGCCTTTACTACAAAAGAGAGGCACCCTAAGGGGAAACTTCTTCTCGCCCCTCCTCTACGTCATTTATATAAATGATCTACCATTTCTCCTAAGCAGAGAAACCTCATATGTACAGCTCGCAGATGACATCACACAGATTATTTCGACCTCAATTAGAACAGCAAGGAAGGTGGCCCCGAATACAGCAAAAGAGATCCTAACCTTAAATTGACACTAGAAGAAATGGAAGATATAGAGCATTAGAGTTGAGGGCATAATATATGAAAATAAGGACAAAGCTAAAGTATTGGATCTAAAAAAAAGTAAAACTAGGCGCAGAACCCATGTAGCGGATAGGAGAAGAATAGCTAAGGTTAAGTTAGCGAAACTAGGTAGGTTTTCACGGCTGTTGCCCAGTTACCAAAAAAAAATCTACATGGCAATATTTAGAGCGAGCCTACTGTACGCAGCTGTTCCGCTACATAGTGCTGCGAAGAGTGACATGATTAAAATTCACAGGGTACAAAACCAGGATACCTGATGGATTACAGGGGGCAGATGGGTTGACATGAGAATGCAAGAAGAATTACATAGGAAAGTAATAATGAAAGCGGTTAATATAGTCTTACATAAGAGAGCAGTGGAAATCTGGAGAAAGAATGAAGAAAAGCTGAGAAATGGTTGAGAGGACAGACTGAGACTAAGAGAGAGAATTGAAATAAAACTTTAATTCCCTAGTAGCAGGAAAAAGATAAGAACGAATCCTGTCCAAAGGTTTCTTGTGTAAGCATGAGACTAATAATCAAAAATGTGTTTATACAAAAAATTTTAATTATGCGGAAAAGGTGAACTCCAATTTAATATCGATTATGTAGTTAAGAATAAAGAGTCGGAGGCTGATAGAAATGAGAAGAAATGAAAGCAAAGGACCTGGCTACTCACACATAACTTCTTACTTACTTATCCCTACACCTAGTTCTAATTTCAACACAAAAACTGTCATATCTACCGCTAAATTCTACTTTCATACACCTTAGGAACCTGTAAAAACCTATGGACGATTTCTCTTATCAAGAAACTACATTCTGACGACTTTCCTATTTTCCGCCGAATAAGGAATATTGAATCCAGCTCCAAGATTTCGTTTACCATTGAGGAAATCTCTGATCACTTTTACCCAGCCTAGATTTACGCAGAAAGAGACCCTTCTACTCTTTTGGAGTCAAAGCCTTGTAAATACCAGATAGTCACTGTAAAAGCAAGCCGTAAGCCGCCAAGCCGAATCAAAATCCCATTTGCCTGCCCCAAGAATGGTACCAAAACTCAGGCTCAAATTACCCTTGATAATTACACCACTCTCGAAGTGGCTTACCTCAGCCATCAGTCTATAGTCTGATCCATTGGTCTCATATTGTTCATGGCACACGCTACAGTGTATCTTTCACAATCATGACTCTTATATTCATACTCATGTAATTTTACCAAATTTTTATCCCTTCACATGTATGAATCTCCTTATTAATGTCAAAACATAACCACTCTAAGAAATATCTATTAGAATCCTCAGATTCAAGTGATAAATTTTCCCTTTTCTGTTTGCTTTAACCAAGACATTGACAGCAAAGGAAAATTAGATATTTCAAATGCACGACAATATCACTAGGATAGGTGTAGCATTAATTTCAGAATTAATGTGCCATGTTGAAGCAACTCTCATTCCTTTGATAGGTATCATACAAATGTCTAATAAGATATAATATATCATTTTCCAGACCAATTTCCGTTAAAGGGATCTTCCTTTGACTGAATACGAGGACTATAAAGGAAATTGAATCTTCGTTCTTGGCCTGTTACGGCAAAGTTGAGAATGCGACATTTGGGACCTTGATCAACCTTCGGGAAAGTTTGAACCGGGTTATCTGATTCCTAGTCTTAACCACAAGTGCAGGCTTGAGCATTAGCTTCTTTTACCTTAGGTGGCACCCATATATTTCGGGAAGGTTTTCTCAACTATCATTTTATGAAAATAAAAGAGGCTATAATTTTACAACATCAGTCTCTTAAATAAGTTCTATAGGCCTTATTGTGAGAAAATCGTAGGTAGACAAAAAAGGTGAATGACCTTTCGGTATTCTGTACATTGCTTCTTTCATATCAAATGTGAAATACGTGACTGAATTAGAGGATTGGAATGCTACTTTAATTCTTTGACAGAGAGATATAAAAAAATTACCCACAACTGCTGAAATGATATATATAATTATATATTTTATCTTCTCGTTATCATCTTCCATCATCAAGCACGAAGGTAACATTTAACTAAAACACACCCTGAATTTAACAACGGAGATACAAAATCATTTTTGTAGGACATCTTAATCCTCTCACAACAATAATTCTTTCGATATCGACAGCAATTTTGTACTTACTAATTATAAGTATATAAAAACACCGACTCATTAATGTAATAATATTAGTTACGCTTGATCCAATAGTGTTTAGATAATTTTGTCGCTCATTTTCAGGCTTCATCATATGAAGATAATTATAATTGGTCTAAACTTTAGTCGACTTCAGATGATGGGATTAGGATGGATTACTTTTTCAGGGGGTGAGGAAACTGATCGTGCACCTTCTGAAGGGGATGGAATTATCTCTTTACTGAATGAGGATTTTAAAATAAATAATGGCTTAGAATATAAGACTTAGATGAAGATATGATCATTATAAATAAGACAACGAAGAATGAGAGAAGTATAAAATAGTTCCTGTTTATGTTCAGGGCTCCATGCAATGCGTGTTTTGTGGGTTCCACAAATTGTAATAAATTACAAGAAATTAATGCGAAGCAAAAGATGATTTTTTTTTTTAATTAAAGGGCTATCTGGCAACTGCCGACTTAGACATAAGTCGCCGTAAACAAACAGCCTAGTTCTAGGCTACTTTAAATAATTGAACAGGAAACAACAATAGAAAGAAATAACAATAACAATAACAAAGCAATAACAAAAAAAATAACAAAAACAACAACAACAATTGAACCGGGTTAAATGAAAGGGGAAAGGCCGGCCTCCCCCCAAAAGTCAACAAGTCCAACAGTCAAAGTGCACGCACTTGTGCCGAGTACAAGGGACAGGCGGTAGCGACCCCACCCATCCCAGTACCGGGACAGGTGTCGTGCGCGAAGATCACCCAGACTGGGACATTCGACAAGAATGTGCCGAACAGTCTAGGGAACGACGCAGTCGTTGCAATAGGGCGCAGGCGAGCGCTCCATCAAATAGCGATGCGTCACACGAGTGTGTCCGATTCAGAGACGACAGAAAGCCGCCTGAAGCCGCCACTGCATTGGGGGATAGGTCCATGGGAACAGTCGCGGCACAATGGCACGCAGCTGTAAGTTCCCTTCGACCGTCTCCCATCTTCTTTGCTAAGCAGTCCGAAGAGCTGCCCGTATTTCTGCCATTTAGTCAGTGTGAGGAAGAGCGAAATGCTGGTCTAGTCGCAGAGTCCTCGCGGACTCTTTGGCGCCCTCATCGCCGCGCTCACTCCACGCAATTTCTACATGTCCAGGAACCCAGCAGAAGATAATCTCGACATCTGCCCGGCTCGCCAAAACCGTGGCGTCACGGATTTCGCAAACCACAGGGATGCGGAGATTCCAAGGCTCCGAGAGCACTTAGGGCGCTTTGTGAGTCGCTATAGATCACAATCCGGTCTCCGAACCGGGCACGGCGCGTAATCTCCCGTACCGAGTGGTGTATTGCCACCAGCTCGGCCGTGAAGAGAGACGCAGCGCCTGGTAGAGCCCCGCTGACTTCAAACAGAGGAAATACGGCTTGGAGCCGACCCTCTCTTGGGACTTGGAGCCATCCGTATACACTGGCACGGTACCAGCGTGACACGATGTGTGCTCCAAAAAGGTCGAACGCAATACTCCCGGCACAGTACAAGCTTTGGGAGCAGAGGCGTGGCGACAAATAGCTAAATGTGGTACCCTCCAGGGTGACGTCCTGGGCAGAACCAGGGGCACCACCGGCCCGAGAGCGATATCTACCTCTCGAAGGAGTCTCCTGGCCCTAAACTCACAGGGCTTAGGGTATAACTGGCGTCTCTCGGCGGCATAGGCACCATCGAGATCAGCTGCGGATGCAGTGAGAGCTGTTGGCGACTGAGGGAGGCGCCGGGCTCGTGCGTACAGGCGAGTGATGCACTGCACACGGTGCAGAGGGAGTGGCATCTCCCCAGCATCGACACACAGGCTCTCAATACAAGAGAAGTGCGGAAGGCACCAGTCGCAAGGCGAAGGCTGGTGTGGTGGTTTGAATCCACCTTCCGCAATAAACGCTCAGCTGTGGATGCATAAAACTCTCATCCGTAGTCGAGCTTCGAGCGAACAAAGGATCGATAAAAAAGTAAGGCAGTAGCCCTATCAGCGCCCCAAGCGTTGAACGTCACGGAACGGAGAATATCCATAGCGCGGGTACAAGAGACCCTAAGGCTGCAAATATGAGCCTCCCAAGTGAGGCGTCGGTCGAATACAAGACCAAGGAAACGGTGCGACTCAACCACATCCAAGCGCACCCCATTAATAAACAAATCTGGGTCGGGGTGAAGCCATGGATGGCGGCAAAGGGGCACCACCTTAGTCTTGGCCAAAGAAACCCGATACCTGTGCGTTTCAGCATAGCGAGAGACGCTCTAGAGTTAAAATCTGGGCCACGCCAAAAGAGATCGAAAGGTCGTCCACGTAGAGCGTAGCGAGAACATCTTCCGGCAGCACCGAGGTGATGCCGTTGATGCTCAGGGCAAAGAGTATGACACTAAAGACACTCCCCTGCGGAACACCCTCTTCCTGCTCCTTTGGGCCGGAGAGGGCTCCCCCCACCCGTACGTGGAATCGACGTTCTCGCAAAAATTCAGATATAAACATTCGGAGGCGCCCATTCTCCCCTATCGTGTGGAGAGTCTCCATGATACCGTATCGCCATGCGGTATCATAGGCCTTCTCAGATCGAAAAAGACCGTGGCGTAGTGCTGTCTAGGAAGGAAAGCCTCGCAGACGGCATTTTTCAGTCGTAGCAAAGCATCAAACGTGGATTGGAACTTACGGAAGCCGCACTGTGCAGAAGACAGATGGCCTCCGCTGTCCAGGAAATATGCTAATCTAACATTTACCAACTTCCCCATTAACTTGCACACGCAAGAGGTTAGAGAGATTGGGCGGAAACTGGTCGGATTAGAGTGATCTCTACCCAGCCTGCGAAAGGCGAGCACAGTAGCGATTCGCCAGGAGTTTCGAAGAAGAAATTCCACCTAGATCCTGTTGAAAAAATCAAAGAGAAAGGCCGTGCCTTGCTCACCCAGGTGTCGAAGCATGGTGTACGGGACATCGTCCGGACCATGGGCAGTGTCCGCGCACAAAGCAAGAGCGGAACGCAACTCACTCACAGTAAACTTGTCGTTGAAGGGTTCTCCGCCTCTAAAGGTAAAGTCCAGTTGGCTGCCTTCCGCGACATCACGACGTGCATTGAATGCTGGCGAAGCAGCATCACGGCTAGAGAATGCGGAAAAAGCGGTTGCTAAGGATTGCGCTACGGACGCAGGGTCCGAGATTGCGGTCCGATTCTCCTGGAGAACAGGAGGTGGGTCCTGCGAGAACTTGCCCCGAATCCTTTTGACTCACTTTCACACTTCAGCTAAAGGGGTCTTCCCGTTAAGTGAAGACACCTATGCCCGCCAAGAAGAGCGGCGGGCGTGCTTCGAAATATACTGTACCCTAGCCCTAGCCCGACGAAATTTAGTGACTGTAAAATCGTTCGGGCGGCGCTTATACCGCATGTAGGCATAACGCTTCTGTTTAAGGGCCGTCTCACACTCGGCCGACCACCATGGGAGTGGTCGGCGTGCAAAACGGTCAGACGTCCTAGGAATAGTAGTCAGGCCGACGACGATGAGGTGCCGGAGAAGAACTCAATGGCCTAATCAACCGACCTAAACTCCTCGACTGAGATAGAGAATTCAGTCATTTCCTGAAATGCAGGCCACCGCGCCCACGCTAAGCACCACCGAGGTGGTCTCTCAGGCGGCAGTTGCCCTGAAAATGATATTTGAATGGGAAAGTGATCACTACCATGGAGGTCTTTGACCACCTCCCAATCAAAATCAGGCTGTGCACCTGAAGAGCACAAAGATAGGTCGAGGCAAGAAAATAAAGCGGTTCTGGACAGTGATGCGTAAACTCATCCACGTTTAGGACACCCATCTCAAGCTCTTTGATCAGATCGGCAAGGACTTGTCCCCTGGGATTTATGGAGTAATCTCACCAGAGAGGATGCCTGCAGTTCAGATCTCCAAGCAAGAGATAGGGCCTCGGCAACCGTGCCACGACGCGGCGGAAGTCCCCCGCGTCGAAGTCAGCTGACGGTGGAATGTACGCAGAAATCAGAGTATACCTCCTATCCAGGTGCAGCTGCACAGCACTGCCTGAAAGGGGGTTTCTAAAGAGAAAGGAAGAACGGAGACATTATGCCGGGTGTAAACCGCGCATCCCCCAGCTCAGCCATCCCGCGGTGGTGGGGTCGCAAGACCCTTATACCCCGGAAGGGCGGGCAGGGGGCACGCGCCTAGCATGGTCTCCTGCAAAACGATAGCTAACGGGGAACGGGATGAGACGAGCCTCCGCAGCTTTTTTCAGTTGGCCCGGAGTCCACGGCAATTCCATTGAAGGAATATGCCCTCCAGGCCTAGCTTGGAGGAGACGCAGGGGCCCTTCTCGAACTGAAGACCCTCACAGGAATGGCCATACGCTTCCCGGAGGCAGAACCACGGGCGCTGTTGGCCGGACAAAGTGCTGAAGGCGCTGTCGCCTTCGAGGACTTATTGGGGGAGGTTGGGCTCGCCATGCGATTCTTTTCTACCCTCCACCTCGAAACCTTAGGCGGGCGTTGCTGCTTCAGAGGCGGGGGGGCTCTCTTTTCGAGGAACCACCGTCTCCGAGCCACTCGCTCCACCTCGGGACGTGGGCAAAGGGGCCAAAGCTCCTTTGTTGCTGTCCTCCTTTCGGGAAACAGCTTTAGGAACCCCGGAAGATGGCCTAGCGACCATCTTCAGGGGTGTTGCCTCCTTTAAGTCTAACGAATCGGTGGAGGCGCGTGGCCTTTTTGCCTTACGGGAAACGGTCCCGCTAGGAGAAGAGGGGTGAGCCCTTGTTTTAGCCGGGGCAGGGTATGGACCCTTTTTGACGCCAGCTTTACCAGGGGAGCGCCCGGGTTGGGTAGAGACCGCAGAAGGGCTCCGAATGGGCGCGGAAACAACCGTGCTCGTTGGCCTGGATGGGCCAGTAGCAGAGGGTGCCTTTCTAACTATTGAGGCATATAAAGTCCCAGGCAGAGCCGGGCGTGCCAGGACCAAGTCCTTTGCCTCGCGGAATGAGAGTCGATTCTGGGCCTGAACGGCCCGGATTTCTTTCTCAAGGAGATATGCACCACATTGCTTCGAGGAAGCAGGGTGTGGCTCTCCACAATTGACACACTTGGCCACACACGATTTGGACTTATCGTGTGTTACCTTGGAGCAATTTACACAGACTTCGGGTGACCCCGACTTTGCACGTCTACATGAGCGATTCGTATGGCCGAAGCGGTGACAGTAAGAGCACCGCCGTGGCAGTGGCACGAATGCCTTCACGCGGTAGCAGTACTAACCGGCACGCCCTGACTCAGGAAGCTTGTCACAATCGAACGTGACGAAGAGTGTAGGAGTGGGTCTCGAGGGCCCCTCCCTGTTTTCTCATCACACGTTCGACCTTGACCACTATATGGTGGGCCAGCTCTAGGGTGATGTCCTTAATGGAGTAGTTAACGAGTTCCCTCGCATAAACTACTCCTTTCACAAAGTTCATGGTAGAGTGCGGCTTCACACTCACTGGGGTGCTATGAAGTGTCCGAAAAGCACTTATCTTGGCCGCCTCCGCGGGATTCGCTGCAAAGGCCTGAAGGCTATCGTCCGAGAAACGGGTTACCTTCGGCTCTCTACCAATTGCACTAGCTAATCATCTCCTCTGATGGATCATGTTGCCCTTAAACAACATGCTGCCATCAGTGGAGCGAATAACGAGGAAGCGTCTGAAGCCAGCGGGCTCGAAAACGCCAGGTAACCTCTGAATGGGGGCCCGATGTCATCGAGGCTCCGCCCTGTGCACTTTTGGTCTTTGTCATGGTCAGGAGCTCCGTACCCAGGGGGGCAGAGGGGCCGGATGTGCCGATCTTGGCTTGGTCGCTTGCCAAATTGGCAGCAGACCCATCCGTCCCCATAGCCCCCGCGGATGGAGAGGAGCCCCGAGTTTTCTTCGTCTTTTTGGTGTTTTTTGTCCTTTTCTTTTTTGGAGAGGAGGGCGGAGAATGAACCCGCTTCTCGCCCCAACCGGTAGAAGCCCCCAGGCCAGATGGATAACCTCAGCCAGGTCCTTCTCCGAAATGGAGAAGGTCCTGGTGGTCACAGGGGCATCATCCGGAGGAGATCTCTCCCCTCCTTGTACTGCCTGAGAATCCCCAGCCGTTTGAGGAGGACCTTGCATCGGGGCTGATTCGGGTTCGGTGCTTGGCGCCGAGTCAGGATTCCCCCCCATGGAAAGCCCTACCGTCTGGGGCTGGGTTGCCTCAAGGAATATGTCTATCTCAGGGCGGGCCTCCAGTTGGCCATCCCCCCCAAGACATCGCAGGTCCCTTTGGCAGTATCGTCACTAGTCTTCTTTGGGGAGGCACGGGCCTTGACCCCGGCAAGGTTCAGTATTCTTGCCAGCAGGTCTTTTGAGGAAAGCGACCGAAGGAGCCTGGCTTCCCTCTCCTCCCTAAGGGGGTTTGCCCTACCGAGCCGCTTTGATGTGGGGCGGCTGTCTAAGGGCTGCCTGCTGGCTTTTTTGGCAGTCCCCTTGGAAAGAACAGAGGGGACTGCCGCTGGTAAAAGGGAGGCGTTCGAAAGCACCTCCAGAGAAGGGGAGTGAGGGGGATTTTCCTAAGCGAAGGAGAGGAGTAAGCCTCCTCTCCGGTATGACATATATCGAGGGTCCCCTGAGCAAGCACAGTGAGAAAAACCTCTATTTTTTTGCTGGAGCTGCCCAAGGGCGGCTCCGTGGATGTTATAGGGGAAGTTGGGGCTAGGTTTTTTTTTTTAAACTCATCATTGGGCATAGTGACCCTCTTTTTTAACCGAAATGCAATCGCGCATCACCTCTCGCAGTAGCATGCACTGTGAGAGGTGCTTACAAACCTGGCAGAGCCAGGCGCCGCCATTTAAGACCACCCCTCCCGCCTAGTGTTCTGGCAGTCCATCGGCATGGCGGCTCCACCTTGAACACGGCGTAAAAAAAAAAAAGATTGTGAAGAGGAGAGGAAAAGGGATGTGAGGAAGGTATGGGTGGGGATAAAGCAGGTAGTTAAAAACCAACCACCCCAGACCGGAGCTCAGGGGTTAGGGAACATTGTCTTCTCTCCCCTCAGCTCCGATCTGGGACGGTTGACTTAAGAAGAAGGTCAGCATCTACCCTGTGAAATTAGAGGCTGACCATTGAAAGTTGTGAGAGATGTTGTATGAAAAGCGAGGAAACAAGTGTTTTGAAGGAAGGAGAAGAGGCTAAGCTGGGGTCGGACGGGGTGCTGAGTCCCATCAGCACGAAGCAAAAGATGAAATGGGATGGGGTGAATAATATATGCAGGCAACCTTTACCTGGAGCAAGGTGAAAGAGTTGAAGCCCAGGCTCAACCTTCCTACGACAAGGGACGAGTTGAAGGAAGCTGGTCATTGATTACTTTGCAAATTCAACTGCAGGTAATGAAAGTGGTGCAGATTAGTTCAAGAAGGGGATAGTGCGGTGTAAAATAAATAAATTAAAGGGATTTCTAAGCCTAACAAACTCGTTAGACTTGTGTTGCATGATACTTCCAAAGGCCCTAACGATCCTTTTTCCTGCGACCACAAATTAGGTAACATTTCCTGCAGGCTTCTTACACCAGACGAATCAACTTTGGTTTCCCGTGAAATATTATCAATAGCGAAACATCAGGTACCGTTATTCCTGATAGTGTTAGGTGGCAATCACCCCTCTAACATGAACTGTCATTTTACTCATGGTTGTTAGAGATGTGTTTTTCGTTATTTTGTCCTTTTCTATATATTTTTATCTTAATTATGATAAATATATTTTATTTGCAAGTTCTTTTGGCTTTTCCCTCACTAATTCACACCCGAAAAGAGCCCAAGTTGAGAAAAATTATATTTTTACCACTGGCGAACAGTTAGATCGTTTCTTGAGATATTTTTATTCCCGGCAGATATGATGTCCACACTTCTTCTAATCGCTTATCACGAAATTAGGATTTAGGGTACGTTTCTGTGATAAAATGCCACTGTCTAGCGTTTGGTTGTTTGATTTGTGATAATCTTCCTACAGACAAGCAAGTGGGTTACACTTCTTGTGTTATTATTGCCACTCAAGTTTTAAGTTTCTCGTGTTCCCACTAAGTAAAAAAGTTGTATTTGTAGAATATATCAATTATGCAATATATTACAATTAAGCCGTAAATCTTGGACTGACATTTTAAAATTACAACCATTTTAATTGTAAGAATTTTAAAAGAGGCATTGTTGCTTAGCGACTGGCTAGTCCAGTAACCTTGACAATGAACAAGAGTGACGAAAGTTAGCAGGAATTAAAATAGGTGAAAAACCTGGCACTGAGGTATGGTACGTTCTGAAACCTAGTGAAAAATAATAGACACAATTAGAGTTTATATATAAAAAAACTGATTGTAATCGTTGTGGATAGTTAAAGAGCGAATAAAAATTATTATGGGTTATTGAGAATGGCAGTGACTACATTTTTGTGGTTAGTAAAAGATAATGATCTAATGTTGTTGATATTTGCGGCTCATTTTTTTTGTTCTATCTTGAATTACATTCATCGATCGCTGGTTGTTAGGTGTTAATTAGTAACGAAATATGTGCTGCACTAAGAGCACGAATTTTTGTAAAATATCGTAACTGTTTCTTTAAAACTAAGAATTGAAAACCGAATTGGAGCTTCAATCAGAAACCTTTTTAAGACACTTGTCATATCTAAAGTAGTAAAAATGTGCGGGATTTACAGATCTCGACTAAAATATTCAAAGAGTACTTATCTAAGTTATGGAATTAAACATTTAATTCTTGGCAAGCTATTTTACGAGAGTATTTGACTACTTTTTAAAATCACAGAATTGTGGCACACTTCCGAAATAAGTAAATAATAAAACAATATACCGTAAAATTCGAAAAATAAAAATAGGCGAAAGAACAGCTTACCGCTCTGTAAATAAATCACTTACATGGGGCTATTACATATTTTATAGAGCGCGAAGCTCTATGTGGTCATAAAATATTGGGATGGCCACAAATTTATCATTTCATAACTACAGCAACATGTAGACCTTTTATATACAGCATTTTGACAGACTTTACAGCCAAGCCTTCTCTCACTATTGATTTAATTAAAAAGGAATAGCATTTGTCCTCTCCCATAATTTAAAAGTTATATAATTGCGTAATAACAAAAAATTATAGATTATACTCGGTCTTTAAGAGTATTAATTTGTCTAAAAAACGGAGCTTCACTTCATCATATAACTTTTCACAAATAATAAAATCTTAATGTTTTTTTTCATTTTTACACACGTATTTAATTTTATTGATTGTGGAAAAAACATAGCATGATATAACTTTCTATAATATAAGCCTTTTGAGGAAAGGGTTAGAGGAGAATTATTTTAAAAGTTAACTGACTGAATAGAGCGAAATCTGCGCGAAGCCTAAAATCATAATAAACAAATATAAGTAGACTACAATTGTTTTTTTAACGCAAGTATTCAATATTTTTGATTGTCATCAGAGTAGTAATGCATCGAGTTAAATTTAATTTATCAACGGACACGGTTTTAATGTAAATTCATTTAAAATACTGTTCACTTACATGGAGGTCTATTAGTTGTGGTTATATGACTAGTTGAAAATAAGAACAATTGGAGGGGGAAGCAGGTGCTTATAGGTGGGGTCTTCAAAACTTTAAAAAAATTGAATAAATAAAAAAAGAAGTATAACTTAAAATATTCAACATACGATCCATTGAGGTTTAAAACAGTTGAGGTGTAAAACAGTGATTTAAACAAAGTTAAAATACCTCTTTTAAAATCCTTAACAAAAAAATACGAATTCCCTGCTTGCTTTTTTAAGGTTTGAAAAAAAGTCGGATGACTTAGCTCCATCCGACTTTTTTTACGAACCTTAAAGAAGCAAGAAAGGCATTTTTTTCTTAACTTTATAATAGAAGACCTATTTTACCTTGTTTCTGTTCCGTTTGTTTCTAAAGGGTTTAAACTGATGTTATCATCGCTTGCAAAATTTTGGAAACCTCAATGGAGCTTATGTTGTAAATGAAATTAATCCTTCAATTTATTTTAATTTTATTCCATTGTGTACAAACATTTTAAAGAACTTTTAAATCTCCATAGTAGTATATGAACCGTTATTATAATTAATGGTAATCAGATGGTACGACGACTTTATGTTTGCAAACGAAACAACCAAATTTTTCCTACATTCTTTTGTATGATCTACGCTACTAATATTCTAGGCCTCTACCACTATTAAATTTTGGAAAGGACAACAGCGATCATTTTTTTGGATTCATTTATTTAAATAGTAAATCTCATGTGACGTTTAACACCCAAATGTATTGATATAATCCAAGGCGACATTGGCAAGGTGAGTAAAATCGGTTGAACATACCACATAAAAGAGGAAAGTATAATTTCCTGCTTTCGAAAATGTAATATGGGGTAAGAAAAATGTCGTAAACTTAAAATATTATTTTTCAAAATTACTTTGTAAGCTAAGTAATGATATATTTATACTGTAACAAAAAAGGTATTTCACTTTTTAGAATCAAATACTTTGTTATCTTGTTTTTTTTATTAAGAACTTCATAGTATAATAATATAATTTCAAATTAAGAGCAAAATTGGCTAGTTAAGCTCAGAAATGGGCAAAATAGTTATGATATTTTCATGATATAAATACAAAAACAATCTCTCTCGTCTGAGACTAATAACATTAATATTCGAGGATTCACATTGCCAGGAGTAAACATGAAATCTTCCATAACACGGCTAAAGCAAATAGGGTGATTTGGCTTCACCGTCCAAGATTTTTGATAACGATTCGTAAGGAATGTGTCGGATTGAGCGTACATGAAAGTCTGCAAACCGAGTGCTAACACCGTTTTGCACTAGATTAGTTGCATTGATTAATGGTAATAATAGAATAAATCCCTAATTCTTAGCGGTATTTTGGGTTCTGCCGTAACTACTCGTAGCGGCCTATGATTTTGACCTCAAGTTTAGCCGTTTAACCATAGTTAGTAAAGCATCCTTAGGTCGCCTTACAGGCCTGGTTTGTACCCCTCAATGCCTTTGTAGTTTATCCTGGAACCATGTTGGTGCTGACATCTGCAGAATTACCTGTCTTCTACGCCGCACTGAGGCAGGAGATTTGCGTCAATATATCTTCTACACATATGCCTTTCAACAAATTTTCTGCGGCTATGCTCTCATTTATTTTTGCTTGTAATTGGATAACAAAAAAGAACGAACATATCAAGGAATGTCAGAGAAATGTCAAATTTCTTTCTTCTTTTCTTGCGGCATTTTTTTGCTCAGGAAATGTTGGTTTCCAAATGAACTTCGTTGCAGAATACAAATTAAATTGATTCCAAATAGTTTATAAATAAAGGCATAATGATGTTAAGCAGTATGAATTTAAATAGGTACAAGAGAGAAAAGAAGAAAATGTTCAGATACTATTGAAGAAAGTCTACAGTGACAGTGGTGCCGTATTTCATTTCAGTATATCCTCGGTAAGCTTTAATTTTAGTCGCATCTCAACCAGCTTTATCTTCAACTAACAGTAATAAGTAGTTTATCTTGACTAAAATAGCTTTCTCCAAGAGTTATGATATATGTATTTTAATTTGCATTAATTTTGAAATTTTTTTCATATTTTTTATGTTTTCCTCAATAAAAAAAGTTGTTAACTTTATAACTCATTCTACCTTGAAAGATGAAGCGAGAAGTCTCAAAATTAGGTGTCAGTCGAATCAAATTCTCCTTTCGCTTTGCCTTTTCTCGATGTCAGTTGCGTCATAATTTCATTTCATCCTGATAAGAGGCGTTTGTTCTTTACTTAAAACAAGCAAGCTAAATCTAACGAAGGAATCACAGATGTAAATTTTTGGATTGGAGGTCGTAATGAGAATGGTGACGATGGCTGAAGGAAAAGTGTGAGGGCGTTAAACAGGTCGAATAATCTAAAAAACGTCCATAAACAAAGAAGCGCAGAGAAATGAAGTAACTGAGGAAAAATGAAAGATTTCATTAATATATACATTAAAATACAAATGTAATGGATACTCCATTAAAGAGGAGGAATGTGGTGTTGGAGCAATATTGCCATGGTTGAATATTTTAGGTTTTTATATATAATTCTAGCCTTTATTTCACTGGAAATTCCTTGAAATTCCATTTTTTTTCGCTCGAAAATGACGCCATTAACAAAAAAAGTCACAATATATAATGACGTAATTGCTCTCTTACTCGGATTTGTTGCAACTCTGCTTTTATTTCAGAGACGGGAACGAAGGAGAAGGAAAGAAAGATATATTTTGCTTATGAAAGTGCATATATATATATATATATATATATATATATATATATATATATATATATATATATATATATATATATATATATATATATATATATATATATATATATTTATATATATATATATATATATATATATATATATATATATATATATATATATATATATATATTATATATATATATAATGCGTAAATTTAGAGATAGATGATCAAGCGAAGATAAGAACTCTAACCAAGTATATACCTGCCTTCTAAAATTCAAAAATCAAAATAAATAATAATTTTTTCCTTGTGAGTAATTATTTATACTTGATCACTTTTATGGGCATAAATTAATGTAAAAAAATGAACACAAACCACTTTAAAAATGAACACAAACCACTTTAAAAATGATCACTAATTTAGACAAACTAACTGATTTAGTAACCTCTTTTAACGTACTATCAAAATTCGTTGGGAAATCTCTTGTAATTCAACACTCGGCTTCTGTGTCCTCCCTCTTTCTGACTACTAGTTTTTTTTCAAAATTTTGTATAAATTCAAGAATAAGGAAAGGTTTAGGCCCTTAAGGCTGGGCCCCACTTCCACAATCGTAACTTACTACTAAGAACCAAAAGGACTCTTTCCTACCAACTACGATTATATGAAGGAATTTCTGGCTTTGTTTCGTCGGCCCTTATATTAATCAATTCCCTCCTTAATCTACCGTCAGCATTTCAAGTCACTTTCAAATGAAAACAAAATTATTTCTTTGCATACCCTATATCATAATATATGGCTTACTTATTTTATTTGATGCATTGTTATTTTAATTGATTTTTTCTTCAAATTTAATTCTTTCTTTCCACTGATACAGCTATCCCTACAAATTTTAACTTTAAACTTCTTTATCCCAACAATATTTTTCCTATCTCCTATCATTTTCTCTATGAAAAATGCCCTCTTTCAGGTATAGATAATTATTATCAAACTTGAATTAATTTTTTATAATAATCCAAATATTTTAGCTTAATAAGTCCATCCAATCTCTTTCATCAATCTCCATACCCAAAAAACATTGTGAAAATTCATTCAGAAATAAAATACAGGTTTTCGTGAAGAGCAAGGCAAACTAATCATACTGTGGTTTCAAGTTATGTTTTAAAGACATTCTATTCATCTAAGGATCAAAACGGGCACCTAAATTGATTCCTTCAAAGAGGCGCAAATGAATATTTTGAAACCAACACATAGATTTCGTCATATTTATTTTCTACCTTCAAAGACCTTTTTAGTACAGAAACAAAGATGCAGAAGCCTTGAAGTACAGACTATATAACTAGATTATACAAGAGAAGAAGAATTTGATGTATATTAGCAATGAGAAAAAAGAGGAGTTTTTGATTTTTTAAAGGCAAAAGAGATGGACATTAAAGACAAAATGATCAAGTGGAGCAATGAACGGCAAAATGAATGCAAGCTATACTAAGAAGACATAAATAAAGCAAGGGAAAAAGTTGACATTTTTCGGGCAGAGAATCTGACTGGCAATCAACAGGCCTATATACACTCCAGGATAGTGTGACCCAAATCACCACGATATATCTCCTTTAGATGGAATATTTAGACATGAGTGAGTCGAGACTATGGCTGAGTTTCTGGCATCAGATTAGCTTATAGCGTATGGCGTATTCATCTTTAGAATCCTCAGAAATCGTGAGTATTTACCCTCAAATGCGAAAGCCAACGAGTCTCTCTCAACAAGTATATTTCATGTATATTTCTTAAGGGATTGGATTCAAAGAAGTCAAAGTGTATGGAGAGTACAAACCTAGGTTAACTAATGAAGGTGACAGATCGATATTGGACGTAGATTATTATCAACCTTCCTCTTTTGGATATGAAGAAACTTTTGGGAGAGACACTAGTTAAGCTAGAAGTTCCAAATCGCTTTATCCCTGTACTTCTCAATTAATTTGAAAGACATAGACAGCTAGAAAATTTACTAAAACGAGGTGAAGAGGGAAGATGTAAAAAGATCTCTTAGAGGTAGAACCTCATGTATATTCATGACTATGCTGAGCAGCAGATAATTCCGATGAGGTGGGGGTTACATAACTCAGAAGATTTAACGCCCAAACAGCTAAGTTACAAGATATTGCCAAGGAAATAAAAAGGTGCCTTGGAGACTAGTTTCCACAGTATCTTACTGAATTCTTTAATCGAATTAAAAGAAAGGTAACTGAATGAGCGCATGAGACTAGGAACATGAGAGATAGGGACATCGGAAGATATAAGGATTCGGCTGAGCAAAGGAAAACTCTTTTAAGGGAATCAATACTGAAAAGACGAGAATAATGTCCCGCGTTAAAGATTAAAATAACAGCCCTAAATAAGGCTTACGAATGGTTATTGCCCGCAGAGCAGTATATGCTCTTTCTTGGAGTGGAATGTGGAGAGTGAGCGGGATAGAGATTTGGTATAGAAATCGATAAGAAGTATTATTTAGCCTTAAAATGATCTCATCGATGGATGGAAATAACAGTCCTAGGGCAAATATCTTAGAGGATAAATATTAATTCAAAATATATCTGCATATATAAATGTTTTATTTTCTTCCTTTTACCAGTTGTCAACACTAACTTCAAGCTTAGTTAACCTGCTCTGAAACTTAGTTCAGTACGGCAACTTATGCCCTAGAAGGGGATCACCAGATGAGATATAAAAAAAATCTGAAACTTAAGTGTTTTGCCTATGCGTAATTCTGTAAGTAAAGCGGGATAGTAGAGCTGTCTACGTACACCGTTGTCAAAGATTCGCCTATCATTTTACCGTACGCTCTTCCAGCGCGCAAGAAAATTTGATGTCTCAGGTTACTTCTACAACAGCGATATCTGCTGTCACACTGCAGCAACGCTCCTCCAAACGTTGCTTCCATACAAGCGGTACTTCTCAGACCATTTCTCTCTCTCAAGCAGCTCACCAGAGTACTGATGTTTCGACATGATATATGATGTCAAGAGGCGAGTTAATAGACGGTAAATGCGCTAGATTTGATGATTCTTAATGTATTTCTTTCTAAGAACAGCTTAATATATGGGGGAACGGTCAACGGTGTTAAAAAGCATACAGCGAAACATTTTAGGTGAGAAAAAGCTAGCTGACATGGAGAATTGGAAATCATCAGAATGTTGATAAAGAATTACCTGCAACCTAATGATTCGCGCTGGGTATCAAAACGCCTACATCATGGTAGTGATCAATGATTCATGAATACTTTAAAGGATGAATGAAGTGACATGGTAGATTCAACGGAGAATACGAAGCCAGGACCCTCAGGAAGGAACACATATGGTGCTCTGACTGCGGCAGAACGCCGTAGTTCAACCAACAACTAAGGACAAGGTGATGGAAGAGTTTAGCAAGAGAATTTTTTTTTTAATTTTATAGAGCCCATCTAGCAACTACCCACTTGGGCATAAGTCGCCGAAAAACACGACAGCCTGGAACTAGGCTACTTTAAAATAAAAATATGAAAACTTAACAATCGATATAAATTGGAAAAACTTAACAATCAGGAAACAATCTCCGCCAGCGGGGGAAGGTCCCCCTCACCCAAGTGCAGGAGAGTGCAACCTACAAGCAAAACAATAACAAAAAAAAACCTTAAATAAAGAGAAGAAGCCCGGCCTCCCCCCAAAGTCAACAAGTCCACAAGTTAATGTGCACGAATCTGTCCCGAGTACAAGGGACAGGCGGTAGCAACCCCAACCATCCCGGTACCAGGACAGGTATCTTGCGCAAAGATCACCCAGACTGGGACATTCGACAAGAATGTGCCGAACAGTATAGGGGACGACGCAGTCGTTGCAATAGGGCGCAGGCGAGCGCTCCATCAAATAGCCATGCGTCACACAATTGTGTCCGATTCGGAGACGACAGAAAACAACCTGAAGCCGCCGCGGCATTAGGGAATAGGTCCATGGGAACAGTCGCGGCGCAATGGCACGCAACTTTAAGTTCCCCTCGACCGTCTCCCATATTCTTTGCCAAGCAGTCCGAAGAGCTGCCCGTATTCCTGCCATGCAGTCGGTGTGAGGAAGAGTGAAACGCTGGTCCGGTCGCAGAGTCCTCGCGGACTCTTTGGCGCCCTCATGAGCGCGCTCATTCCCCGCAAAACCTACATGTACAGGAACCCAGTAGAAGATAATCTCGACATCTTCCAGGCTCGCCAAAACCGTAACGTCACGGATATCGCCAACCAGGGGATGCGGAGATTACAATGCCACGATAGCACTCAGGGCGCTTTGTGAGTAGATATAGATCACAATCCGGTCTCCAAACCGGGCACGTCGCGTAATCTCCCGTACCAAGTGGTGTATTGCGACCAGCTCGGCCGTGAAGACAGACGCAGCGCCTGGTAGAGCCCCGCTGACTTCAAACAGAGGGGATACGGCGTGGAAGCCGATTCCCTCTTGGGACTTGGAGCCATCCGTATACACTGGCACGGTTCCAGCGTGACACGATGTGTGCTCCAAAAAGGTCGAACGCAATACTCCCGGCGCAGTACAAGCTTTGGGAGCGGAGGCGTGGCGACAAATAGCCAAATTTGGTACCCTCCAGGGTGGCGTCCTGGGCAAAACTAGAGGCACCACCGGCCCGAGAGCTATATATACCTCTCGAAGGAGTTCCCTGGCCCTAAACTCACAGGGCTTAGGGTATGACTGGCGTCTCTCGGCAGCATAGGCACCATTGAGATTAGCTGCGGATGCAGTGAGAGCTGTTGGTGACTGAGGGAGACGCAGGGCTTACGTGTACAGGCAAACGATGCACTGCACGCGGCGCAGAGCGAGTGGCATCTCCCCAGCATCGACCAACAGGCTCTCAATGGGAGAAATACGGAAGGCACCGGTCGCAAGGCGAAGGCCGGTGTGGTGGATCAAATCCACCTTTCGCAATAAACGCTCGGCTGCGGATGCATAAAACTCGCATCCGTGGTTAAGCTTCGAGCGAACAAGGGATCGATAAAAAGGTAAGGCAGTAGCCCTATCAGCGCGGACCGGAGAATATCCATGGCGCGGGTACAAGAGACCCTAAGGCTGTGAATATGAGCCTCCCAGGTGAGGCGTCGGTCGAATACAAGACCATGGAAACGGTGCAACTCAACCCAAACCAGGCGCACCCCATTAAGAAACAAATCTGGGTCATGGTGAAGTCGTGGAGGGCGGCAGAAGTGCACCACCTTAGTCTTAGCCAAAGAAAACCGAAACATGTGCGCATCGGCATAGCGAGAGACTCGGTTCAATGCCTGTTGGAGTGGGTGCTCCAGAGTTGGCATCTAGGCCGCGCCAAAAGAGATCGATAGGTCGTCCACCCAGATCCTGTTGAACAAATCTAACAGAAAGGCCATGCCTTGCTCACCCAGGTGTTGAAGCATGGCGTACGGGAGATCGTCCGGAACATGGGTGGTGTCCGTGCACGAAGCGAGAGCGGAACGCAACTCACTCCCAGTAAACTTGTCGTTTAAGGGTTCTCCACCTCTGGAGGTAAAGTCCAGCCGGCGGCCTTCCGCGACATCACGACGTGCATTGAATGCTAACGGAGCAGCATCCCGGCTAGAGAATGCCGTAAAAAGCGGGCGCTAAGGATTCCACCACGGACGTGGGATCCGAGATTGCGGTCCTCTTCTCCTGGAGAACGGGAGGGGGGGCCTGCGAGAACTTGCCCCGAATCCTTTTGACTCGCTTCCACACCTCAGCTAATGGGGTCTTCCTGTTAAGTGGAGACACGTATGCACGCCAAGAATAGCGGTGGGCAGGCTTCAAAATATACCGGAACCTAGCCCTAGCCCGACGAAATTCAGCAACACTGAAATCGTTCGGGCGGCGCTTAGAGCGCATGTAAGCATAACGGTCTGTTTGAGGGCCGTCTCACACTCAGCTGACCACCATGGGAGTGGTCGGCGTGCAAAACGGTCAGACGTCCTAGGAATAGTAGTCAGGCCCACGGCGATAAGGTTGCCGGAGAAGAACTCAACAGCCTCATCTACCGACCTAAACTCCTCAACTGAGATAGAGAATCCAGTAATTTCCTGAAATGCAGGGCACCGCGCTCCGGCCAAGCACCACCGAGGTGGTCTCTCAGGCGGCAGGTGCCCTGAAAATAATATTTGAATGGGAAAGTAATCACTACCATGGAGGTCATCGACCAACCCCCAATCAAAATCAGGCTGTGCATCTGAAGAGCACAAAGATAGGTCAAGTCAAGAAAATGAAGCGGTTCTCGGACAGTGATGCGTAAACTCATCCACGTTTAGGACACCCATCTCCAGCTCTTCGATCAGATTGGCAAGGACTTGTTCCCTGGGATTTATGGAGTAATCTCCCGAGAGAGGATGCCTGCCGGTCAGATCTCCAAGCAGAAGATAGGGCCTCGGCAACCGTGCCACGACGCGGCGGAAGTCCCCCGCGTCGAAGTCAGCTGACGGTGGAATGTACGCAGAAATGATAGTATACCTCCTATCCAGTTGCAGCTGCACAGCCACTGCCTGAAAGGAGGTATCTAAAGAGAAAGGAAAAAGGAGACATCTTGCCGGGTGTAAACCGCGCATCCCCCAGCCCGGCTATCCCACGTTGGTGGGGTCGCAAGACCCTTATACCCTCGAAGGGCGGGCAGGGGGCACGCGCCTAGCATGGTCTCCTGCAAAACGATAGCTAACGGGGAACGGGATGAGGCGAGCCTCCACAGCTCCTCCCAGTTTGCCCGGAGTCCATGGCAATTCCATTGAAGGAATATGCCCTCCAGGCCTAGCTCGGATGAGACGCGGGGAAACTCCTCGAATTAAAGACCCTTACGGGAATGGCCGTACGCTTCCCGGGGGCAGAACCCCGGGCGCTGTTGGCCGGACAAAGCGCCGGAGGCGCTGTCGCCTTCAAGGACTTATTGGGGGAGGTTGGGCTCACCATGCGAGTCTTTTCCTCCCTCCGCCTCGAAACCTTAGGCAGGCGTTGTGGCTTCGGAGGCGGGGGGCCCTCCTTTCGAGGAACCACCGTCTCCGATCCACTTGCTCCACCTCGGGGCGTAGGTGAAGGAGCCGAAGCTCCTTTGTTGCTGTCCTCCTTTCGGGGAACAGCTTTAGGAACCACGGAAGATGGCCTAGCGACCACCTTCAGGGTTGTTGCCTCCTTTGAGTCTAACGACTCGGTGAAGACGCGTGGCCGTTTTGCCTTACGGGAAACGGTCACGCTGGGGGAAGATGGGGGAGCCTTGGTTTCAGCCGGGGCAGAGTATGAACCCTTTTTGCCGCCAGCTTTACCAGGGGAGCGCCCGAGTTGGGTAGAGCCCAAAGAAGGGCTCCAAATGGGCGCGAAAACAACCGTGCTCGTTAACCTGGATGGGCCAGGAGCAGAGGGTGCCTTTCTAACTATTGAGGCATATAAAGTCCCAGGCAGAGCCGGGAGCGCCAGGACCAAGTCTTTTGCCTCGCGGAATGAGAGTCGATTCTGGGCCTGAACGGCCAGGATTTCTTTCTCAAGGAGATATGCACCACATTGCTTCGAAGAAGCAGGGTGTGGATTTTCGCAATTGATACACTTGGCCACACACGATTTGGACTTATCGTGTGCAACCTTAGAGCAATTTACAGAGACTTCGGGTGACCCCGACTTTGCACGTCTACATGAGCGATTCGTATGGGCGAAGCGGTGACAGTAATAGCACCGCCGCGGCAGTGGCACGAATGCCTTCACACGGTAGCGGTACCAACCGGCACGCACCGACTCAGGGAGCTTGTCACAGTCGAACGTGACAAAGAGTGTAGGGTTGGGTCTCGAGGCTCCTCCCTGTTCGACAATGGCCGCCATATGGTCGGCCAGCTCTAGGGTGATGTCCTCAATGAAGTAGTTAACGAGTTCCCTCACATAAACTCCTCCTTTCACAAAGTTCATAGTAGAGTGCGGCGTCACACTCACCGGGGTGCCATTAAGTGCCTGAAGAGCACTTATCTTGGCCGCCTTGGCGGGATTCGCCGCATTCGCCAGAAGGCTCCCGCCCGAGAAACGGGTTACCTTCGGCTCTCTACCAATTGCACTAGCTAATCCGCTCCTCTGATGGATCATGTTGCCCTTAGACAACATGGTGCCATCAGTGGAGCGAATAACGAGGAAGCGTTTGAAGCCAGCGGGCTCGAAAACACCAGGTAACCTCTAAATGAGGGGCCCCGATGTCATCGAGGCTCCTCCCTATGCACTCTTGGAATTAGTCTTAGTCAGGGGCTCCGCAACCGGGTGGGGGGCAGAGGGGGCGGATGTGCTGATCTTGGCTTGGTCGCTTGCCAGAGTGGCAGCAGCCCATCCATCCCTAAGCCCCTGCGGATGGAGGGGAGGCCCGAGTCTTTTTTGTCTTTTTAGTCTTTTTCTTTTTCTTTTTTGGAGAGGAGGGTGGGGAAAAAGCCCCCAGGCCAGATGAACCGGCCTCAGCCAGGTCATTCTTTGAAATGGAGAAGGTCCTGGTAGTCTATGGGGCACCGGTCGGAGGAGATCCCTCCCCTCCTTGTACTGCTTCGGAAACCACAGCCGTTTGAGCATGACCTTGCATCGGGGCCGATTCGGGTTCGGTGCTTGGCGCCGAGCCAGGATTCCCCCCCCTGGAAGGCCCTACCGTCTGAGGCTGGGTTTCCTAAAAGAACCATGTGTATCTCAGGGGGGCCTCCAGTTGGCCATCCCCCCCAAGACATTTTAGGTTCCGTTGGCAGTATCGTCACTAGTCTTCTTTGGGGAGGAATAGGCCTTGACCCCGGCAAGGTTCAGTTTTCTTGCCAGCAGGTCTTTGGACGGAAGCGACCGAAGGGGCCTGGCCTTCCTCTTCCCCCTAAGGGGGTTTGCCGTACCGAGCCGCTTACATGTGAAGCCGCTGGCTAAGGGCTGCCTGCTGGCTTTCTTGGCAGTCCCCTTGAAAAGAACAGAGGGGACTGCCGCTGGTAAAAGGGGGTGAGGAGGAGTCCCCTACACCCGTAAGCGAAGGAGAAGAGTACGCCTCCTCTCCGGTTAGAGATATATGGAGGATCCCCTGAGCAAGCACATGGGGGGGGGAACCATTTTTTTGCTGGAGCTGCCCAAGGGCGGCTCCGTCAATGTTATAGGGGAAGTTGGGGGGTTGTTTTGTTTTTTTTAAACTCATCATTGGGCATGGTGACCCTCTTTTTGACACGGGATGCAATCGCGCATCACCTCTCGCAGTAGCCTGCATGCGAGAGGTGCTTACAAGCCCGGCAGAGCCAGGCGCCGCCATTTAAGACCACCCCTCCCGCCTAGTGTTCTGGCAGTCCATCGGCATGGTGGCTCCACCTTGAACACGGCGTAAAAAATATATAGATTGTGAAGAGGAGAGGAAAAGGGATGTGAGGAAGGTATGGGTGGGGATAAAGCAGGTTGTTAAAAACCAGCCACCCCAGACCGGAGCTCAGGGGTTAGGGAACATTGTCCCCTCCCCCTTCAGCCCCGATCCGGGACGGTTGACTTAAGAAGAAGGTCAGCATCTACCCTGTGAAATTAGAGGCTGACCATTGAAAGTTGTGAGAGAGGTTGTATGAAAAGCAAGGAAACAAGTGTTTTGAAGGAAGGAGAAGAGGCTAAGCTGGGGTCGGACCGGGTTCTGAGTCCCGTCAAGCAAGAGAATCCGTTAATCTAGATATTTAGAAAAAATTTAAAATAACTTTATTTCTGACTGAGATTTTGTAGGGTTTTTTTATCTATAAACCGTCAAATTTACTCTTAAATTCCTGCATATCCGCTATTCACCAGGAACCTCAATTTTAAATGGTGTCAAACCATGATCATTATCTGTGTCTCGGGTGGCCTGGGTAGTAAACAACTTCTCATCTCTTTACAGATGATCATAAGGCTGTTTTAGGAGTAAATTGTTCTGTTTGACTACTTTTTAGTTGAGTTGGAAAACATATCTCCTTTATCTCCCTTGAAGGAAAGAATTTTCACATAATCTGCCAACCATTTTTTTTATTGTCACGTGGTTCACTTTATATCCAATAGCAATTTAGTTGGCAGTCCTGTTTCAATTTTGCATTATCTTCTTAATCTTGTTCTTGATGAGGGTTAAAGTTCTTCACACTTGGAGGACAACTGCTGCCTGTCATTTCACCCTTTAATGGGTTTAAAACTCCTTGAGTTGTTAAAGGTTGGGTTCAACACTTTGGAAATACGTCCTGATGTATTTCTGGTTTAGTAGGCAGACATCGATCTTCCTGCATCCCGAAGGCCGAGCTGGTTTTGAAGATCAAGTAGGTGTACGAAAATCCTACAAGAGGCAGAGTGAGGAACGCATGTGGCAGGTTACTGAGGCATATTGAATCCGTGGTGGAAGCTGAAATGGGCTCTTTTGCGTAAATTGTTATTTTCTAGCTGTAATTTTGTTTATATTTTTTAAACTCTTAAATATATTGATTTTTAACTGAGATATTGCGGGGTTTTTTATTTTATGCAAGGCGTCAAATTTAGCCCAAACACACTGTGTGTGTACTTGATAAACAATTTTATTATAAAAAGAAACAAAAATTTCGGTACCCATCTGTTGCTGGTTGGATTTCACAATCATTATGAAGACCTAAAAGATAACGATACCAAGTCCTTCAACTGTTTTCAAAAGAGTAAAGCAACATTTGTTTATAGTGAAGAGCTACATACCTTCAATAAGGAAACAATATGTTTTTTTATATACAATAGGAAAAGTTAATATTTTTGTGATTATTATGTTTACGAGCTGTTAAATTTTGAAGACCAGGAGATGTAGCGTTGCATGGCCCAGACTTTAGACGCAATTGGCTAAATGCCGCGTGCAGAAAACCGATCTTATGAAGACTGCAACCTCATAGTAACATGAAACCTTCAAAATCACTGGGCGGCCTTTTTGCCGCACACAAAGGCGCACAACTTTTTAATTGCTTTTAAACATTTAATCGTGCATAATCAGATCGCATTTGCACGCACGCAAGCATACACTTTTTTTCGTTTATAACTCTCTTACAACATTTATACACAAACAGAAAACACTCTTATACACGATCAATCCCTTAACCTTGGGAAAAGTACATTTTCTAGATATTTAAACGCGCATAATCACATAATCAGCCTAATTTTCTAGTGAAAAAAAATTAAGACTTAACATTTAAACAATCATACTGACACATACAGACATTAAAACGTTTTTAGGTTATTTTTCTTAACATTTAAACATACACAGACAGAGACACAACCAGATGTCGATATAAAGATAAAATAATTGTAATTTTACGAATTTCGAGCCTAATTAATTCAACTGCAATCAAAATTCTTGCTTTGCGGGTCATCTGTCATGATTTCAACTCGTCTCTTCACTAGCGAATTTATCTTCTCGTTCACCTCTTCTTCAGTTACAAGAATAAAATTATCGAGCTGCTTTTGAGCCGAAGATTCAAGTTTCGACTCGCCTTCTACCAAATGGAAACTCCTTGGAGGTAACAACTCACGAGAATTATAACGTAATAAGCGTCTCTCTGCACCAAATTTGTGAGAGGATGGAATTTTTTCGACACGTAATTGACTGAATTTATATGAGCTATACATATATCTGTACCATGTAAACATTTCTCTGACGTTCTTTAAAAGAGAAAGTAAGATAGGGAGAAATGTAAAAAAAATTGGCATAATAAATCAAGTGAAAGGAATTAAATGAAAACACGCACCTCTACTCAAGAGATATTTACTGTTCTGAAAGTTTAGGTTGAATCAGTAGTGAAGAAACTAACCCATTATAATGTGAATGAATTATTTCCGCTTGAAAATTTTATTGTCTATTTCCATACAAAATATTTGATTTAAGCATTCTGAATGCTGCAAATCCAATGCAAAGGACAATGATATTTGTACTGCACGTCTGACTTCACTGAAGATAAGAAAAAAGAACCCGATCGAGGGTCTTTATCATCTCTTAGAAATTTTGACACCTACGAAGCCATTTTAACCCTTTAGTGTCCAATGTTACCATTTTGTGAACATAAGTTCTAAATGACATTTAAGTGCAATGCTAAGCTTAATTGAGTAATTGAATATCCAAAAACGTAAAAACTGTTATATTTTAAATTTTTATATATTTGTATAAAATTAAATTTTAGTAACCATATTATGGGTTATCAAATATATACAAAAATTACAATTATCACTTAATATTATAAATATAATAATAATAAACGATGTTAAAATTTTTAATACCTTTCTATTATTTGATATTATAATTTCGAATATGATTTTACAAATAATTATTAAAAATTCTAAGATCCACGGGTAATAATCTATAGAAAAAATAAGTCTAAATATAATGTTTCCAGAATGGCAACGTTGGACACAACTGGAACCTTTTTTTCCCCTATATTTCAATCACGCGGCACAAAGTATGACACGTTCAAAGCCTTATCTTAGCAAAATCCACAAGTTTGATGTGATATTAGTAATTTGAAACTCGCAATCCATTGAGTCAACACGTTAAGTCCGCACTCTCTTCATGGATTCTACATCGTTTTATGGGTTGGTCACTTGTTTCATTTAGTTGGTTTTACTCCATTTACATTGTGTTTATAGGCAGAATTGATTTTTATTATATAGATATCCAACTAAGTGTGACAAAACAAAAGATATTACCAATATATTAATGCTGTAAATTAATGCCTGTCTGAATGCATGCTTGTGTGTGGCCACGTGTCTATATGCTTGTGTGTATGCACATATGGCTACACACACATATGTGTAGGTGCATATCTAAAAGGAATGGGTGGGGTAGATGTCTTTGATAGTTTATAATCTTCTTACCGATCAGGCTTACGGTCTAGAAAATGGTGGTGGAATTTGTTTTCATACATTCTGAATATGTCTGTGATAGCAGCACGCCGATTTCACCAGCATGTAAACCCTTCCATCAATATCACTCACCTACAGTTCAGACAAGAAATAGTGAGAACGATCAATGAAAAAAGAACGAAAACGGCACAGTGGGCAAAATGCTCCGGCATGCATAGGTTCAAGATTTAATGGAATCAACCACATTCTAGTACCAGCTTTGTAAAGTAGATGTATAGTATGTTAAAAGAACAACAGGCTGCAGTGCCAAAAGTTTAACAAAAGAATGTATAAAATGGGATACAGTGACATTTATCATAAGCAGTAAATAAAAATCAAATAGGATTTGATATGCACAGCTCATTTTGTTTATGGAGGACCTGTAACTAAATTCATCCTCATAACTTTAGTATAAAAGGAAAAGTAGCGTTTTCGTTTATTAATGGGTATGAATTCATATCTATATTTACATCCATTATGTGGATTCATAGGCATAAATGATAGATTAAAAAATTGATTTTGTCTTCACCAAAGTTGCACGATAAACGGATAAATGAGTATTATTCTAAAATAAAACGATTTTTTTTGTTTATTAATTATATATTTCTACTCTATACTGAATTCATAATTTCATTATATCTATTTCGTCAGGAAAACTAGCTCAAAAACTTATTTTTTATTAGTTAAGATCATATGAAATAGATATATCATATATATATATATATATATATATATATATATATATATATATATATGGTAGCCGCATATAGATTAGAAAAAAATTAAAATAGTTTGGGAATGGAATTAAATATATATATATATATAAAACAATTATTCCTTTTTTTAAAACCTTTTCCCCCTAAAAAGTACCTCTGAAGTGTCCAACGTTCCCAATTTGGGAACATGTTCAAAACCTACTGTAAATAATTTGTTTTAGGGTATTGACAATATCATATTATTAGTAAAGACAACAAGAGTTTCTAGGATAACTTCAATGAATCATGACAATAGGAATTAAGACCAGTCACTAAAGGGTTACTTATACTGTGTAACAAAATTAAAAATGTTATTTCTTAATTATTTTTGGCCTATAATAATCATTTCCTAGCCATAATAATAAAAACTTCGATTTTATGGTTATGACATTAAATTTTTGAATTAGCTCATTTATGGTAAATAACATTATATTTATGCAAATATTAAAAATATATCAAAAGTTTCGTGGGCTGTTTTTGTCAGTTATTGTATAAACATGACATAATGTATTTAAAAGTTATAGAAATAGTAATACAGTACTAATAACTATTATTTCCTTTATATTTTTTTTACATCCTCGACAACAATAGCAGTTATCTTATATCCTACATAGATTCATCTTAATTTAGTGAAAAATAAATGGTTGAGCTTTATAGAACTTTCCAGAATTTTTTATGTGTTTGAAGAATTTTTAGAACATTCTGGGAAAGTAGATGACTCTATAGATACAAAGATTATCTGCTCAACAGATCAGTTTATTACTTACCCTCACAGCGCAGACATCGTCACTCGTCATTGATAGGAGCATTGGTCACACATGAACTTAAGAGGTTGTAAGCATCCGACAGACACATTTAGCTATGTCTGCCGCAAATTTATTAAGATAAGAGCGAAAGAGTACATTGTAGAGAGATATGCTAAAATTTACGAGGCCTACAGCTTATATTACGGCATGGTACTTGGTGATCAAGACAAACCTTGGCCACCTCATTTGATGTGTGTCGGTCGAACCAAGTAACCATTCGTTTGAAAAATTTAAACCGTTCAAACATTGAGCCTTATAAATGGGAAGACAAACTTCTCCTTTTGGATTGATCATTTTCGTAAAAGGAAAGATAGACTTCTCTCTTTGTATTAATTTCTTTCGTAAATGGGAAGAAGGACTTCCCTCTTTGTATTAATCTCTTTCGTAAATAGGAAGGTGGACTTCACGCTTGGTATTCTTTCGTTTGTAAATGGAAAGTTAAACTCCCCAATATTATATCTGGTAAACTAGGAACAAAAATCCTAATGTACTCAGTCGATGAAGGAGCCTTCCGAAATCTTTGCATGCTGTGCCGAGTATTACTATTCAAGAAGAAAATTTGTCATTACTCTTGGCCATTTCGAAGCTTATTCCAACTATTTACCTACGAAAAAAGAATCCAACTATATATATTTTCCTTTATCTTAAGGAAGTTCGCTGATTACCTAACCCAGCCTGCGAAACTATAAGAGTATTTGTATATTAACACTTACTTTTTTATTTTTTTCTTTTAACAGGATGGTACAGAGGAGAAAAGAGAGTTATAAATTTCCCAATCCTACAAATCTGGAGGTAACCAACTGACCCTTCAGGCAATTGTTTTTTCTGCATAGCCAACACTTTCAAACATCGAGCAGGCAAAAAATATGCCTATTGTCATGTATCAGGACTTTCAGTTATCAAAGCACCAGTGCTTCACATTTCTGAGCTCTCCGTACCCTCTTCTTCAAAAAGAGAGCAGTTATTACAAAGGAAAAGCAATTCGGAAGAGGATGAATTAATTAATCCATATTGCAGATGCGCAACTGGAGAGAGAAACTAATACTATCACAACCAAAGAGATCTCAACGACCTTGTTAGAGATCTTGGTATCACATAGTACAATGCCAAGCTTTTTACTTCGAGACTCAAGCAGTGGGATTTGTTAGATGACAGTGTGGAAATATCAGGTTAGAGAAATCGTCACCAGGGCTTTTCGAGCTTTTGTACTTTTCAAGATGAGCTTTTTTCTTCTCACATTGTGACCAGGCTTTTTGAAGCAATCGGAATTCCCTGCAACTCCAACGAGTGGCGATACTTCATTGAAAGCTCGACAAGCCCCAAAGCAGTGCTGTTTGTATCTATATCTTCTTCTTACTAACTCGGTCCAGCTCAAAGAGAAATACAGCATTGTCAAGATCTTGCAAATGTATGGAAATAAGAAGAGTACGGTTGGGAGGTTATCAGAAACTTCAAAAGAGTGGCCGTCTGGATGGGTCTCCAAGCGGCTTTACCAAGTTTGCTTAGTATGTATGACTTTGAGACATAAGGGACATCGTGACACAGTACTATCAGTAGGATTGGCCACAACTTATAGAGTTTAGTGTGCGGAGAAACAACATCAAATGGGAGTCTTTGTTGAACCCCCCAAAAGTACTGTTCCCTCCTCTGCACTTAAAATTAAGCCTTATGATACCATTCGTCAGAACTCTCTATAAGGACTGCAGCTTATGTAAGCATCTCAAGATCTCTTTACTAAACCATCTGCAGAAAAGGTGAATGGAGGGCTGCAAGGAGATTCTAGAGAAGCTTAGTAGGACGGAAAAAGCTGCACTGGAAAGTGCTATCTTTATTCTGAAAAGAATTAAATTCATTTAATGGAGAAGCAGTCGATGTATGTACAGGAAATAAATAGTGAAAATAAAGATGAAAACCAAGAAGTTAATTTCAATTACACAGACAATTAAAAGGATGAACTTAAAAATAAACAGATCAAGCCATCTTAGATCTAAAATTACAAGAGGAAAATGGATTTCATACATTATCCTAATTTCTTTGGTAGTAGAACTTGAAGAAATCAACCGAATGGGGCCTTATTGCAAATTTGGCAACTTCTTGCAACGAGCAAAATAAATTATGAGTTACCAACAAGTAAAAAAGTAAATTCATTCTCAGTGAATACAGTCAAGGAATACGATAGCGTGTGATAGAAGAAAAGCTCCCTAAACTTCTCTTGGGGTCGATATAAATATGGGAGTTGATCTCCGTTGTATTGATCCCTTCACATCATAATTATTCCTTAATACAAGTGATGGATTCTATCGCAGAGAAGTATTTAAGTTTTATGCCCGGCCTTTAGGTCTCTAGAGAACCGGGCCTCTTGCCTGCCAGCAATTAAAGATCTTTTCGGCCTATTAAATATTTATGACACCAGTAGTAGCGGCTTAGTCTCCTGGCTCCAGTTTCCCCCCTGCCCCGCCCCCGTGGTTTTACTGTAGTTGTACCATGGAAAACCATTCTTGAGTTGAAATATGGATGATCTTGTACCTTCCAACTCCATGCGTAGTAACGAAAGTGACAGTCACTGCCTTGAGAAACTTGAGCTTTCTTGAGTTCCTTGATTTGCGCCTCTTTGCAATCTCGACCTACCTTTTATTTATTCGTAGCTAGTATTCAGAACCTTACTAGCTAACTCATGCTCTGTCATAAGGGATCTTTCGAAATTTTATAGACAACGCCCTCAAGGGTTCTGAGCGTCGGGGTACGATTAATGAGTTGAGAGATTTGCAGCCCGGTAAATGTATCCCTGAGTGTAAGAGGTTGATTAACATCATGCGTTTCTGGACTTCTTCCCATCAACTTGTAGGACATCGTGATGAGATCCTGAATGATCGATTCTGCCTCTGTCTTTTCTAAATTGGAAAACGCAGCTTTTGGAGATCCAATGCTGACATCAAGCGTTCTCAAGGGAACTTTTGTGACGAGTGGCTGTGAATCTATAGGGTAACACTATCATCAAAGGACCGAGGAAGGTAATCTTTAATACATGGAAAAATCTTAGAAGTCATAGGCGGGAATGACTGGAAAGAAGAAACATATATGTTTATCTCAACGCCTTATATTTCATTTTTGTCATCCTTATTAGAGGCCTGTGCTTAAATAAAGGAATATTTGCCATTGGAAAGGGCAAAATTCCGACGGCACACCATTTTATGATGGAGGAATTTATTATAAAGTGGTTGTTTCTTTATCAAATAAATCTCGAAAGTCGACCTATAGTACACCCTCTAAAATGAGAATACGCCCGGCACTATCCTCTCTGATGAACCTATCCCATTTCGATTTGAATTAAGATAATTTCCTTCATTTTGTCTCTCGGGGAAAAGGGTCTTTCAATATCGCAACTTTGTGTATGGCTTGACACCCTACTAATAAATTTATAAAAGGAGTAGCCTATATTAATGAATTGGTAAAATAGTTCCTCGAGAATATTTCTGAAGATAAGACTGAATAAGTGTCGGTCAGGATTGAACGATTGTCTAGAAAGGAGTAAGTGATCTTGAGACTGACCTTAACGCTTTGTCTCACTTTCCAAATTGATACGCTTCCTGAGTCGGTGCACTCGGTTTAGTATTACTATCGCCTGAAGACATTCATGGCGTTAACTTGAAGGTATCCTTACTGCTATATATTCGGCTATACTAATAAACCTTGTTGACATGCAAAATCAGGATAACCTTAAAATGTTCTAACTGCTCTAATAACATGCATGAGAAAGATGTTGTTTGTAACAGGTCCAACTGTGTGAATTGTGGTGGATTAAATCCTCCGTACTCGTAGCATCACGATTCTTATTTGTTTGAAGATATGTATCGGCTGTTCGGAATATGGACAAAGCCTTGCAATCTGCGTCACTCGGTAACTTTGAAATTGCTTAAAATTAAAAGAATGACCCTCCGTTCATGACCTGTACCTTCTTACGAGTTTGATAGATTATACGCTAATTAAGAACTATTCAGTTGATTTTACATTTCAAGGCATTACACAGGTGTGGCTGGGATCTATTTGTACTAGAACTCTCCCTACTCTCTAGCCGATTTTTTCCGAAAATACGGAATCTGCTACACTTTTCCACTAGGTCTCTCCAAACGAAAAGGGAAATGACAAGTAAGGTTGAGGTGGCAGCTCACTCCCGGAGCACTATTAAGAATTTCCCCGAAAATATAAAAGTATAATAATACTAAATCTGTTCAAGGTCAATGGACCTTGCTGGAAGGTGTATAGTGCGACAATATTGGTTATCACTCCAGTAGCAGCTGTCATTTTGCTCAGCATAAATTTGTTCAGTTTAAATTTTCATATATATATATATTTATATATATATATATATATATATATATGTTTCTCTTCTTTCTTCATACGCCGTCCTCTGTTCTTCCTAGATGTAACGCATTAGGTCTTTCCCCCTTAGACCCAGTGATTCTCCTTTGTGCTTTGAAAATCTCGAACAACAAGAGGATCTCTTGCCCGTTTGCACAAAAAAATGCCCATAACAAGAGAGTTAGTGGGTGGGTTGAACCCAAATTTGATGTACTGAGAAGAACCGCGAAGGTACAAAAATGGGTTTACCGTGATCCCAAAATAGGCGCATAAAACACACATGCAAAAGAACTCGATTAATTCACACGATACAACCTATGTTCTTGGTGAACAAGCCCAGGCGTCGACCCTTTTACGTACGCCAAATACTACTGATAAATACAATTGTTGACTCTTTAAAATGGTAGAGAAAGAACAATAAACAATACACCCGGCAATTGAATTTAAATTTTTACTTATCGTGTATATAAAATTGGCCAGAAAATTAATAAGAAATTTATTGTTTCCTTCATTTCCTGAAATCACTAATTTCAAAAGAATATATATATATATATATATATATATATATATATATATATATACATTCATTATAAAACTTGTGTCACGTAGCCCTGCTTATTTTTGCCCTCCTTAGCCGTAGAGGGAAGGAGGCGACACAAAAATATAGGGAATGTCTCACTCTTAACTAAATGCGAATTAAAGATGAATGCAAATTCTAATTTTTGCCGACTTGGATACTATTTCAATATGCTTCGAGTGGTCATAGGATACAAACCATTGAAACAAAATAAACTTTAATACTATTCAAACAACAAATGAGATGAACAAAAATGATACAATTTAACAATTAGGTTAATCATTCAGCAATTGAAAATTGAATTGACTTTACGAAAAAATTATATTGTCTGAGCCGTGCGAGTCACAAGAATTACCTGAGAATGATCGAGAGCCGACTATGAAGTGCATTTGCTGTCGGAGAGCGTCACACCTTTTCGTTGATGAAGAAAAAAATGCAATGGTTTACAATTTTCTGTAGGAAACCTCGAGTAGTCGCTCGGGGTAGTATTTTTTCACGGGGAAGCGTAGCTAATTGCGTTTTTCTTCACTGAGACTTTCGTGCTTTACCTCCGTCGCTCCGAATAATTGTTACTGAGTGAGAGCCCTTAGGGTGCCAGGGTATCCGTCGAGACTTGTTTGTCGTCCTTAGACGATTTGAATGACCTCTGAAGAAGCTGAGTGAGTACTGGGAGAGTACTATGTGAACACTGTGTTAATCTTGCTTTCGTGAAAGCGGCATGGATACAACTCGCGTCCCGAATACTCTAAGAATAGTCCTTTGATCATTCCCGGGCTGGGGAATATATACAACTTCGCAAGAAGCTCTTTTTTTTTGCCGGCGGAAGCGATCCCGACTTTTTCCCAAAGACACGGCAGCGATTGTTTTAAGGCCAGTCTGACTTCGATATCGCTCGTGAAGTTCAACGAAAGAACCATGTAACAATTTGAATTTTGTTGACCAGTGTAATCAGTTTATTATCAACATCCTAACACTTAAATGTATTATTTTTAAAGTTAAAGTTATATACCATGATTAAACAGTGACCTGTAGTATTGTCTTTATGTTGCAACTATGTTCAGTATTTTGAAAATTTCCACCAATCTTTGGCATTGTGTTCATTCATCCGGTCCTTTTCACCTTCTCATGGGGAGCATTTCTTAACACTAAGCAACTTTAAGCTCTAAATCCAATCAGTTGATACAAGAGTTAGTCTCAGAAATCTTTTATTCCAACTCCTGCTTCGACTTGAAATTTTGTGGACGATGAAGCCATTCAATTAATTTGCTATACAAAATTCGTAGTGGCAGGTCAACTAATTTTCAATGTCATACAATTCGTTGCATCTCTTTATAACTAATAATCCTAATTATGGTTTTACAAAATTATCACTGTCATTTCAAGTTTTAATTGTCAATATAAATTGGATTAGGATTAGTCCAATCACAGAATCGGCAGTATGTTTACGATATTAAAGCTTTAGCTTTTCTATATCGATTGAGGTTTCTTTCACTAATAAGATTAATAATAGGAATTTGCTGTCAGAAACATTTTTTAGAAATATCATCATAAATCAGCTGAGGAATTACGATGGCCAAAAGCCGAGCCTAGAGTAATTTTTATGCAGGGCAAACTGGTCTTGATTCATTTAAGTGTAACCAACATAGTCAACCTGGTCTTGACGCATCTGAGTGGAAAGCAACCAAGACTCGACTCATTTAACTGCAGGGCAAATTAGGCTTGATTTATCTATTTGCGGGTCAACTTTGGTGTTGCCTCATTTTGGGGTGTGTCAACCTAGTCTTGACTCATTGAAGGAAAGGCAACCTGGTCTTCCCTCATTTAGGTGAGAGAAATCTTGGTATAACCCCTTTAATATCGGGATAAACTAGCCTTGACACATTTATTTTACTGATTTATTTAAATTAAACTCGCAGGAGGTGATTAATGCATCAAGGTGTTTCTAATTTACCCATTCAAACAGGCCATGAATCTATCTCCGCTTTATTAGTAAAACCGTGAGATTTAATTGCCATCACTGGCCATTGAGAAACACGACCTATTTCTTAGAAAAATCCAATTTATATTAAAAATATTTTCTTCGATTTTTTTCAGCATTGAATATTATTATTTTAACAATAGAAAGGAATTCACGTCAAAATAGATGGTTTAGATTTAAATGGGAAATTATCTTCCTACTGCTATGCGATCATCTCTCCCCCTCCCCCTTCTCTCCTCTGGCCTTGTATTACTTTGAGGGAGAGCCACGCAGGGTTTGTTTTGGCCTTCATCTTCAGTCGGAGAGTGGTGAGAGATAGAAACTCTCGAAACATGTTTCGAAATATATGGTTTTCTATAGACTTAGTTAAAACGCTCGTCGCTCTATTTAGCATTGAAAGAAAAATATTGAATTTTGACATGAGTTCTCTTAATCTCTTTTTTACTTTAACCTGTTCCTACAGATTAAAACTGTAATCCCAAGCGTCATTTATTCTCACATATCTTTAATGGAAGCTTGGTTTTTCCTTCTATTTAGTATGCTATTTCTCTCGCAATGTCCTCCTTTGTTTTTCTCTAACAACATTTTTTTGTTAGTTTGACACTCAGCGCAATGACCCAATATCACACTGCCCTTCCCTCCCTTTATATCTAATGAAATAGATTTATCGTTTCTACATTTCCGATTCAATTGTCGCAATAAATTATCGGTATTTAATAATTGATCATTGATTTTCGAGTAAATTTGCCACTCATTTCATTAGGTGATAATTTGATAATTTGAGTGCTCGCACGGATATGGAAAATGTTGGATCATTTGTCAAATTGATTATACGAGTCAGGGCAAAAGAGTAAACACGAAAGAAAGAATGAGCAAAATGAATATAAATTTGTAAGTGGGGTTAATTAAATATGTTCATCTGAAGGCTACAGCTTACATACAGCCACCGAAAAAATAAATAGAAAAGATTAAATATTGGTGAAACTTCAGAAAACCTATGCCGTGTCTTTTTTTGTAGTAAAAACAGTACTAATTGTATTTTTCGGCATTCTAGTCATCGTTTACGGATTCGCTTAGGCACGGTAAGCAATTATTTTTAAGATACTAGAACTTTGAGTACGACTATATTTGAAGTAAAACTATCTTAAAAAGAAACTGCTTTTCGCGTGAAAATGTCTAAAAACACCATTATTATGGTTTTTCCTGATTACTATTATTTTTAGATTATTCATATATGTGCCTGGTTATTGGAAGCCATTATGGATCCCCGCTACGAGGTGTAATTATGAGGCAGGCTCCGGTCCATAACATCTCTGCTCGCTCCGCTCGCGCCTCAGGAACAAGCAAGTAGTACACGGTAACCTTATTTAAAACACATAGTAGTATTAACAATTTGAAATCCTATCTGAATTACCGAAACAAGGCTAACACGAAGAATGACCTACCAATTGAGCAACGCTGCCCCCAGGAGACATACGTTAGAAAAGCATGGAAAACAATTCGACCCGATGTCGCTTGAAGAGAATACTGAAGTCCTAGCACATGCCCCAAACCGACGACAATTGCTTATATTAGAAGCCATATACATCAAATAAAAGCAATCGAAATTGAATATCTAAACAAAGTAGCAATTCATCTTACCATCCTCTCGCCTGCCAGCCCCTAATTATAATTCCTCCCCATCTTAATCCTGTGACCGTTATAGTGTCAACCGTTTGCATGTATATCTTGTGTTTAGAGAAATCTAATTTCCTATAAATGTGTTTGTATAAATGTTAACGCAGCTTACCACATATATGTAGCTCTGAATCTTATTCCGTAGCCACAACTGTGTAGCCTTTGAAAATGATATGTGTATATATCGAAACGCGTCAAACCAATAAAGACTCTTGTTTTGCTTTGTGAGCCAGTTTTCTGTTACATCTAGGAAGAACAGAGGACGGCGTATGAAGAAAGAAGAGAAATAGACAGGGAAGAGAAAGATAGAAAAAGAGAAAAAAAGGAGTGAATTCGAGGACATGAATTAGAGATGAAGTCGAGAAATTGGAGCCCAAAACCCAAGATCCTGCATCCGTAAAGCTGCCTGTATTTAAAGAAGGGGGAGACTTTGCCTCGTACTTAACCCACTTCGTGAAGATTATCGCGGTAAACCATTAAGATATCGAATCGGACGGTGTAACTAAATTAGCATCCACCTGAAGGATATTTATATTTCCCTCGCGTCTGAGGCAAAAATTGACTATTCTACCTTAAAGGCCGTTTTCTGCTCACTGCCTATAACATGACTCCCAATTTTTATAGGGCTACGTTCAGGCAGTGCCGAATCTAACCCAACCAAACATTTAGACAATTCGGGTACACCTTACAAGGGTACCTTAATTTCTGTAGGACGCCTCAAAAGTGCCGCAGAATTACGATGGTAAGATTGATTTCATCCTGGAGGACCAATTTATGGCATCGCTTCCATCCCAAATCCCGTCATTCATTAAGGACAGAAGATTCACTAGCTTGAAGGAGTGCATAGAATAGGAAGGGCAAAACAGAGGAAGGATGATGGCTGTTTGTGGTGGTGTTATGACAAGTCAGGACTTGCAGCCGCACGCTCCAGCCTCGTTTATTTAAAAAGCAGTACCTGATCGCAGATCGTCAGTCACAAATTTTTCATTAATAGAGAAGGTCGAGCACAGCGCAGTGATCAAGGTTTTGACCAAGGAAGGCAAGAATGCCAAAGAAGATACATGAACGCATAGTTGCAGTGTACACCGACACCGCCCCTTCCTATGCAACCATTGCTCACTTGAATAGAGAGTTCCGCCATGCTCGTCATTCCCTTGAAGATATCCCCCGTCTAAGACGCCCGTCAGAATTGACCAACGAGGACAATGTGGCCCGTTTGGAGAGAATAATCCTTGAAAATCGAGGGGTGAAGGTCGATAAATAGAGCAAGAACTTGGAATATCACATGGAAGTGTTATCAACATCATCCACAAAAATTTGCCATGACCAAGGTCTCTGCCGGTTGGGTCCCTAGCAACCTCACGCCCTATGATCGACTTCAACGTCGTCAAAGTCAACAAGGCCAGATTTGCACAAGTTGCCGTGCGCGAGTGCGGATTCGAATAACACAACCATCTCTTTACAGTCCAGATCTGGCCCCTAGCGAATACTTTTTATTCTGCCAGCTCAAGGCTGCACTGCGTGGACGCCGGTTTGGGGAGGATGAAGATGTCCAGCGGGCCATCCAGGAGTGGATTAAATAGCAGTCGGGAGATTTCTGGTTGTCGAGAATTCGAAGCTTCAGGGAAAAGTGGTGCAAGTGCATTGAAGTCGATGATATTTATATTGAAAAATAATAAAGCACTTTTCCTCCTTTTTCGTTTCCTTATATCCGAATTGCAAAACTTATTGACCGCGTCTCGTATATGCCGCCAGTCGCACTTGTTACCTAAAGAAGGGAAGAAAGTAGAAACATTTTATCCTAAATCGCAGATAAAGAAGCACAAATTTGTTCCTTACCACAAACAAAGAATGCTTTGGCAAGGTTACAGGCCAGTCTAAACCGGAACCTTTTCGAACGCCCATCAAACAAGATGCCCGACCATTCTCTTTCAACCCCCCTTCGTCAGCCTTCCCCAGGAGGACCGTCGTATGTTATTAATGTGGTATCCAAGGAGATGTAAAATCCAATGCCCTCAGAATTTATACTTTAGGAATAACTTCTTCTATAAGGTGCAACAGATGAGTGCTACCCATTCTCAGACCCCGTCTTCACCAGAAACTCATCTTTCTTCAAGCGAATTAGGTCCCGCTTGCTACCAGAGGAACCTTTAGTTCTATAATAGCTGCCAAAGGGTCCTTCAAATCGAGCCAGGTACGCTAAACGGCTGTCATATCTCCACCTTCATCTGAAATACAGGGTGCACGTGTATCGTGGTCTCAGATAAGCTACTTCCATCGGTAGCCCGGATCACGATCGGTTTGCCATCGTCCATGATTTCCTGCGACGCTCTAATCAGTTTCCCATTGTAAAGTGCCATATTGACTGCGCCTATTTCACTAGCTGGTCAGAAGTAGTGGGGGCACCCATAAAGTTGTGCGCCGTTTTGATTGGGCAGAGCCCAAATGTTTCCTCACCCATGGTGGCTCAAACAGTGACCACCTGCTTTTAGGCGGAATAAGAATTGGAAGCGCCCGTTCCCTTAGGAAACCACGGTGCTTCGGATTATTACAACAGCTTCAACGAAAATTTTACTAAAAAGCAGAAATATTGTGAGTCCCAGCACCTTATTTGGGCTAAGGGCCAAAACAAAACGAAAAAATCCTTTGGAGGTGTTAAATTGATTTCCTTCCGCGTTAAGAATAATCTCATACCGCGTATGCTACCCCAGGGATCCCGCAGAGTCCAAAGCATTATGCGTCCCTCGTTCACATGCGCACTTTCTCCTACAATACGCACACGACAACCTCTTCTCCGGTCACTTCAGCCACGGATCTTTAAATATTTTTATTAGCCTGAGGCATCGCAGGAAATTCGGAGTTACTGTCGTTCATGCAACATGTGCCAGAAGACGACAATTAATCAGCGAGTAAAGCCGGCCTCCTTACAGAAGGGCTCCATCACTTCAGAACTCTTCTCCGGTATGGCTATCGATTTATTTGGCCCAATCAACCCGCCATCTAGCCAAGGGCACACTTATATCCTCACTCTGGATGATTTTGTTACCCAGTTCCCTGAGGCTGACGAAACCCTCATCTTTATCTTTGCCCTCGTTGGATTAGATAAAGAAATCTTGTCAGATTACGGCTGGAGTCTACCTCCCATTTGATGGGGCAGGTAGGAAAACTGCTCATAGTCAAGAACATCTTTTCCACCCCATTTTACCTCGCCGGAATTGGGATGTACGAGAGGCTGAATGGTAATCTCAAGGCCATTTTGCAGAAGATTTGCGCCGAGCAACCAAAAGAGGGTCATCTCTATCTTATGGTTGCACTTTTTTCGTACATATAGAAACTCCATCGCACCTTAGGATTCGCGCCCTTTGAGTTGTTGTGTGGTTGGAATTTTCGAGGATAATTGAGCATTCTTACGGAGCTCTTCACTAACCCAAAGTTTTATCGGGAAGTGCATTCATCTTACTTATACCTGATCAAGCTTAGGCAGACGTTAGAAGAATGCACCGAGATAGCCCATCAAAGTGCTGACGTAAATCCACACAAATATAAAACTTACTTCGATTGTAAGTTTGAGGATCAAAAGTTAAACCCAGCGAGGAAAAACTGTTAAGCCAATGGAATGGCCCTTACCGGATAATCGAGAAACGAGGCACAATCAATTATTTGGTAGAAAATCCATCTGAGAGAAAGCTCAGCCATATAAACCTGCTCAAGAAATACCATCAGCACACAGGCATGCATCAAATATTGGCAATAGATAAAGAATCTGCGGTTGAATCAGATTACCCCTTGGGTGTGATCCAAATTGTATACGTAGAGCCGGAAAACGATTACACCTTGCACGTACCAGATGTGATGTATTCCCCTTCAACGGAGAACAAAATCAGTGACCAATTATCATTCGCCCAGAGAAAACAGCTCCAGCTACCCTGGATCAATTTGGTGACGTCATCTCTGACATTCCAGGCTGTGCTACACAATTCGAGAACCATATCAAATTAACTAAGCAAGAGGCTGTTCATTTAAGTGAAGAATCCAATGCTAAAGTTGAAAAATTATTAGAATTACTGATAATTGACTCCCATTTTCCTCAAATCCTATTATTGTTCCCCGGTTGTTTTTTTAAAGAAACCTAATAATTCCTACAGAATGTGTATTGATTTTATTAAGCTAAACGCTGTCACCGTATTCGACGGTGAGCCTTGTTTGACCGAAATTTTCATTTGTTACAGAAGGCGACGTATCTTTCCGAATTATATCTGTGTAAGGCCTATTAGCAGATCCCATTGAGGAAAGAAGTAAAGAGGTATACCGCGTTCCCGACCAAAAAAGGATTAATGCAGTTTCGTCGGCTTCCCCTCGATCGCGTCACTGCTTGCAGTAATTACAATGGAATGATGCGACGGATTTTAGATGGGCTACCACACATATCCTTATATTTTGAAAATATTTACGTGGCTACCAATCATTGGGAAAAGCACTTGACCTTTTTTTACGCTCTGCTGCAAAGGCTAAGGGGCCATAATCTCACGAGCGGGCCCATCAAATGTCATTTTGCCTTCAATACCACCGATTACCTAGGCTTATACATAGGGAACAATCAATTAACATTGCAGGAAGATAAGCTCCGAGCCATTGTAATAATGCTACTGCCCCTAACCAAAAGGCAATTAAGGTCATTTATGGAGAGTGCCTTTTTTTATCAGCGTTTTCTCGTGAATTTTGCCACCGTTTCCGCTCCCCTCTGTGGGCTGCTGAAGAAGAAGTACCCTGCAAAACTAGTATGGACTTCGTCATCCATAACCAGTTTAAAGCATCTTAAGGGTAAACTCGCGTAGGCCCCAATATTGCGATTGCCTAATCTTGCTGAAACATTTGGCATTAGGGCGGATTCCAGTGTCCTAATAACGATAGATTCTCCATAGCGTACACTAGCCGAACATTATTACCGCGTATAAAGAACTACGCGAGCGGCCCTTACTATCATATGGGGTCTCAAAAATTCAAAATGTATTTGATGGGAAAGAAATTTGTGATCGAGACTAACCATAAGCCATTGTCGTACCATAGGATCAAGAAACACAATAATGAGACACTAATGCATTGGAGTTTATTCCCCCATGAATTCCAATTTAAAATAATGTATTTTAAAGGCTCAGAGTATTGTATAGCCGAGAGTATGAGCCGATATCCTGTAGATTCCACTCCCAATAAATCCTGAGCCTACCATTTTATTCTGTTTTAAATATATCTGAATATATTTTGGCTCAAATATGAACTCCTTTTTGTAAATATACGCTACCCATTATTTTGTAACCAAGGCAGATTTGCACTCTTCTGAAAGTTTAGTATTTATAAGGGCTGATTGTTGTAAATTAGTCATTTTTGATAATAGTCAATCTATGTACATTGTAGAGGTCTCTAGGTATTTATTTTTACGGGTTTTTATTTGGTATTTCTTTAAAAATTTATTTACCAAGTATCCCATTGCTATTTTCCTTGTGACTCGAATTTAACTTTTTTCTCCTTAGAATCTCTATTTCTTCTGGATATAGGAGCGCGTATATTTTTTCTTTTCATTTTGTGACGGCACGCAATGTACATCTTTATTCATTTATTTCCTGAGATGTCGCTTATTCCATCTTAAGGTGGCCTAAAGTTAAAGAATAAGCACTCTTGCCCCTAGGAATTTCATATGATAAAAGGCGGACGAAAGCAAGACTAAAAACAAGATAAATAGACGAAATCTTAAAATATGCTATAATTTGGGAACAACGTAAACAAGATTGACAAAATTTCATAAAGATGAGAGGAATTCACTCAAAGGTGGGTTGGAAATGAATGAAATAATGACATATGTTACTATATAAATTTATATCATGGCACTATTGTAGGTTACTTGACCATGACCACCAAATGAAAGCGTTTAACTTTCATGCGAGTATCAGCATTCTTGATTCCTTTCGAAAAATGATAGGCCAATCTCGCGGGCCTCTGCACCGCGAGAAGCATGGGAGAGATTTCGGATTTGTTTTCCTACCCAAAGAAGCAAGGATTCAAATAGAAGTGCTTATATAACAATAGTGAGAATAAGGACTACATACCCACGGTCACGCACAGTAAATTTGCCAAATTTTGGATGGTTCTAGGCGTGGTCAATAGTGAGGGCTAAGTTATGCCCTTTCATATCTGGCCCCAGGACCTCAACCTCAACGCTGAAGACTATAGGCAAGCCCTAAATGAACTAAGACGACGCGGGAGGGCCTTACGTTTTACATAAAGACGCTACTCATGCATACAAGGCAAAAAAGACACCCGTGGTTATTCAACGATCTCCCGCATCGCTTTTCCCTAGACTCTTGCCAGTCTAGCTCCGACGAATGCAATCACCTAGCTTATTGCGTACCTGGCGTGGTTGATAATTGTGTCATTTAGGCTGATCACAATACGATTGAATCCTATATGGCCGAAATTTGTTGGAAATGTCATCCATTGACCTGGACTCCCTAAAGAAGGCATGCAACAAGTTCAATTCCGGCCTGAAGAAGGTCGTGAAGGCAGAAAGTAGCAATTTGGAATGATTTCGCAACTATATTTGGTTACATTTGTATGTAAATTGCTTTGTTTGGTGCGCAACCTGTTTTCTTTTCCCGTGTACAATTTTTATCGATTTACCTACAATCTCCCATATATATGTATAATGAAAATATTGAATGGGACTTCTCCTGAAGAGAGGCAATTTAATCCGGATTATGGTAAAGAAATTGACGGTATTTAGTATCTTTATTATTACAAGCTACGTTTCTATTTACACTAAGATAAATTAAAGGGGTAGGTAGAATTATATATATATATATATATATATATATATATAAATATATATATATAACTATATATAACGATGAATCATAAATATTTCATTGTTTTAATGTTGATGAAAAAGGTAGTAAAAAGTGTGGAACAACATATATGAACAACTAAGGTCACAAAAATTTAAGCGGAAATCAAAGTTTTACCATTCGCACAATTTGTAGAAACACTACTATGCAATGTAGAGGATAAAAACAATAAATAAGGGTAGGATATATTAAGTCGGTTAGTTAATATTTGTTACGGAGAAGAAAATTATATGTCATTGTGAAGCTATGGCCTAAGAGTCTTAATATGAATAGATTCAAGGATTCGAAGCCATATATCATTTGAGGAACGATCTATAATTTTGAACTCATTGATGGTAGTGTCGGCTTTGCAGGGCATAATGTGATCCCGAATGGAAGACAATTCCTTGCAGTTAGTGGGCTTGCCTATTTTGCCACTGATACCTATATGAGAACAAGCCCAGGCATGAAAAAAGCGTAGCGTACTGCTGAAATAAAAACATCTACATCACGTAGATGTAAATGAATATACGACTATACTACGCAGGCTAAATGCAAACAGGCTACATTAAATAGGGAATCTATTGATATTTTGTTAGAGATAATTTGAACCAAAATCATTTCCTCTCCCACCAAAAAATGGTTCTCTTATTTTGCGTGGTAGTGTATGGTACACGAGATTAAACTGAAGTTTGTTGCTACGCAGCAAATACTATTTCTCTCTACATGAAACCTAAACTTTTCACATTGCATAACCTTTACCAATACTTAACATATAGCTTTCGGTTTGATAGGAATGATCTTGTTGGACGGTACTTTTCTTTATCCAAATGAATTAAGAACAAAGATGTCAGAAAATGTTTTTCGAAACCTTTGTTTAGTCTACATACGTAAGAGGAGGAACATAATTTCAGGCCACTGGAAAAACGGCGTGTGAGTAACACAGATTGAGATAGTCCAGTCCCTCCTAAGACAAATCGGAGGGATTAACTTTACTTGTTTAATTGGATATACTCATTAAACGGTAAACCCTTCGGTAAACTTTGTAAATGAAGTTGCTAGTCTGCAGACAAGAATAGTCGAAAACTCCCAGAATAAGCCTAAACTAAGAATTAAACGCATGCTAAGATGTAAGAGAGAAATGCTAAATTCTTATATACTGGAATTTATGTGTCTTGAAATACATAAAAAAATATTTCAATGATTTTTATGATACGATTCTAACAAATATCTTCCTAAATAAATTTTGTAACACTTATTTTTTTATTTTAGCCTTGGGAGGGATTACTTTTACTAGTGTAAATTTGGGAGGGATGATAATCCCTCCCATAATCCCTCCCAGTAACAACATTTTAATGTTTAGGTGTTCAAGAAGCAAGAAGTATTATTCTTCCAAGTAAGGCAGAAAACATGGCCTGAAATTGTGACTTTATAATAAACAGCAAACAAAAAAATAATGCCTTCAAAAGCAAAAAGTGAAGAAGGGAAATGTTTGGTAAAGCTTTATCAGTGAAGCCTCAACTTCATTCTCAATGCCCTCAGTTCCAACTGCCTAAAATAATGCTGAAGGTTGTACAGCTTCCTGTAACTTAGGAGCCTTACATATCCTCCACTCATTTTCACTTTATACTTTCCTACTCACTTCTTTTGCCAAGATAACAATGGTGAATTTATCTCTTAATTTTAAGTAATTAAAATAAAAAATATAATAGGCAAGAGAGAGACTAAAGTACAGTCAGATACGAGGCGTTCCCTTTTGATGTAAACAGCTCTTTTCTCTTAATTGGGAAAACACGTAGGGAAGACCTGGTAGTTTACACGAATCTCCTATTAGCATACAAATTATCAACCCCTCTTATGCTAAAACACAGAGAAAATACATACTTTAAAATCTCATGTAGAATTACATTCATGCAATTCCATTATTAAAGTGCGCACTTATCGCGGATGTGTTTCAAGGATAGTAACTTTACTGAGTACATAATCAAGTATTGAGAGGAGGGTTTGGTTTATTACATAACAGACAAATATTTAATGAATTTGAGCGTATCCTCATTTACTAACCACCGTTTTTACTTAACCAAACGTCACCGCTCTATTTTCTAACCCTCTTTGTCCAAATATTGTTTTGGTGTGATTTTAAGCAAAAACCAAAAAGAAAGAACCTGACCAATCATTAAATCTACCTAAAGAAATTTAAGATTCTCCATACATTCTCTAATGAGCCAGTTGAAATACTGCACAGCGAAATGTAGCTATGATAGTGTAATAATAAAATACCTCATGAATATAAAAGAAAACAGGAGACTATACTATAAAAAAATAAAGGAATAAAATCGCAAAGTACTGAGTTATGCTACTTTTAAAAAATAGTTACAGAATTTCAGGACCTTAAGAAGCAAATAACAGCAGCGAATGAACTATCCATATATAGCATAAACCGAGATCAAGCTATAAATCATTGGTGCATTTACAATAGATGAATATAATAAAAAAAGGCTATTGTAAATAATTCAATGCACAATCATTAACGAGCTTAATGAAGAATTAAACAATCCACACCCTCCTTCTGCTTATCATTAATTGGGAGTAAAATACCATTGTCCATAGGCTCAAACGCCATAATAACTTGTTTTAAATCAAAAGCGCCATGAGAGAATATGATAAATATTTTCAAGTATAAAAGCGCACCACCAAATAATAACATTTTTAAAACTTTTGATATTATTACTTGATTCCAAGTCAAACTTATGATATCCAAATTATATATATCTAGATTTAAATAAAAACCACAATGACAGAAAATGCTTAAAAATTCAAATTAGGGAGAATACTCCGACCACAATATAGAGCTTCAGGCCAATGCAATACTGAAACTGCGAAGGTTACCAAGCTGCTCGTACCAAGTCACAAATGCACAAAAAAATGCAAATCATCTATGAACATGATAATTGGTATTGAAAATGACTTAGAATCGAGCAATATCGGTAGGTATCTATGTATATCTTCAATCAAACTTTTTGTTAAGACAGAACACTTACCAAAAAAATTGCCCTGAGAAGAGCCACACCACTTCTCACCATCAGCACAATAGGAGCCAAACACAAAAGAAACATGGGGTGAGTGGTTATGGAAACACGATCCCAGTTTTAGTATTTATCATTGATAAGGTCTGGTTGTAAACTTTCTTGTTACCCTCACATCAGCTCGCTTGCAGCTCACGTATATTGAAAACTTATCGGAGGGTGATATGAAAGCTTCCGTCTGTTGTGGAGTGAGGGTGGCAGAGAGAGAGCGGTGTGTGCATGGCAATTCAAGGATTCGACTCTTATCAGTGACAGTAAATAAGCCCTAATGACGTTTTGTTTCCAGGTGTTGCCATCTTAGGGTTGCTAGTAATCACTGTCTGGCCAACACTAAAAAGATAAAACGGAATACAAGGTTACCAAATAAAACATTTAGAATTGTCGTAATTTAGAGTCTATTTTATTTATGATAGGCCGCGAATTCTAAAAAACTAAAACGTTTTTCATCACTTAAGCTGATGGCAGCCAAGATTGGGTCAAATGCAACTCTTCTATAGGATTTTAAGCCTTTAACCTCTAGTTACTTCTCTCCTGTCTTCGGGATACAGTCTGCCTCCCTCTGTTCACTTTCGGCGTGGTAGGATAAGAGAGGGGGCTCTTAAAGTGAGGTTGGTGTGGGATGCTACTTATTCTCTTATCTGCAACCTGAATGGACAAAAGATATGGTGGTCATGCCCTGAACGCCGCTCGTTTCCTTCTAATAAATCTAAATATTCTCACCACCTTGTGAAGCTCAAGATGTGAGAAAAATTACCTAATAAATCTTGGTGTTGTTATTTTCTTACTATACTTTCTAATATATGCTTATTAAAGAGTGCAAATGCCGGTAAAGGAGAAAAGGAATAAAGGTTTAAAGTTTGAAAAATTACTGGAGGTTAAAATTTGATTATTAAATAGTTTAAGAAATTATCAGGAGACGTTAGGGATATGAAAATATAGACAATTAAATAGTCTATCATACAAAAAGGACATAGATTTGAAACTGGGAAGTTATGCGAAATTTCGCTTTTTCTTCAAACGACGAAAGGCGGAATATGGACGGATGAATATAATATGTACTGAAAAAAAGTTCCAAAGGAGTAATGATATAAGCAGAGGCCATAAAGGAACGTTATGTTGATTTATAGATCTACAAATGCATTTTTGGGAAGGAAAACAAACAAGAGCTGAGAGTTTTCTTTCAAACTTTAGGAAAAATAGCTCCAAACAAGACAAATAGCCGTATAAGGAGAGAATTTCTATTCAGTGTAGGAAAAATTTATCATGAAGAGATTAAAATAAAGTAAAATATTAAGAAAAACAATGGCCCCCTAAAACTTAATTTTTAGATAATAACTCCACCTTTCAACTTTACAAACCATGTTCTACCAATAATTTTAAAATCCATATTATTAAAATAAGCCTTTTATTACCAACAAAATATTAAGGTGTACAATACGTTGCTATCAACAATAGAATAGCAAAGCTCCTAGGGTGCGTATATGGTTCTGTGACAAAATTTAATATCAATAATTAGATGGCCTTGAGGCACTTAGCTGTTACTATTATCTACAACACCCTAAGCCAAAAGTCTAAAACACCTTTAAAAATATATATATTTAAAATTTTGGAAAAAATCTTTCAGAACTATTTATTTTATTAGAACATATGTATGATAATAATGCGTATGTTGATAATAGTTTCGAATTGCTTAGTGTTTTAGTAAATTGTAAGTAATAAATAAGATAGTAAGTTTATAAAATCATAATTCAACATTTTGATGTCATTAAACCGGAAGTTGATGCTGTTTGAACACAATCGTAACCTGTAAATGACCAGATTCTATAAAAATTGCGCCTACATCATATTTAGACAACAGATGGAGGGCATCAGACAACCAATTATTAAAAGATTTTGAAGCACACTGACAGAACACTTGGCTCCTCTTCATTCGCTTGCGGTAGATTGTCCTTTTATATAACTGCTATAATAGGCGCCCTAGTAAATTTCGGCTGACGTTCAAATAGAAAAAGCTGAAGATCGCATAATTATAAGAAAAAAATTCGGTTTATAATTCGTAGTAGTTGGATTGTAACCTCTCCAATCAAAGTGAATTAAATTGAATTTACCGTAAATTTCCCGAGATTTAATGAGTTCATCCTGGTTTCATTAATCTTTCATATTCACTCCTCTATACAACCTTCTGTTTATAATTTAAATTGCACGTAAAACTTTTCTCCTAGATAATTATTCTATGCAGTATCACAGGCAGATATCTGAAATCATACATTAATTATTCATGGTTGAGGAAGTTTACTTCTGGCATGTTTGGCATTCCCAACTTTGGCATTGCTATTACATTCAGTTAGAACCAAAAAAATCTATTTAATCTATCTACTATCCTCTGTATTTGGTGCAGCAGCAGCAAATAGAAAACTCACCAAGAAGCATAATGTTCTGCAGGAAAAGAATCGAAAATCTAAAGACGAAGCACTGGAGGGAATACAGTTAGATACAAAGTTAAATTGTCCAGTCACATCATATAAAGCATTCGTGGAGTTTCCGTCGATTGGTTCGATTGTGGGCGACATATATCGTCGCCTAAATTGGAGCGGAGACAAATTTAACCGCATTTAGAGAAATGAGAAAGGCCATTTCATAAGAGTTGCCAAAAAAATCAAAAGGAAACAAACTATTATCAAACATTATAATTTCACACAAAAATTCTCGCTGCAACAAAATATGTTTGATCTTTTAGCCACTTTCACAAATTCTGCTTCGAGACTTGTCTCCCAGGCCTCCAATTTTGTCTCCAAATCTATTTATCTAGTGTTTTTTTAAATCTTACGTAAAGGATCCTAAGAAGTTTTTTTTAACATACCAGGATAACATTCTTTCTGAGAGAGAACTAGTGAAAGATATCAAATCCAATTTATGGACCCATTATATTAATTTAGTAGAAGTGATGAAACAGTTTTCTTTCTTTCTACAATTTTGTGAGTGAGGGTTTTGATACCAGGTCACACTCTGTAGGCTTTAAAAATAATTGGTGATGCAATAGTCGCATAATCAAAAGAAATTAATTCCCTTACACAACAGATTTAATTTGTATAAAACAAGAACTTGCAGAATATGTAATCGTACACATTAAACAGGTCTTAGCAGACCTAAAACACAATTTAAATTGCTAATTCACCCAAATCACGTTACACCTATTGGTGAGACTCGTAACCAAGTTGGAGGTGAGAGTAATCCTTATCTCTCAAAGATGTGGTATTTAACCTCCAGCCACCCCATTTTCTCGCCATGTGGCGCCCCTCCTAAGGTATCTTATGCCTTTAAATTTTGCAGTGATGCAACCCACCCATAGGATGGTCCATTAGTAGAAGTGCATTTACCTGCCTGCTGAACGATGATAAAAATCTTCTTTGGAGTCCCTCAAGGAAACTGGATTGGAGGAAACACATGGCTGTTTAAAACATGGGTGACAGTCTGTTATTTCAAAAAGTGGGCAGAAAACTAAAAAAAATAGAGACTAAAGGGATGGTCAAGTGGCCTTTAAGGTCGTTGGTATAAGGTATTACATCTCACGACGGAGCTTATTAATACCTAAATGGTTTCTAGGGATTATATGCAAACATTGAAAATAGCCAAGGCTCTCTTTAATGATCTTTATTTAAGTGTAATTTTCATCTTTGAGGAAAATAAAAATAATTATTTTGAATGGACTATCTTGCCGACAAGATATCAATTACACGTTTTAAATAGTTTATTTAATCTAAGTATATCAAAAATTCAGAAAATATAAAGGATAGAGAGTTCAAATGATTTATCTGAAGTAATTTTAACAAGTATATTGAACGGAAATTATGACACTCTTATTTAATAGTTTTTTTGTTTTAAATTACCATTTGCAGAAAATTCTCTACTCTGGCACATCGCAAGTTTTATATTGGATTTATGTCGCAACTTTTGGGAGGTCATTCCATGATTAAATCTCTTACAAATCATTCCAACCAAGACCAATTCTTTGAATATTGGACACTTGACACATTATTATTATCCTGCATGAAGACGTGTAACTTCCTCTTCGATGACTGTTTTGTGAACCAAGGAAGCAAGATTTCTTCAAGAAATCGCACTAAGCATTAGAATCCATTTCCCACCCTTAAAGATCCTAAGAGAGAGGTCTTCAAAATTCCCGGCAAAATCATCAACCCCCTTTCTTTTGGCATGTTGAGCTGTTTCATTTGAAGTTCATCGACAACACAGCTTATTGCCCAAAATAGGCTCCATCCAGTGAATCTCGATTCGCCATTAAAGATAACCTTGAGTTGGAATGAGTTCAAGCACATTTAAAAAAAATTTCACTGCTATGGTTATTAGCCGCTTATTTCTTGAATTGAGAAAGATTTCTAGGCCTAAGAGCTTGAAATTTCAGTTTAACTATTTTCTTATGGGGATGCCTCTTATTCTCCACAATTTTCTTCAAATTGCGATAATAACCCTTCCTATACTTTCAAATTTGCAAAGAAGACCTTTCTCTACTAATACCTTCATGATATATTTCTCCTCTTTCAAAAGTTAATTTTTCCTATCAATTCCAATAAAAGATATTACTAGCAAAGGTTGTCTGGACGGCCGTTTTAATCTAATTCCAGAAAATTGAATATAAACTATTGAATACCCAAGAAAAATAGTCTTGTGAGTAGCAATTAAATTTCGTTTATTACATTCATAAACGGACCTTAAACCCAAACAATTTTATTAACATTTTATGGAAAATGATAAGATTTTAAAGAGGAAATGCATATAATCTCTAGATACACTTTATTTTAAGATTATTCTTCATGTAATGGTGATGAATTACGTAAGTATAAATATTTTTCGAATGGGGCAGTCTTCTGTGTATCCCTTGTATTCGTTGCTAAGACCAACTTGTCATCATATTATGTTTTATCGTGTAGTATCATCTGTGCACGGTGCCCGTTTCTAGGTGGGCCTGGGCCTCAGAAATTTTGGCCATACTAAAGATCGGAGGGGGCAAATCTTAAAGTTCTATGGGGTATTTTTCGTCAGGCAAACATGGCAACCTGCAGGTACCGATGCCCTTCTCAGTGCTGGTCATGACACCACCTTTCAAAATTGCCCCTGAAGGTGCCATTTTACTTTAGGCAAACACCTTTAGCGGCTGTCTGAAAATGGGTGGTGAATAGTGATGTGATCATAAGGAGCTTGCCGCCATATTCCACTCCTTTAGGGGTGAACTGTCTGCCTTTCGGAGAAGATCTTCTTCGGGATGCCGACGCGGGTAAAGATATAAATCAGAGCCTCCGTACAGGTAAAGCTACATATTGTTGTAAGAAGGACTGCGTCAGGGAATCTCGTTGCAAAATTGACAAGCTTGACGACATATGAGCGTCCTTCGCTAGACAGGGGGTGAATTAGGCCAACCAAGTCTATGGCCACTCTAGAGAACGGCTTCGAGACAAGAGTCTTCTGGAGGGTGGCAGGTGGTATTCGCCCTTTTTGATGTAGTCTTTTGACAGATGTCAAAGGAATGCAAACTCAGCAATTTCTTGCCAGCACCGGGCCAAAAGAAATAACGGAAAATATTATGGGCGGCTTTATTGTGGCTAAAATCACCAGCTAGTAATCCATCGTGGGCAGGTCGGGGGACTTGGTGAACAAGTGAACGAGGGATACATAGCAAGCGATTTGTGGATTTATCATCAGCCAAACTGGGGCGAAAAAGGAGTCCGTCACTAACGAGGTTGGCGACTTTCCTTTGACCGCGTGCAAATCCTCGTTCGTCATTTCTTGCTTTTTTGCACAAGAGCTGGAGGGTAGGTAATTCCTACTGAGCACTTGCAAATATTTTGTTCTGAAGAGCTGCAAATTTTGGGGCATAAGGAAATTCTAGTGGCACGATGTTCACAGTGTCCTTTAGCGCCTGGGCCCTCGTGATAACGGCTGTGCGACAGGGTTAGGGGAGTGCTGAGAGATCTGGCCGACCAACACGGGGCAGAACTTAATGGAGGCTTCTATCACTTCGGCTCAACCAAAAACGTATTTACATTGGAGATAGACGCAGACCACGGGGAACCGATTCGCACGACCCAGGTAGTCATGGACTACTGTGAATTTATCGTGATCCGAGCTCACTGGTGGGGAGCAACTTTGCTGAGATGAACATGAAAGTGCAACCAGTGTCTCTTACGAGGGTTTAGACTCTCGAACCATTAACGCTTCCGTTTTCGAATTCAAGCCCACGGGGAGATTTTGTTTAACGAGGAATTGAATAGAGGTCCCGGGAGAATATTTGTTTGGAAAGTTAGTGGCGGGTGAGAGAGAGGGGCACGTATCAGATGGACTTGCTGAATAAGGACAAAACGGAATTGGGAGTTTTGGGGAGAGTTGGTCTTCACATGAGAGGAAACGCCGCAGGAAAACCAATGACGGGCCTGCGATGGAAATCCGACGCTGGGGGATTAATGATGAGGTTCTTAATATCTCTCGATTCCGGCGAGGGACCTTACGTGGGTTTGGAGGGAACAGGTACCATCACAAACTTGGGCGATTTCTTCAGGGGGAAACTTAGAAATGTTACCTTTACTTTGGGGGGATGGAAGATGCGATGTTACCTTATCTGATGGACTTGGTGAATAAGAGCAGAACGGAATTGGGAGTTTTGGGGACAGTTGGTTATCACATGCCAGGGAACGCCGTAGGAAAAACCTATGACGGGCCTTCGATGGTAATCCGACTCTGCGGAATTGATGATGAGGTTCTTAATATCACTGGATTCCGGCGGGGAACGGTACTTGGGTTTGGAGGGAGCAGGTACTATCACAAACTTTAGCGATTTCTTTGGAGGAAACTTGGTGATGTTATCTTTACTTTGGGAGGATGGGGGATGCGATATTTTGGGGTCATTCGCTTATAGGTGGTGGCTGACGCTTGAACATCCGCCTCTTCGATACATTCCTTGAAGAAACATACGCGTCTATCCTTCACGAATGCGCGGATTTCGGAGGCTAGAGCATCTATCAACTTATCCAGCAAGACGAAATCAAGTAGCGACCCATAGTCAAGGTTAACTTGGGCTGACTCCGACCAGAATTTTTAAAGTCCTCTGTAGGGTGAATCCAAATTGGCGGTAGGGATGGCAAGGCAGTACCTTCGCCAGGTGGAACTTTGCCCTATATATGTAAATCAGGATTAAAATTAACGACCGATAATAGTTCTGATTGAGAGTGGAGTAGTCGAAAGTAGCTTGGGTAGGGAGCAAAATGAGGAGGGAAAAATTTGAGCGAGTCCATCGGCTACAATTTCCCAGTGGTAAACTTCTAATATTTTCTGATGGGGTTTAGGGGATTTATTCTGCAAGGTAACGGAAAGGGTTTCCAAATGGTTTCTGTCTAGCTCTTACTTATACTGACGAATTGCTTCTCTTTCTTCCATTTCTCTTTGTTCTGTTTTCTCTTCAGCTTCTCTCTGCTCTCTTACTATTTTCCCTTCACCTTCTCTTTGCTATATTTCTCTTTTCTCTTCTGCATCTCTTTGCTGTCTGTCTCTTTTCTCTCCCGCTTCTATTTGCTCTCTTTATTCTACTCATTCATTTATTTCTTCCTCTTGAATATAGGTAAATAGGTCCTTGTCGGACAACCCAAGGATCTCTCCTGGCTGTCGCAAACGTTCAAATAACGAAATCTTACTGGTGTAAATGCGCGTCTGGCCGCTCGGCATGTCCAAGGAAGTGGCGGAAACGGTTATGGGGCTCTTACGATAGTACCAAAAATTCCAACGGAGATTTACTCACTCAATGATTGTACGCAATCAATAAAGAAACAAAAATAAGTTCTAATTAAAAAATAGATCCCTATATGACTAGTAATTATAAGGCCTTTTAATCCTGGACCTAGATTTGTAGGGGTTTTCGGCAGAGATCGAATCTAAAAAAAAAACACAACCTACGGAAATAAAATTGGAAATAAAACGGGTACCAGAAATAAAATAATCCTTTAAAGACAAAAATTTAAGAATTTGTTCTACTATCTTTGGATTTCCTTGAGTGACCATGGCAAACTGGATAAGGACAACTTAACTGAGGGGGAGACTTAAAAAGAAAAAAAAGTTTGTTTAATACTAAATAACAACTTTATCTGACACCAGATTTTAATATAATGATAATGATATATACACAAGCAGTCTGTGATATGCTTTGGAGCAATTAAAGGAGTAGAAGGCCGCCTTTTTGATTATTAGAGTCCGTTTACGATTAAATGGGATTTATCTAATGGCTTGCCAAGTTAAAGTTCGAAGGATATATTGAGATCAAGACCCTAAAATATAATTTTAATATATATAATAAATGGAGCAATATAAATATATATATATATATTTATATATATATATATATATATATATATATATATATATATATATATATATATAAAGGCGAAAAATTGCTCTATAAGTTATTTAAATGGATCGTGACATTTTACAAAATGACAAAGCTAAGTTGGGAGTGCAAAATGATCGTTAACTTCAACAATGGATATTATTTAAGTTTGAGCGAGAAGTCAATTCAAACGGCAATGCAGGTGACGATTGACGCGGTGTGTACTCAGGAGATTACAACGCAAAATTGCTTTACCTTGAAGCTTAGTAGTATTCCGAAAGTGAAGATAAATGGCAGAGGTCTTCGAGGAGATAATTCTGTGAGTCCTGGCAAGGAGGACTCATAGATGGGGGTTTTGAGTAATTCTTCTTAAAGAACGAGATTTTCTCTGCTCCAGAGAGATGGAATTGCAAACACAAGACGGTTCTGCCGGCCGGGCAGGGAGTCTCAGACACGGGAAATGAAATCTTAAAGGGTTTTACGAGATGAGGGAGGCCTCAGAGTTCTGCGGAACGAAAGTGGCTAGATAAGCTTTCCTCTGAACATGGACCAAAGCTTCACGAAGTGAGATCTGCTGGTGAGATCTTAACGACGAGGTACGACTCGAACAGGGGTTGCAAGACTTCGTGAGGGAGCAGACAGAATGGAGCGACTGGCAGAATCCTAATGTTCTCGAGAAATATCGGACCCTGAGTTAAATAACCAGGTGGCTGGTCCGTTAGATAAGCCCCAGGCATGACCTTCCACAGAGGATTCTTGACTTCAGTCTATGGAAAATTACTTGGAGATAACGAGTTGGAACAGACAGCAAATTTTGCCACAGGATATGCGTTGAGACTTTGCGGCGTTATTGCGGGGCCAGAGAGCGAGGTGCGTCCCGCATAAGCAAATACAGCTGGTTCGAGCGACTCAGCTTGGGAGTGCTTCCTTCTCGATTATCCTTAAATTCTCACTACAAGCAGCACGTGGTTAGGTGCGGAGGGCTTAAAGAGATATTCAAGGAGGTTTCCTCTCACGCTGGTTCTTCTAGGGGCATCCTGTCAAAATCATCTTATCACAAAACGCTGCAGGTCATTGAAGGGACTTTAATCTTGATATAATAAAATTTGCGATTAATTTTCCCAGAACGTTGAAAACTAGACCTAAGACAAATCTCAATAAAACCTATTAACTTTGAGATACCTTATTTTTAAATACTAATAAACACTGTATAAATTTATAAATTAGAGGATTTTACTCGACATATTATGAAGGAAATAGAAGAGTAAGTTGCATGAACGTTAGACAGTTACCATAACTAGGTGCTTGGTAATAAATCATTCAGTCTATCTCTTTACATTAAATTTTCCTACCCAATTGCCTTTAATGAAATTCTAAAACACACCCAAAAAGTCAGATGTTAGCTATAAATAACAATTACCTAGTGCTCAATAAAGCTTTTCTAAAAAATAAGTTTGGTTAGCCACTTTGGACATACTATTTCAGCCTTATTTAAAATAATTACAAAAATATTTTCATTATGCTGGTTCAATCTGAAAGATGTTTTATATATTTATTCTTTATAATAGAAGCAGTGATTATGTCCATTTTGTTCGAGCTAGCATTAACTCGAAGGCAGAATTCTTCATAAATCTTCTTCAAAGTTTTTTAGATTCCAGTCCCTGCCCTTAGTAGCTCGGCGATCATATACGAACAGATAGACTGGAAGAAACAATAAAGATTGGTATTTCTTCCCATAAGCTTTTAATTTCAAATAGAGAAAACAATGCACATTGTTAGTAAAAGAGCACCATTAAGAACTTAGATTAAATTAAAATCCCGCGAAAGAAACCAAAGTAGTAAATAAAATAAAATAAAAATAGCGAAAGTAATATCGTAAATTTTATAAAACGAACAAAAGGGTTTGCTTAATGTTCAGGGTAAAAGAAACGCAAGACTGAGCCTTTGATATATTTATTTGCACCCAAAACATCAGCTTTACACACCTCATGATAATTGGAATTGTTACAAAACTATTATTCAGAAATAAATATAATGAACTGTAAATTTGTGTATTATCCTTCAAAATATTAGCATATTTCATAGGTTCGTTTTAAGAGCTCGTAGTAAAGAAATCCTCTCCATTGGACTAAGTACTTTCATGACTAAATAAAACCGAAACGGTAATGCCTTTCATACTATCTAGGCGAGAAACCATCCCCAGTATGAGCTGGAGCAGAATTCACTAGTTGAATTTCCTGAAGTTATTTAGTCTATGTTTAAATTCCTTGGTCGAAGTACCCTCTGGGTATAATTCACTGTGTGCTTTTCCTATATAAATAAGACTGAGATTCACGGACCAGAAATAACCATTGGGAGCATAACCTTAGAGTATTTCTTATAAGGGAGGGCTCACAAATTATTATCGTTATATCATATTTCATCTTGTTTAATCTAACGATTTGCGCCAGGATTGTTTCAGGAAATAGGATTAACTAAATAAGTACCAAATAGCTGTATTCACGAAAGCAATGGCCGCAACTCAGTAGAGGAAATAAACCTCATAGATTTCGGGGAAATTTAAAACTATTGAAGGTTAAGATGGCTTCTTCTGAAATAAAATTTACGTGGGCAGGTAATGTTTTGATGAGCTGACCTTAAAAGATATATTAGTTTATCTCCTTTTTTACTATTGAAGGAAAAAATAGAATTTTACTTGTGCCCTAATTGTTTTAGCTGAGTTTCAAAGACCTATTAGATTAACTTAGGTTTAAATGGGCCTCAAAATACTAACTAGTTTTCATCGATTAATTACACTGTCCAACAATGATTTTGCTACAGAAAGGAGAAACTAGTTTTCTATTGTACCTTTTGCGTAGTTTACAAAAATCACCTTTATTTTCATGAAATGACTTCAGTTTTTTGCAATCTGCACATTTAATTTTTTATTAATATTAGATTATTCAGTATATACAGGTATGAAATATTTGTTATTATTTTTATTATATTTGACAAAAAAAAACAAAGATAAGTGGGAACAAAAAGATTATTCATCAAAAGAAATTAATAAGTCCTTTTAATACATTTCAGAGTGTGGTATTATAAAAAAAATCTAAAAAAATAATGGAGATTTAAGATTTTTTTCAAAATTGCTTGAATCTATAAAATAGTCATATATTTTTAGAATATTTAGGCTTCTTTTTATGTACAATAACTTGTCTGTCTCTTTAAAGGATCCAGCAGATTTCACAAAGCATTGCAGGACTCTATTTTTCTTTATCAATATTTTCTCTAGAAGCAATATCTTACTGGGAGCTTTCACCTTGCTGATCGCTGACGTCTGCTGGATTCTCTGGAAAGAAAGACAGATAGGAATGCCAAAAATGCACCTTTACTGCCATATTACATCGTAACTTATTATAAGAGCTAATCAAATTCTGAACAAGAATGTGCTAATTTTCTGATTAGAGCTTTCCAAGGAGACTATTACATAAACCTTTGAAACTTTACGTGTGCTGTAATGTATCAGAGAAAAATTCCTTCCAAATCGATAATATAAATAGCCCATTAAATTACCAACTCAGAACAGACTCCGCCGTAGCGTAATGGCTAAGAGCATAGGCGTTTAGATCTAAAGGTACCACGTTCGAAACTCAAAGTCCACAAAATTTTACGAAGAAATCTCCAGAAGAAAACGGAAATCAAGGAAAACGCTTAAAGGCCCAAAACTCGACTCAAGAGAAAACGGAAAGAAAACGCTTCAAGGGCCGACTCATCTAGAATGAATCATCCAAAATCATCAAGCATCAACTCAAAATAATTGGAAGAAATATGAAGATACATCAAGAAAGAAATCGAATATCAAGAATTAACTCAGACAACTTAAACAAGAAGGAATCTCAGCCAACAAGAATATTAAGTCAAAGAGAAAATATTAGACAAATGTTTGAAGGGACAACTTCAACTGCACCTGCTCTCCTACTAGAGATTAAGAAAAGGTGCTGCTAAGAACTTCAGGAGATCCGGGAAGAAGATGCTATTACTCATTGATTAAGAGACAAAACTTCGTTGGTTCGGTCTCCTTAATCCCACTGAATTAACTCCACTCATTCCGCAGACTCGGTGGACGGTGAAGGAGAGCAATTTTCTCCTCGATGGAGAAATCAAAGCCTAGTCTCTCCCCAATCCTCAAATTCCTCCGCGTTCCTAGAAAGGGACTTGTGTAGGAAGGCGAAGATGTATCAGAGAAAAATTCCTTCCCACTTGATAATATAAATAACCCATAGGCGTAAAAATGACCCTTAGTTTGGATCACTATACTCTCTGACACCCTTTTAGTAGCGGTTTGCTTTAAGGGGAGTGAGTTACTTCTATGATGAAGTAGGCTTTATTCTAAAAGTGCTAATTCAGTAGTTTTGTTCTTAAGGAAAAGCTATTTTTAAACACATAAGGAAAAAAGGAAACACCAGAATCAACCAAAACAAACATGTATTTTTTATGAAACACTCAACTATTACAAACCAACAGTTAACACATTTCTATCTTGGGCATCAAAGATCTTTCAATGACAAAAAATAAACAAATAGGCTTCTATTTGATTAGCGTCAAACATTAAATTAACGTACTCTCGTCTACCAACACATATGACCTAGGTTCAAGAACAATGGTTTCTTCTCTCCTTTAAAACGTGGGACGTACTAAACTTCTACTATCGCTATAGGAATATAAATGTTATTTTTAACTTACAGGTAGGTATTTGGGATTGCCGGATGTCGTTGGAGGACTTATCTCTCGCTTCGATGTGATGTGGCCACTGGTTGAATTTTCGTCGAGGAGGGATTGCTTGTCGCCTGTGACGGGGCTGATTCTTCAACGTAATTAAAGAACGGGAGCTCGAGGAGGCTGGGTTCTGTTCCTCTCACTCTTACGGAGCTTGAGATGTGAGAGTCGCTCGAGAGTAAGCGGCTTTGCTTTTCTTCAGTCTGACTTCTTTACAAACTCAAAAAGCTTTTTCGGTATGGCACCTATATAAAGCTTGACTATTTAGGTTAATACGGCCCTGAAAGGGGGGGATCGATTTTCTCATATTGATCCTATCGTTTCTCACGGAAATAGGCTTGTATGGCTGAAGGATCGATCTTTACGAACTAACCCTTCTTCTGTCGTATCGACTTCTAATCTTCTTGTCTGGCTGAAAGATCGATCTTCACGAACTAATCTTTCTTCTGGCGAATCGACTTCTAATAATCTTCTTGTCTGGCCGATGGATCGATCTTCACGAACTAATCCTACTCTGGCGTATCGACTTCTGATAATCCTCCTCTTTTTCTTTGCGGGGCTTATTTATAGGCGAATTGCCACCCCATCTAAAGGGGGAAGTGACCAGGCCACAGAGGCAAAGGAATGGGGCGGCGAATGGTGAGTTAGCATCTGGGGAGAGCGAGAATTCCAGAGGTGGCACTCGGGTGCCCAAGTCAGCTCGCAAATTAGAGGCTTGCAACCGCACCGCTACTTGGCGTGCCTTCTGACTCGCACCGCCTTTTTTCCATAACCACGGGTTTATGGGTTTCATAGGTAATTGGATCGTTAGAGCATCGCTTAAGGAGCTTAGGTGGTCGCCTTAAAACAGATGTTAGCTCCAACTGCCCACAGCGGCGGGGAGATCACACATGGTAAGCATTTTCGCCGGCTACCTTTCCCACGCTTCTCCTCATGAGGGGGGCTGGGAGCTTTAATGTACCTATACTCCTCCAGGATGCTTAATGTAGCCATTTCTCTACATTTCCCTCCCTCCTTAAGAAATTAACCGTAGGAAGGGGGCTCCAATCCGACGCTTACAATAATGTACATGGGTAACTAACGGAACATTATATTATACAATAAATTCAAGTTCACTCGGGAATGCCTCGATAACATTTTACCTGAACTTACATTAATTCCTATATTACTGTGCCAACTTAGGATCTTCTTACCTACCACTAGGGGGTTACTTGCTTGCCCCTACTTCTCACAATTCTAATGATTTACACTTAACTTTGCTATAATACAATAGTTAGGCTGCTCCTTAATCGTCGACAGGGTTCCGACTTAACGAGTCGGCCATACAATTGTTGGACCCTTTTATATAGTTAATGGAGTACTGGTACTCCATCAAGAGTAAACTCCATCTCAGGAGTCTTCCATTCTTACTCTTATTTTTACTTAAGTATGACAACGGTTTTTTTGTGGCATTCCAACTTAAACTCGCACCCTATTAGATAGTATTTGAATTTACCTATGGACCATATTATGTCCAAAGCTTTGATTTCGATAGTAGCGTAGGCTTTTTCTCTACTCAACAGTTTCCTACTGACATAAGCTATGGGATAGGCTGTTTCGTCATCTTCGTATTGAAGCAATACTCCGCCTAACCCGTTTTGACTAGCGTCCGTGCGAATGCCGAAGATCTTGTTGGGATTTGGTGAGCGAAGAATGGGCGCAGTTACGAGTTTTTCTTTTAGAACCTCCAACTGAGTTATTGCATGGGGGTTTCACGTGACAGGGTCTGACGCTGTCTTTTTTAACAAATCATTCAGTGGGGCCGGATTGGAAGCGAAGTGTGGAACAAAACGCCTTTAGAACGAGGGCGCTCCCATAAACGATCGGAGTTGTTTCTTTGTTTTCGGCCGGGGCATCTTAACTATGGCGTCCACTTCTTCTTGCTGGGTAGTCACGTGTTTTTGTCCTATTTTGAATTCCAGGTAGTCAATGGATTCGTAGGCAAAATAACACTTGGTCAGCCCGGCGGTTAAACCTTGCTCCTTCAATTTCTCCAGCAATGAGCGTAAGGCTTGTAAGTGTGACTCCCATGTACGGGTAGTTACGTACACGTTGTCGAAGTAAAACGACACGCCACTTAGTCCAGCGATAATTTGCCTCATCATCCTATTATAATTGCTACAGGCTGTAAGTAGTGCGAAGGGTAGCCTGGTAAACCGTAACAGACCTCTCTCGGTCGCAAAAGCCATCAGTTTTTTAGGCTCCTTAGCGAGAGGTATTTGATAGTACGCTTTACACAAATCCAATTCGGTGATGAATTTAGCGTCTTCAAATAAATGGAGATTTTGATCTATTAGTGGGATGGGCTCGGCATCGAAAACGGTCACTGAATTCAATTTTCGGAAGTCCACGCACATCCAAAATGATTGATCAGGTTTCTTAACCATTACTATGGGGGAGCAATGATCGGACTCCGATGACTCTAAAATTCCCAATTTTAGTAAATTCCGGACTTCCTTATTGAAGGCTTCTCGTAGGTGGATCGGTAAAGGATATGGTTTGCTTCGAACCACTGAATTAGTTTTTAGTTTTATTTCATGGATAAAATCCTTGGCACATCCTGGGTTTTCAGAAATGACTCCTGGGAATTCCATGAGCAAGTTCAACATTTCCGCTTTTTGTTGAATCTATAAGTGGGGATTTATCTTTAAATCCACCCGAGGGTCTTCCGTGGTAGGTGAGACCGAGGGAAGTTCGTATTCCTCGTCTTGTTCTACACAAACGGTGTGTATGACTTGCAGGGGCGTACCCGGGTAAACGGCATCCATCGGTTCTTCTTCGTCTAGAAGGGTAATATTCTTTATGCACGCGCGGTGGTGATATTTTTTTAGCATGTTTATGTGATAGGTTCTTCGCCCTGTTTATGTGATAGGTTCTTCGCCCTGTTGGTGTATTTATCAAGTAATCGACTGGACCCCGTGCCTCGATTACTTCAAACGGTCCCTTCCACTGGGCCCATAACTTATTATTTTCGGTCGGGAGTAATAATAAGACTTCATCTCCTGCCTTTAATTTTCAAGCCTTTGCTTTCATATCAAGGTAGTCCCGGTATTTTGCTAAATTTTTCTTGGCGTTCTCTCGAGCTAGGCCAGAGCAGTATTCTGGGCGCTCGCGCATATCCATCACGTAGGCGTCAGACGATTTGATTTCTTGCTCGAGCTTCGCGTTGGAAAATAATTCCTTAAGAATACTCATAGGACCTCGCACATTTCTCCCGTATAATAGCTCAAAGGGCTAAAGGCAGGTATCTGTGCCACTGTGTTGGGTTGTTTTGACACAACTTCTTCAATATATTTTTGAGAGTCCCGTTTAATTTCTCGCAGATTCCGTTAGCGGATGGATGAAATGGACTCGTAAAAATTGGCTTGACTAACAGTAGTTTATTAAAATACTCCATCAATTCTGAGGTGAATTGGCGCCCTCTATCCGAAAGAATTTCTTTAGGCAGGCTTACTCGTGCAAATTTTAAAATTAATGCTTCCGCGCAGGAAATAGTGTTAATCTTCCGTAGTGCCACGGCATCTGGGAACCTGGTGGCACAATCCACTAGGGTGAGGATGTAGGAGTGTCCTCCACTTCAAGGGGGGTGAATTGGTCCCACCAAGTCAAAGCCACTCGAAAGAATGATTCGGTTATAACGGGCACCTTTTGTAAGGGTGCGGGAGGTACCCGTCCTCTGGAGGGATCCTTGTGACACACGTCGCATGATCGGCAATAGGCCACAATTTCCCTGGCGGCCTGGGGCCAATAAAAGTGTCGGAATATCTGCTGCGCCGTTTTGTTGTGCCCAAAGTGTCCGGCTAATATTCGATCATGTGCGGTATTCAAAATTCTTTGCGTGTATTCTTGAGGTACACACAGTGCTTTCTTGTTTTCCTTATCCTCCTCGCTGATAGTACGGTAGGGATTGAGTCTTCTATGATATACTTGATAGGCTTCATTTCTTTCACTTGGAGAGTTTTACCTTTAATAGCTTTCTCCCATCATATTCGAAACAATATGATGATATTGTTTCCAGCACAGAATTGAGAAGGAAATAGAGAGTAAAGGAGAGATTTTTCTCATTGCTTTCCACTCTGGTTGAATAGTGCACAAACATAATGATTAGTATACTTACATACTCTTACCTATGCTGATTAGATAAGATTAGACTGTTTAAATTAATTTAGAAAAATTAATAATAATTCACACGTTGTAACACTTGTAATGATCTACCAAATTAGCACAAACCTTGGAACCATTTATGCTATATCGATCTATAATTTCTCTCCTGGTCATAATGGTTTTATACTGGGGGTCTCCTTTCTAAAATAAAACATATTACTGTTGAATTAAGGATATTTGAGGATAGTTTGAAGAGGCAAATTAGGCCATCAAAGTTGATTTTTTAAATGGGCCTAATTTCCATTTTTACGATTTCATTCGGAACATAGCTTTGGAATTTCATGCAAGTAACAGCTTGCTAATAAAAGCATACAAAATATGGAAACCAATCTTTAGATGATGAACTGAATATTATAACTTATTAGATATAAGAATTTTACAAATTAGGGTGCTAGTAACCTATAACTGGCTTATATAATTTTGTAAAATTACGAGAAAAATCATCAAATATTTAATCAAATTATTTAGGCTCTCCTGGATCTTACGAATCTAAAAGTCGATTTAAATTTAGAGTTAATCATCGAGGATATTCGACCATGGTTGGATTCACCGCTATTGTAGACGGAGAAAAACAATTTTGTTAATGTTAAGATAATTTACAATGCTCCTCAAGTTCGTTAACTCTGCACTCAAATCCCTGAAGGAGTTTTTGAATTACGGTTTTCTTATATATATATATATATATATATATATATATATATATATATATATATATATATATATATATATATATATATATATATATGAGCTATGGAGGAGGTAAAATGATAATTTTTGTTTGAGCGCCGTACGTTCCGGTGGTAAGCTTTGGCACAGAGGGGAATTCGTTTGATCAAGGTTTAAGATTAGATAGCCTAGTTTTTCTGAAGCTATCCTCTTGATCGGGGTAGGTAAAGGACTTAGAAAGGGCGCGGCAAAAGAAAACAACTTTATTCCTAAATTGGTCTACTAAAAAAGGCAAGCAAAAAGGTCTCGAGTTCCTTGCGGTCGGTGCATAGGCTTATGTGTTACACTAAGATTGGAGTCTAGAGGCGGCAGGATTCAGGAGAGTTAACGGAAATTTGTAACGCTTTAACTTAATGATCGAATGAATTAACTGCATAATATTTACTCTCGGTCTCTCTTTATATATATTGTTTGTCGTTTCCAAGGTGCCTGACCTTGACTTGTCCGTAGTGCGGAGCCAGTGATCTAATTTGTTTGTTACTCCCATCCCTTTATTCTCTCCTGTTCCTATAGAGGTGTCTCGTCAACTTCTTTTGGCATCATTGTGTTCTCTCCGATGCATTCCAGGAGGTGAAGTGGAACCGGCCCTCCACCTGTTCTCGGCCTGAGTCCTCGGGCGTTGCTCACTACCTGGCACGTTATCCCTATACGAGAAAGATAGCGCCAGCTTTGGTCTGTCCAAAGAGACAGAGTCCCTTATCCCATCATGGAATTCCAATTTGTAAACCTTGCCGATGCACTGGACTACTGGAAAAGGGCCAGCATATGGTGATTCTAGTGGTTAGGGAACGCGGTCTATTCGGACCAACACATGAGTTGCCTCACGAAGATCTTTGGTATGAAAGGTTTGGGCACCGAGTGCAAGTGCCCTAGGACTGCATGTGTGAAAACAACTTGTGCCATGGTTAAGGCTAATTCTTCAAAATAATTCTAATCAGACTTTGATGACGATGACCTGACTAAGGGCCTTAGTTATAAAAGTTCAGTTCCTGTGACTGCCATGAAAGGTGAAAGTCTCCAGTCATTAGGCAAGGAGCGAATGACCAATGGATAATTGGAAGTGCCATCAGCCAGCCATGTCAATGGCCATTATGTAGTACTTGAGAGTTCCGTGTCTCCTTTCCACTATCCCATTCGTGGTCGGCCGGTACGCGGTGGTGCGGAGACAATAAAAAAAAACGACCGTCGACAGTTTCTTGAATAGCTCGAATTAGAATTGGGTGCCCCTGGAGGTCACTACGTAAAGCCGACTCCAAATCTGGAAATCTACCCATTTCGGAAATCCAACGAGACTGTTGTGGCACTTTTGTCCGGAATTGGTAACGCTGCGATCCATCTTGTAGCTTGGGCGATGCACAATAGTAAATATCAATTGTGCGACTGGTAGGATTTTCCAGGCAGTGCACACGGTGGAATTGGTCCAACTATATCAATATGCACTGTGTTGAACCTTGAAGATGGAAGATCAATGGTCAGGGTCGGGGAATTCGTATAGCGACTAATCCTGGAATATTGACATGAGAGGCACTCTCTTGTCCAGGAGCAAATATCCCGGTCCATATTGGGCAAAAATATCGAGCTTTGAGAAGACGAAGTAATTCCTTGACTCCACAGTGCGACAGATTATGTAACTGATTAAAGATAGTCCTTGTGCACGCCATAAGAACAAATGGTCGTGCACATCTTGATGTTACTTCACACCATAGTTGAGCTCCCCTCGGAAAAGGGAAAGATTTTAATCACGAGTGAATTTCCTTCGTTTCTCTGTCATCATCGGGTGCTGCCGCCAAAGCCCGGAAGATCAAATTAGTCAATTTAGACCAAATTGACGATCCTGGAAAGGCAGTGAATGACTATGGTGCCCTAACCATGCGCGTAGGTGATATCGCTGATGCATTCAAAAATGTATGTCTAATGGCGTCTTCTTTTGTACGTTTAGACACTAAACGGTGCAGAAAAGGCCGATACTAGTGGTTTATGGTCTTTGCATAAGGGTACCTGGCGACCTTCAATCAGGTTACAAAAGTGCATCGCAACAGGATACCCAGCCTAGGAGCTCTTTGTCATAATGGAGTATGCTTACTGAATCCGCATTAGCTTGCTCAAGAAGAATACCACTGCTCGTGGTGATCCATTTACCATTTGGTGAAGTGCAGCACCGGCCGTGTATTGGGAGCAATACTTCACTGGCTGATATAGCGAATCATTAAGCAGTGCGTGGCAGAGCTTGAAGGAGTTAATCAAAACAGATTTGGCACTTTAAAATGCTTCCGGTGCATCATCAATCCATTCGAGCTGACGAGCCTTAGGTTGCAGGCGTGCAGGCTTCGTCAACGGGGCAGCAATCGCTGCAAATTGGGAATCATCCTTCAGTAATATCCCTACATTTTGAAATATTGTCGGAGTTCCTTGTATTCCTTTGATAATGGCATGTCTAAAATTAGTTTAATTTTCTTTGCTGTGAACAAATTCCATCCACAAAAATGTGATGCCGAAAAAATCAATCTCATCTTTTGCCAGCTCGCATTCCTCCATCGATATCTTCAGGCAGTTTTCGACTAGGATTTTGAAAACTTGGTCCAGATGCCTCAAGCGGTCGTCTTATTATCAGAAAATATTAGAATGTCCTCTATGTATACATAAACGAACCCTAATCCCCGAAACAGGTTATTCATTTATCTTGGAAGGTTGAACTTGCATTCCAGAAGAGTTATGGAAGCTTCACTTATTCCCATAATTCAAACAGCGTTATCACCGTACTCTTTTCTATGTTACCCGAGTTAATAGGGAATTGATAGTAAGCACGCACTAGATCGAACTTTGAAAAAATCCTTTTGCCATGGATGTGGTTTGCCACAATTTGAATTCGTGGCAATGAATAACTGTCGGACTTTGTGATCGCATTTGGCCCTCGGAAGTTGCCGACTACTCTCTACTCACCCGCCGACTTCTTCAGTACCATGTCAATTGGCGACACCCATGGTGACTGTGACGGGAACACGAATCCCTCTTTCCTAGTGTTTCGAATTTTGCTTTGGTAGCCTGCAGTGTCCCAATTGAAAGAGGTCTCGTGACAATAGATACCTGTCGGGCTTTGTGATCAAACTGAGCCCTTGGAAATCGACGGCCGCCCTTTACTCACCGGTGACTTCTTTGGTACCATGTGAATTGGCAACACCCATGGTGATTTTTATAGGAGCATGACTCCCTCTTTCAATATTGTTTCGAAAGTTGCTCTAGGAGCCTGCAATGTCCCAATTGAAAGTGGTCTAGGCCGTGGTAATGTCGGTGGAGCACTATCTATCTCAAACTTCGCTGTCCGATCGCACTCGTTATCTCTAAGTATGTTTGCATAGACGGACGTCAAGAATGCCATGGGGATGGCCATGCCGTGGGGCTATCTAACGAACAAGCCACCTGGCTATTTAACTCTGTTGCCGCCATTCCTCGACGAGATTTAGAGTCTGCCTGCCCCTTCGTTCAAAACGTTCTGTCTATTCCCTCGCGAAGTCTCACACCCCCTTTTCGAGTCGTATCTCATCGTTAAGATCTTACCAGTAGATCGACCTTCGTAAAGCTTGGGCCCTGTACAGATAAAAGCTTATCGATCCACATTCTTCCCGGAGAACTTTTTTCACTCCTCCACTTATCTCGCTTCCCCTTTAAGACTCCCGTTCCTCTTTTCTCATACTCTCTGCCGAGCGGCAGAACCGCATCGTGTTTGAGATCCCTTCTCTCTGGAGCAGAAAAAATCTCGATCTTTAAAAAGAAGTATTCAAAACCCCCATCTACGAGTCCTCCTCTTCAGGACTCATAGGAATATATCCTGTGCAATTGTTCTTCCCCCTTCCGAACACCACGTAGCTTCCAGATAAAGATATTTTGCGTGGTAATCCCATGATAACACCCCCCTTCAATCGTCACCAGCATCCGCTTTTAAGTTGAACTCCCGCTCAAACTTCAATAACATCCATTGTTCAAGTTAACGATAATTTTGCTCTCTCTACTTAGCTCTGTCATATTATAAAGTGTCATGATCCATTTAACTATTCTTATAGAGCAATTTTTGCCATTATATTTATATATATATATATATATATATATATATATATATATATATATATATATATATATATATATATATATATATATATATATATATAATATATATATATATATATATATATATAAATATATATATATATATATATATATATATATATATATATATATATATATATATATATATATATATATATATATATATATATATATATATATATATATATATATATATATATATATATATATACATATATATTATATATATATATATATATATATATATATATATATATATATATATATATATATATATACATATATATATATATATATATATGTATTTATGTATATATATATATATATATGTATATATATATATATATATATATATATATATATATATATATATATATATATATATATATATATATATATATATATATATATATATATATATATATATGTATATATATATATATATATATATATATATATATATATATATATATATATATATATATATATATATATATATATATATATATAGCAGGAATATGAAGACATATGCGAGGGTTTTGAACATTTAATTTTCCCGACGTTTCGGTCATTAACGATGACCATCATCAGCTAATTCTAAATACAAAGAATTATCTTTATAAGAATAACTAAACACAGCAATAAAAAACATGACAGGAGTCAAAAATGATAACCAAAAGCAAGAAGTTAAAATAAAATATATAATCCTTAAACGTTGAAAGTAAATTAGTGAAAATCTATTAATAAGAAATTAATTAATATCGTAAAAAATAACTGAATTAAATAATAATCCCATGAGTTTTAAATATGCATGATAAACATGAATCAAATTCCTATGGAAATACAAAAATTGTAAACTATAGCAATAAAGTCGAAAGCAAGGCATGAAAAAATCGATTAATAAGACAGAGAAAAAGAGATTAAATAATCCCATGAGCAACAAATATGAATTGTAAACATGAATCAAGCGGAATACCAAAAATTCATTATAAAACACAGCAAGAGAGAATTATAAGGGGAGGGCGAACAATCGAAAATAAGTTAGATTAGGGGGTATGTAATCGAAGCGGATATTAATAAATGGAGCGAAGCAAGTAATTCAATTAAGTTAAATTTTAAGTGATTGAACATTAAATAATACGAGTGGACTAAGGCACGAAAGTTTAAATAGTAAATAATCAATAATGATTGACTTTTCCTTAATTTAATGTTTTAGTCGTCCTTTTGACCCCTAAATTATTGATTATTTACTGTGGTTCCTTTCCTGCATTTAATTGAGAGGGTTCACTGTGGGAGCACAGGAGATCTCTTAGTTAAAGAGGAGAGGTTTCGGAAAAAAACATAAAAACGATAGGAAAAGTAAAAACGTTGGTAGCTATACACCAATAAGAGATGTTTGTCAGGCTTATGGGTTTGATTGGAGCGATTGGAGACAAGACGGGGTGGAGTGGTGCTTGTAACTTTATGCGCTGCTTCGTGATCCTCGGATGAGGTGTAGGTCTTTGATGACGCATGTGTTTATCTTGAGTGTTATTTTGAAACTGTTATTTAGAAGTCCAGGCCTTGTGTACTTGTTGGGTAAGCCATGTCCTAGACTGCCAAACTTAGGAGTTGGAGAGTATCGCGCTAAAGGTAGGTTTATTCCTTGGAGTCTTGCCTTCAGGCTGCGAGGCTTCTTCCACCACTTGTGCGATTGTTGGAAGCGTTTTAGTGTAACTGTCTCGATGTGGTGGTTTATTGTGGATGGTCTTGTGTCTTGTTTTTGTAATGCTGAGGGCACTTGACGCTTATTAATTATTGGGATGGATATACTGTTAGTGATAGGAGAGGTGTTGGTGAGGGAGGTGATTGTGTGTAGTTTGTTTATGTAAAGAATTTGGGTGATGCGTCAGAAGTGCGTTTTCTTATTCATCTATTAGTTCAAAGTATCTTGCTGAAGATAATATGCTCCATGCGGTGCGCAGCGAGAAGCTAGTTGAGTATTTGTGCGTATTGTCTGTGGTCATCTCCCGACAATCGCTTAGTCTTCGCTGAGTACTCTGCAAATATTGGTGTGGCGTTCGAGGAGTAGGCTGTGTTAGGAGTAGTATTGATAATCTCAGAAGATAGAGATGGGGTGGTCGAAGGCCGGGTGCAATCCGAAAGTAGTGTGGTATGTGCTTGAGGAAGGACAGGGTCTGCGGTAGGATGAGTGAGATTTTTGGGAGGAAGGGGATCAACAAGAGGTAAAGGATCAGGAATAGGGGAGGGATCGACAGAAAATGGGATTGGATGACAGAAAGGAGAGGGAGGATCGATTGGGGAAGAGACAGAATCGTAGGAAGAAGACACAGGATCGATATAAGAAGGTACAGGAGCGGTAGAAGTAGAGACATAATGGGAGAAGATGCAGGATCGAGGGGAGAAAAGATTTTGGCTCTTCCGCGTAGCCGATTGTTTCAAAGTTCGGTTTAATGGAAAATAAAACGGTTGTTCGCTGCGTTAATGTGCTTAGTTCGAATACTTCCTAAGCTCGGATTGATATTTCCGTAGGAAAAAAATATTTTCTTTTCTCTTTTTTTTCGTGAGTTGAATTTATTTCATCTTTCTCTCGTGCTCCTGAGAAAAAAAAAAATATATATATATATATATATATATATATATATATATATATATATATATATATATATATATATATATATATATATACATATATATATATATATATATATATATATATATATATATATAGAGAGAGAGAGAGAGAGAGAGAGAGAGAGAGAAAGAGAAATAGAGAGAGAGAGAGAAAGATAGATTTGAATGCTAATTAGAGAGATGAATTAAATTATTTCACTATTTCCTAGAAACCTGAGATTTAATTGATGCCTTTGTCCAGCTTCCGTCTTTTCTCATTTAATATCATATATTTATTTACTTACATTATTTATTTCATTTTCAACTTTTATATTTCTCTTATTCAATGATGTAGAAGCTCTCACATTAATTGCGTAAATTTTTCATTGATATTATTATTAATACTTCAAAGAGGCAAGGTCTTATAAAAGCTTACATGAAATATAAAACATCCCTTATATTAATAAACTGCTTATTTTTTAATTGAAGATTTTTACTACATTTCAACAGTCTATAGATTTTGAGCATATTAGAAAATTGATTAAATTATAATTATTTGAATTTCCTTTATTGGGCCAAGCTTAAAAGGAAATAATAAAAATTAGCAAAATATTCATTAATTAATTCATCACTGAGGAAATTCATAGTGTATATATACAAGGTGTCCCAGAAAGAATTAACCGTACTTTGAATTAGTATAACTCAAACCTATTAGAAATTTGGGGGTCCTGCAAAACAAAATAAATTTAACAACTATTTATCTGTCGATTCTGGAAATTTCATTAAATTCCCTTTTACGATATTGATACACTAATGGATTTAGTGGAGGCTATCAAAAATATGTTTGCACAAGGAAGTAAATTAATGAAACTTCGAAGTTTAAAATCAACAAATATATTTAAATCCATTTTTAACAAAAACACCTCTTCATATGGCTAATACAAATTCATTATTTAATTTTCTAAGCACCGTTTCCTTCCACATGTCCTCCATTTTTTCCCAGCACAGTTGCCCCTTTGATCGCATTGATTGAACAACATTTTTGATTAACTTGACTTCACGTGTGATAGATACTATCTCAACTGGTTGATGCTTTGTGGTAGAGTAAAATACACTTTATTTTTTAGATATCCCCATAAGAAATAATTGCATAGTGTTAAGTAAAGCGTTTGTCAAATGTTTCTCTTAGTTTTGTTCTTACAGCAAGCTGTCTATTAGCTAGTGCGCCCTAATTCTGGTGGAGTTCCGGGAAAATCCTTTCGTTATCATGCTCAGGTAAGCAGCACCATTCAAGTTATTCTCATAAAACAATGGGCGAACAAGATAGCCATTCCCGCAAATTTCGATCCACAGAGACACTTTCTTCTGACAAATACGTGTGTCAAAGTTGAATGCTGGGTGGTGGTTCAGCCACGCATATTGGCGAATGTTATGGCTATTTACCTTTCCATGCATGAAAAGGCTGCTTTGCCCCTAATAGCAAAGTTTTACTAGAAACGAGCAGGTTTATTGATAAGCCATTCGACAAATTGTCTACGACGAGGAAAATCATTTTCAAGAAGCTGGTGTCTCGCATGCATCTTATAGCGATACCAATTTAAGTAATGTTTAATTATCCGGTTAAATGATGACTTTGAGAACTATAACCCATTCTTTCTGAGTGATACATGTGGATTTTGAAGTAGTGTCATCTGAACATTTTCAATATTTTTTGTTGTTCGTGTGGTTCTCATACGGCTCGAACGACCTTTTTTTAGAATTAGGATTTTTTCCAAATTGTGGGATTGCTTGGTGGGTGCCTAGCTGGTAAACGTTGTTTAAATGAATCTTGTAGCTGTTTAATACTGTAAGTCTGAATAAATTTTGTGACTACAAATTCGCCTTGATCTTTTGTTAACTGCATGATTAAAAAGGTTCTATGGAAGTAAACTTTTACACAAAAACGATTTGATTTGCTTAGTAAGCAATAATGACGAGACCATACCAAAGCGTGGCCAAAAACTCACTGTAAAATGCCCTAGGTTTTGCTTGAAGAATCGCACAGTGACCTATGCTACCTAGGCTTCCTACTCTTCTCTTGAAAGTGCACGGTAGCCTATCCTTCCCAGGCTTACTTTCATTATTTTACTTCCTTGCGCAAACATATTTTTTGATAGCCTCCACTAAACCTATTAGTGTATCAATATCATAAAAGGAAATTTAATAAAATTTCTAGAATCGACAGATGAATAGTTGAGAAATAAAATACCTTTTGTAGCACGCCAGAATCTCCAATAGGTTTTGCGTTATACTAATTGAAATTACGATTAACTTTTTTCTGGAACACCTAATATAACACTGTTAATGGGAACAAAAAGCATCCTGAACTCTGTTATTGGATTAATGGTGTATATATTTTCACGAAATTAATTCATTTATTTGGCAACATTAGGAAACTTGGGAGGCCAAGCAAGGGCACTATTTCTTATATAAAGGTAAAAGCTTCGATTTTTAAGTGCTTCTTAATTGTTCTAAACAGTATTTGGTTTGTCGGGAAAGAACAACTTTTTTACCTTATGTAACAATGTTAGAAAAAACTCAACACACATCAAATGATCGGTGCATTTAGCTCCCAAAGAGCGAAGCAGTGGTCCTAAATTCAAATAAAAACCTTGGCAAATGGCTATTGCTCTCGTGTTCGTTTGTTTTTTATTGTTTTTAAGCTGTGTACATTGAAATATGATATGAGGATGCTTCCTCGGCAGGAAGATTCAGTTAAGCATCCTGAGTCAGTTCCATAGGCAAAAAACGAACTTATTAGATTATTATATATTTTACATATTGGCCTATTAAAAAGGTGATTATATCCTTAATATTGGATGCACTAAATCATATCTTTTATGTGTGGCCTTAAAATTTTTATACACAGGTATGCTTATATAATGGTGTGTGGAGTGAAAACTTCTCGCAATAAATCCCAGCATTCGGATCGCTTTCTTAAACGCTTCATCACACTATTAAACTTAAAATACTTTGAAACTTGGACCTCTAAAGCTTTTTCTTCGTCCACCGAGATGAAATTTTTACCGACGATTTCATGGTTGAAACTTGGGTAATTTCTACCTACATGCAAAACTCTACTTGCCTACATAGAATTTCATGTAACATTTATAAGACCTTTCGAAGATTTTATCTAGATTCGTGGAATTAATTTGCTATCGATCTCGTTTAAAGTTCTACCCACAATTTTTGTGTTGGTCGCAAATTTGAATAATCTAACAAGTAGGTGAGTCTCCATAACGTTTATATAAATAAAGAACAACAGTGGTCCCAACAGAGAACCCTGGAGCACGCCAGTAGTTATATTTTTCCGCTAATTACATTTAGCGTTAAAAACAAATCTCTTCTTACGATTACTTACTCGCGACTCTAACCATTGTAGGAGGTACACCTAATTCCATATGAACAAAAGGTTTAGTTATTAACCGCCTATGAGGAACGGTGTCGAATGCCTTAACGAAGTCTAAGTAAACCATGTCTAAAGATTTACTTTCGTCATAGGTTTTAATCATTCTGTCATAAAATTCTTAACAAATTTGTTAAAAATGAACTTTACTGTCTAAAGCCGTGTTTTCTATCATTTATGAAATTATACGCTTCCATGTGATCGATCACCCTAACGCAAATGACGATTCCATTAATTTACCTAGGATGGATGTTTTACCCATGTATCGATGATTGGTCGGAAGAGTTTTTTCCTTCTTAAAATAGGAGTTATATTCGCTAGGAATTAAAGTAAATGTGGCTGATCCTTGTAGAAACATTCACTTGATTATATTCTGAATTCTTGTGTAGATTTATCTTGTCTTTATAACCAGTTTTCATGTCTTTAATTTAAATTTGCCTCAATTTTCTAGAATTAGTATCTGGTGAGATATGCTCAATTTATCGGAAGAGAGACTTTCATATTCATATAAGTGTACCTGATAATTTTAGAAACATAAAAAGGCATACTTCTCTATATTTATGCTAAGAATGAGCATCTTACTAATTACACTGAGTAACAAGTTTTGTTTCTTTAAAAGATTTTAGTGTTCCTAAGGGGGTCTTATCTCCTGATTCCAAAAATACTATAGAATATTGCATAGCATAGATATTTTGGGATATAATTTGAATTTTGTATATAAAACTTTATTAAGCATATTCACATTGTCCATAAATAATACCTGATAATATTTTGTCCTTGTCTTCCTTTTTAAACTAATTATAAAGATTATAAGAGATAACCTACTAAAAGTGAACTAAAGAACGTGCTTTCTTGCTTTAAACTTCTTGCTCTTTACGCAGCAGTCCATTATAGTCCTCGATCATAGCATTATTCCATCTTCTTTGTTATCTTTTCTCCATTATAGCAATGTCCTGATGGACCGCTCACCATGCTTCTCATTCACTTCTCCCAAATTTTCACAAAGAAACTCCAAATGTGAATGCAAAAAGTGCACCTTTAGTGACATTCTACATCTTAAATTCTTATAACTTTCTAAAAGTTTTGCTACCCGCTGCTTGTAGTTTGGGTTTTAATTTTTTACCAAGGAATCCATTATTAACTATATTTCGAAATGCACACCAAGCCTCACATTCGACATCACTCATTGCATTGTCAAGTTGTACTGACCTTAACATTGTACTAATTTGCGGTCCAGTAAATATGTATACCTCCTTTAACTTTGGCCATTTCTACCTTTGGAAAGAGTCGAGAAATCTCTTGAAATTCTTCTCCACCATAATCTAATGCTTTTACAAACTGTTTGAATAAACCAAATTTTAGATTAATTGGAGGTAGTAAAACCTTGGGAGACACTACAAGAGGCCTTGTAATAACATTTAGTTTTTCTGACTTCAAGCGACTGAACCTTCTGGCAATGCTCATAATCAGCCTTACTGTCCCATAGGCAAAGAAAACATGAATATTTTGTTTACCCCCCTGCAATCCAAGTAAGAAGGCAAACATTTTAAAATCATCACTAATATTCTATTTAAACTTAGTATAATTTACCTTCTCTAGAAGCTTAAGTACATTGTCATATTCTTCCGTCATCAGTAATGAGTATGCTATAGGCAGGGATAGATACTGATTCTCATTATTTAGCAAAACAGCTTTGAGGCTTTTTGTAGATTTATCTATGAAAAGTCGCTATTCTTCAAGGTTGTGATCAATTCGAATAGCTGTAAACAAACCATTAATATCTTTGCAAAAGCAGAAATCCTCAAGTATTTTAAAGTATACTTAGAATTCTTTATGGCGCTTCCTGTATACTGTTGATCTGCAGTAATCCCGCATCAAATTCCATTCATTAAGTCTGGATGTCAAAACCTCCGCTTCTAACTTAGTAAGACCCAAGTCACTGATGAGATCACCCAGTTCACGTTAATTTGAAAAGTATGGGCGGGTACTCATTCTTGGCGCACACGTTTCAGCCATTTATTCATTGTCACAACCTTCTGACTCTCCTGATAAGACCTCCATCATACTCTCTACCTAGAAAAATATATATAAAAAGAGATGCAATTAATAGTTGTATCATAAAAATGGATTGGATGTGTAATCACATTAAAAGAAATCTAAGCTAGATGTTTTGAATATTTCAGTAATGGTCTGTTACAAAGAATATAGCTTACAATTTGAGAGGATTTACTTACATTTTCTGACACGCGAGGAACTACTAAGGTACCATCATGTGGCACAAATGCAATAAAGGATGAAATGTTGGGATATGGAGGGACTTTCTTCCCTTAAATTTTCTGTACCTTGATATGTGAATCATGCAAAAATATCAATCATCGTGATTATATTTTGGCTCTCCCCAAGCTCTCGCAACAGCAAATGGCATTTCTTTTCTTGCAGTTATCAGCTATGCATCTAAAGTTGATCGACAACTTCCACATATTAAATGAGGGGTTCGTGGTTTTCTTGGTTACCCATACTCATTCCAAATTACAGTCATATGAAATCCAGTACTTTGCACCTTTCACAATTTTATGACATACATATTAGGACCAACATAGAAACCACACACGAAACAGAACTAATCAGGTGAATTTATGCATCCTCTTGTAGCCATAATCAAGGAAGTCAATATTTATAAAGCCGAAAAAGAAATAAATAAATTAGCGATAAATGTAAGTGTGCTTTAACCGTACCTCATACATTTCTTTATATCAGCATAATTTGCTATATTGTCCAAACGGTCGATGATAGAGAAAGAATAAGGTCACATTTGGAATCAGCGCAAAGTCTAGTATTAGAAACACCCAAAGAATGGGAGAAACAAAAGTTTTGTGGTGCTTGTTCTTTGCAGACAACCCTTTTGCGGTCACACTGCAAAAAGCGCAATCTTCGAGATGATCTCTGGGCTCTCTATATATCATAGGAACAGCGTAGTGCATTGAAGCTTTCTTTTTGTTAATCCAGTCACTTAATCCATTAGAGCAGGAAGTAGAAATTTGGTGTGGTGCAAATGCTTTATCTTGGACACCCAAAGAGCAACCGAATAGAGTCTGTACATTTTCATTAAATCATTTGTGACAGTGCGCTGCTGAAATTTTCCTTGTAAAATGCCCGCATACTTAATAGAATTTATCTGGATGTTTTTTTCACTCTCGAGGCATTGTTTTTGCTTTGTGGAAGTATTTTGAAGTCTCTTATGACCAACGCAAAAGGAGAAGCTTAGAAGATACGTATTACATGAAGAACCTAGAAGCGTAAAACAGAATTGTAAATAATTGTGCAAAATATGCATGCGGGTTATAAATGTAAATGAATTCTTCTCTATACCCCTTTTAACCAGCAAGACCTCACGAACCATCTAGTTTGCTCATCCTTGCAGTTCAATAATGATACATTAAATAGAGAAATACCAGTAATATACTACATTATATAATCGCAGGCGGCCATTATGAATTTTTTGCTTATCTTAAGAATGGTAGGTGCTACAGCAAAACCGAAGGCAGATTCGGATTCATCATGGAAAATAAATTTAGAAACATAAAGTAAAGTATCTGATGAAAAATGTGTGTTGATCAGTGTAATTAAGAATATTTTACATAAAAATATATAAATGTCAATTTTGCTATATTTTCGCGAATACTATATTCCTAAACACTGCGAAGTAGGGTCGTAAGAAAAGTAGGTACGCACAAAGTCAAACAGCAACTAATAGAAATATAACAATATTTACAAGTGTACAATAAGGAGAGAAAGCACCGTATCCTTGAATTCAGTGATTTAGATAGTAGTTTTTTAATGCGTTTGCGAGCGACTGCTTCATCTGCGCGTCATTCAGGTTTAAAAGATGGTGAAGAGAAATGAGCCACAGGTGAGCGTGATGAAATAGGCGCAGGATCCATGCATTTGTTTAACTGACTCGCAGGTGCGAATGATAAGATAGGCATTGGCAGCATGCTTGCGTTCTGATAGGTACCGTGTGGGATCAATGAATTTGGTGCATTGACTATGCCATGGTTTTGTTGATCAGCAGGTGCGACCAGTGTCCCAGAATCTAAGTTTCGCACCTTATGTTCGATTTCGATTGGCTTTAGCTTAGATACTAGTCTGGTGATGTTTCCGCCTTAACCTAAAGCGTTGCTGATCCATCTTTTCCGCCGTTGACCGCTCTAAATTCGTCTGCCCAATATATTGCGAAAAGAAGAACAATGGAAAATCTATTAAGGGGGTATAGCGACTTCTCTCTATGGGCCCGAATCACGACGTAAGGTAATAAAGGAAGTCTGTTGGCAATAAATCTTTCTCCCCGTCTAGATGATTTCGGAGTATATATTCGACACTTTGGAATTCACATGCAGATTGTGTCTGAAGCCGCCGTCCAGTAAGTGAGCACTAACGTCTTCCTTATTTGAGAGAGAATCGACTACATTCTTGTCCAGAGAAGAATTGATTAATTGTCGAAGAGCCAAGGAAGAACTAGTCGTCACTTAGTGTTGTTCGTGGAGATAGATAGGGGCGCTTCAACCCTTCTCATCACATCTTCGGATTTTAAGGATCGTAAAAGCTACCATCCACGAAGCACCCACTGTTTGGCTCTTAAGGATAAGAGGCCCCCAACTTCAGTTTCATGAGGTTGAATTGAGCATCCCGTGAGACGCCTACAAGTTCAAGGCCGAACTTACTTACCTGGTAAAAGGGATTTAACCCCCAATTCGTCACGCTTTTCCTAACTTTACCGCGTCGAACCTCAAGGATCCCCTTTGATCTATAACTTGCATAATATTATAATCATTACTTAATTAATTATCCATCGGTTCAAACTTAATTGATAGTGTTAATCATTCTAGCAGTGAACCATCAATATTAAATTGCCTTCCCAGGTAACTTTCCCTATATTTAAATGTAATGTTCAATCGTATTAAAGTATATTTTTGAGGCCGTGTTTGAATATTCCGTGTCCTAGCAACTGCGTATTTAAAGTACTCTTAAAAACCATCGCCTGGTGGAGCCTTAATTTTGGTCGGCAAGTAGGCCGGTGTGCATATAACTGCGTACACCTGGTCATACCAGGACATGGTACATAGATAGCTCTAAATATTGTTCAAAAATTTATTGATCATTATTGGAAGAGGATGAATTGGATTCGACACTGTAAATATCTTGACCATGTGTTTCTGGGTGTTCTGCTAGTATTATTAGCCCACCAATCTTAATTGCAAGCAGAGTTTTTTTTTGCTTCAGCAATATGATCTCCATTCAACATAATCTGTTGCATTTAATCTATAAAAAGTGCCACTAAAAAGATCTTATTTTAATGCAGATAAACCTCCCTCGTCTTCATTGAGCTCACAATGCCCTCAGCAATTATACCACCTGCGTTGAATAGCCGAATATTAAATTTTGCCACTCCCATAGGAATGTGCCAGGAGTTAAATCTTAATCTTTTTCATGACTGTATAAGATCAATTAAGCTAGGCTTCTAATTGTCATGAATCCGTCTATAGATATTTAGTTAGTAAAAAGTTAGGATTATCAATGTTTTTACTAAGAGCTTCAGCTCTAGAAACGCGTAATTATCATAAATATGCTGCAACAGCTTTTTACTTGGTAATAAATATATTTTCTATTGTGCTTAACATATTCGAAGCGTTGCCACTTACGTCGGAAAAAATGTGTTCTTTCTTGATTTACATTTTTTCAAAACATCATCAACTAGATTGTAAACATAAATGCTATCAAGATTTACCTTTGCCTCTTTTAATGCCAGTGAACTAGTTGCCATTATATTGTTTTCATTAAAAAATCTAATATTGATTGCAAAACATTTAACTTTAGAGTGAGTGTCATAAGCCATTTGAAAGAAGACGAAACAACCGTCCTTAGAGTTTTTCGAATTTCTTCCTTTTTACTGATTGCTTCCTCAACGCTGAAATTTCAGATACTTTGTCTTTCAAAAGAAGATTCAAGTTTTATAACAATTTCTTTATTCAGGACAGGACATAAAACACAGGTGTAAAAAAGTCAAGGCAATACCATTTTTTCCTACCAGTTTGCTTGATGTGTCTTCAACCTTTCTCTAATCTTTGCTACAATTACTGTGTCTGAAGTGATGAACCGTGTAAGTAATTCTTGTGTTTCAGTAGATGTCTCTTTTGCTAACTTTAATGAAGATGAAAGATTAAAATGTAACTCTTATGCCATTTATGAGAGGTTTTGGATTTAGAAAAATAGGATTAAGTCAAAATATTGGAATTAGAAAAAAATGTTCTAAATTCCAAAAATGACAAAGAAATAATCGTGTCTGAAATGGAATTATTAAAAGTAATATTGAGGTTGGAGTCGGAGTTGGAACATTTTTACCTACTCCCACTCCAGTAACACTAAAATTGATTCCAACTATAACTCCAGAGTCTCAATCTGACTCTAACTACCTAACCTTGTTTTTCATGACTCCCGACTCTAAATCAAAACTTGAAACTTTACATATATGATAGAAAAGATATAGAAAATATAAAGGAACTAACCATTCTATGAAGTAGATAATTGGGAATAGAAAAAAAATTGCCTAAACGAGAAAGTTGCTAAAGGTTTTGTAACAACACCATTGAAATATTTAGAAGAAGGAAGAAGATTTATTTGAGCTGCGATTTCCTGATAGGCATCCAACAAGCAAGCTCGGTATTTGGAAAAATGTCCGGAAGGACCAAAAAGAAGAAATATGCTTAAATCTAAACGAAGGTAATACGAGTGGTAGGAAAATTGTAAGAACAGCAGAAAATATTGGTACCTTTTCAAAATTCAAACGTAGTAATTATAATGAATATCTTGCAATAGTCAAAGTCAACGTTTAACCGAATTTTTAAATAAGATTTAAAATGATATCCTCATAAGATGCATACAAGGCCCCCCAAAAATCTAAATTGATTTTCCTCGCCAAAGAAAACTGTAGAATAGCTTCCCCTTAAACGTGCTTGTTACTTGAACATTGTGAATGGTGATAAGGCAAACTTTTTCATGAATTGAATGGTAAAATTTCATAAGATTTTACAGTATGTGCTGCTAAACAATCACCCAGAACTTTACTTTGAGAAACATAATTGTCGGTAAAATGTTGCTCATTCTACATAAAAAATAATTTAAATGCACCTGCTAACTTGAACTTGACCAACGAAAGGATATTCACAGTATTACTCAATAATTTACGGCAATCAATTCAATAGACTTTAGTAGAATCAAGATGAATCGTCATTTCATAGAATGCTTGCACGAAAACGAGGACGGAACTTTTTAGCAATCTCATTATCGCGCAAAATCATGCAAATGAATGGTTCCAAATTGGCTTGATTTAACACCGTGCAATTCCTTCTTTTGGAGACCTCTAAGGAATAAATTGTATTCCACCTCACCAGAAAACAAACTAGAAAAAAATAGTATCACATGTGAAGTCAATTTTCTTAAGAAAAATTTAAAGTTTGTAAAAAATGTTGCGCAATCAATGCAATGCGTTCAAAGGAGTAAGTGTGCTTAGAAATAAATAGATAAACTGTGAAGGGAAAAGATGATTATAAAATTTTAAAATATGAATGTATTTCACATATATATATATATAGATGTTTTCTTATTAATGTAAAGATAAATTGGTTAATTTTCAACTTTGTAATTTCATTATATCACTTATCTGCTGAAAAACTTTGATATAATTCTATCAAACTATTTGTGTATCAATATCGTAAAAGGAAATTTAATGAAATTTTCAAAAATGAAAGATAATGAGTTGCTTGACCAAAAGATATTTACATGATTAATATTAATTCCAATTTCAGGAAAATCTTTAGTATGATAGCCTCAATTAAGAAACGTCGGTGATGCTTTCTTTTCTATTTTGACAGGATAATTAATTAAATCCGATATCGAATTCAGATTTTTCCATGACGCCGCACAAATTGGTGAAGATACGTAGGCGATGTATTGGCAATTATTGCTAATGACGTTGATCTATAACATGCCCAGGAAAATCTAAATTCCAAATTTGAATCAATTAATTCTACTTTGACAACAGAATTTCAGGAACTAAACAGAGATTAATAAATATTCACAGCATACGAGTCAATTGCATAAATTATTCCAGATCTATCGATCGACAGCATTATATCCGTAGAAGAATCTCATCTTCTTACAAGAATTTATCTAAGATGCTTTTAGAGCGATGCGGTATGATGATATCGCAAAATATATATATACCTACATATATTATTTTTATTTTCACAAAGGATAATTTAATTTTCAGGCTTTCTCTTTACAAAAGGTGATTTAGATTCGTATTTTAGAATGAACATATATTAACATGTCAAAGCTTTCCTCAAAAAGATATTTTCATTTTTGAATATTTATTAACAGTTAATCCCATTTGACAAACTCAAAGATCGTCATGGAACCTGAAAAGTTGTCGAGAAAAAGATAGAGCATCATGAATACCTCCCATCTTTGGTGTATATTTATCATTAAAATATAATATATACTGTTAGAAGAAAATTACTGTATACACACACACATATATATATATATATATATATATATATATATATATATATATATATATATATATATATATATATATATATATATATATATATACATATATATCTATATATATATATATATATATATATATATATATATATATATATATATATATATATATATATATATATATATATATATATATATATTATATACGTGTGAATTTGGGCAGTATATTTTCATAAAGGCATGTTTTATTTAAAGCGACCGCTAGTTTCGAATTAATTTATTTTTTTTTCAATCTTCTCGATCTGTCTTATATTCACCTTTTCTTCATTGTTTAACCTGTGGATAAGCGTACCGAAATGGAATGTAACGATTAAATTATATAGTAATTGAAAAAGTTCAGCTGACCAACAAGTCGCCTGCCCTCACTTATTCTGATTTATGGCCTTACGCCCTTTAAACCTTCAAAATAATTCCATGAGTAACCGTGGGAGCACCTTGGTATAGCCACATATCTTAGCATAGCATAGTAGAGAACAACCCAGCCGAGCATAACGTAGTATTATCTAGCCTAAAAAAACTAGCTTAAACTTGCCTAGTATAGCATAGCATAACATAGACAAGAATAGCATAATAGTATAACCTACCCTGTTTTAGCCTAGTAAAGCCGAGCATAGCCAAAGATAGTATAGCCTAAACTAAAATAGAATAGCTTAACTGTGCTGGTCCTAACCAACCTAGCTTAGTATAATATAACTAGCCTAGTATAACTTAGAATAGTATAGCCTACTTTATCCTACCTTTGCTTAGTATAGCCTAGCCACGCTTAATGGAAACTAGTCTAATCTAGCATATTATAGTATAGCCTATCGCAGCCTAACCTAGTATACACTTGCTAGCGCAGCATGGTCTAGTGTAACCTAGCTTACTATAGCCTAGCCTAGGATAACAAGGTATGAGTTATCATTGCATGCCAGAGTGTAGCTTAGCGTCGCATAAAGTACCCTAACCTAGTATAGTCAAGCTAGAAAAGGCTACTATAGCCTAGCCAATATATCCTTGCATACGATAGCCTAGCCTGTCATAGCATACTATAGGCTAGCTTTGGTATAGCCTATCTTAGCAATACCTAATATAATATAGCCAAGCGTATCATATTAGAGCCAACCTTGTATTTTCTAGACTATTATAGCATAGCATACCCTAGACTAGAATAACCTTTCATAGCTTAGGCTAATATAGTCTTGGTTAGCCTGCATATCGTACAGGGACCATTATCCTTCAAAATTAATAAGTGGGCTTCTGGGGCCCGGAGTTGTGCCAACACATGATTCGCAGCAATTCCTCGTATACTTGTACATTCAATTTGCCCCCCGTAAAGTCATTGTACCAAAATCCCGCCTCAGACCACTACACTTCCTCTGCTAAACTGAATAATCTTTGGGGTCAATTGACACAAAATATTACACCTGATCTGCGAGGAACTAACCTCCTGCCGTCAGATCCGATCAAATTGAACTTCCGATTTGACGCAGAAGTGGACTTGGCTGCCTTGATCATTCATCCATGTAACTTGGTCAGTGGCGAATGCAAGACACGCCTTTATCTTCTTCGGACAGATCAATGGCTAGACGGAGGGTGCTCGAGATCGAAATATTTCTGTCTCCAGCTGACGTGACAAAGTTCGGTGAGAAAGTTTGATGACTTTAATCTCACTATTCTCATCAGAAGCGGCTGCAGCCTTCTTGAAACCACTTTTCTTCACAATTTGAAAAATGAAGTTGATCTTCTTGTTTTTAGACCTAACAGTTGATTTACTAAGCTATTTTTTCGAAGGCTGTCTGAATATTATGTTGTACACTTTGATAGAGCTTGGAATTCTCCGTAATATTTCCAATATTAAGATCATCTTGGTGACGCAACTTATGATCAACTCGCAGATAGAGAGAGTACTGATTGATCGGTTAGCCATTTTAACTGCACGACCGCTCTAAAGCAATGACCTAACTTAAACCTGCTTAAACATGAGTTAATTGCTATGCAAAAGATTCCGGTTTTCTCTGAAAGAAACATAGTAACTCGGATCACTTTGGACACTTAAATATTTATAGTAATTTGCCTTTTTGCTGCTAACTTTTGAAGTTTTAGTTAAAAAGGCAATACTCTGTACCCGTAGATAGTGTATACTTGTAAGTTATCGTACATCAAGTTTGAAAACCTTAAATTTTCTCTGCCAAAGGTTCTGATAAAAATCCAGGCGTTCTGATTGTTTGGGAAGACACTGTCCAATCCCTACCGAACTAATATTTCAACAGGAACACTAGAGTAAGTAACTATGCAGATACCTCTAACGTCTCTTAACGAAGGTAGGTAGCACTTCAAGGCAACTAATGGTAAATCATTAACTTATTACTTTAGTGATTTAATTCCAGGTTAAAGGTATTTCTGATACACATGAATGCAGATGGCTAAAGCAAGACTATAAATGAGAGAGGGTTATGAATAACCCCTCTCAAAAACTACATATTTCATCTTAGCGTAAATTTAATGATAGAGATTACGTTTCATCCTATTACGATTTTACAAATCTGTCGTTCCTTTAATTCGAGAACGACACGATGTGATTTGTGTCCATTGCTCACAATGTCGAATTGAAGGAATTTGGCCAAGTAGGGGTAAACAGCAGAGGTAAATTGGCTGCCTCATAGAAAATAAAAGAAGTCAGGAAAACGTCAAGTTTTGTTATAAAGTGAAAATAAAAGTTGTGACTTTATTCTCCTAATGGAGTTTTATCTCGTTTTCGCGAAAAATTGATTTCAGTGAATTGGTGAGAGGAGGACTTTGTGACATATAGTGGAATAAAATATACATATCAGGAGTATAGACAGTTCAAGCAGTGAACCTAGAAGAAACATAACACTTACTATCATTCATTTATTTTGTAATTCATTAAATTTCGTCTTTTCTCAATTCTGATAACCTCTCTGTAATTACAATATATATATATATATATATATATATATATATATATATATATATATATATATATATATATATATATATATATATATATATATTTCCGTCTTAAGGCAAAAAGCATTAACTGCAAAAATGCAACTAGAAGGTTGCCAGTTATGCTATTTAATTCATTAAAATTTTAAGAGAGCTCAAAAAGCATTATCTCCAACTAAAATAAAAGGATTTTTCAGGCAGAAAGCATTAATCCTTTCTTTTCAGGCAGAAAGCATTAAGTACAAAATTTTAGCTAGATAATGAATGCGTTTTGCCTGCAAATGTCAATGTGAATTCCCATAGCAAGTTGCAGACAAAATGCATTAAGTAGATTATACAATATAATTCGCATTGAGAACTCAGCCTGAGCTGCAATTCCGTCATGTTTCTGCAGGTTCTGATCTGTTTGAACAAAGCAAAACATGATTAATTTCAGGTACCTATATCTCGTTCATAATTTGAAAGAGGGATTTCATTTCACTTCTGTCCTTCTAATTGAAAGGTCTAATTAAATGGTTTCGTAATGTTTACCTTTGCACAAGCCGTTTTTAGGGAATTGAGGAAAAGGTGAGTAACTTCTTTTAACTGATGATATTATGTTTAAATTCTCTAGCTTATGTTAATGTTGAATGTCAACCTAACTTTTTTGTTTGTTTTTAAATATACAGGGTGGGCCAAAAAAAGGGGCCATTATTAAAAGACTGACTAAAACTTTATTTTTCTATACCTATTTTTAAACTAAACATTATCTACGGTTTAGTTTTAAAAATATAAAAATAAATTTTAAGTAAATTTTTTAATAATACCCCTTTTTTTTGGCCCACCCTGTATTTCTCAAGAATGAAAGAAATAAAAATTGTACAGCTGTTTAACAAAAGACAGTGCTTTTCCGAGAAATCATTTCCTTTGTTTGAGCACAACATGATTCTTTGTACAATTTCTCTTAAATTAGTGAGGTTAATATACTAAAATTTATGTGAAATAGAGTTTTGGATGTCTTTCTGTGCATGTAAAAGTTATATATAGATCAAGTTTTTGGTTCATAACTTTTTAACCATTGGTCATACGGACTTGGAAATAATTTTAAGCACCCCGCAGCCCCAAATTACATAAGATGATATATATATTTTTTTCCCAATACGCCCCCATTTAGGCTCTGCAGAGTGTGACACACACACACACAGATAAGATCAGACTTATATCATAGTATATACATATATAATATATATAGCTCAATTTTTCTATATCGTTTTCTATATAATTAATAAGCTAATAAATTTTTTTTATCCTTTACAGTGGAGTAATTCCAAATGATGATGATGCTGAATCAAATAGGAGTATAGATGAAAATAAACATCAAGAAGTTTCTCAGAACATTCAAATTCCCCTTGAACAAAATCATCAAGAACCCTCTCAGAATAATCAACTTCTTCTCCTGGAACAAAGCCCTCAAGAACCCTCTCAGAATATTCAACTTCTTCCCCCTGAACAAAATAGTCAAGAAACTGCAGCAGCTGATGAAAGAAAAAAATCAAAGAGATTACGAACAGCTAAAGCTCAATTAGAAGCTCAAAGAGAAAAACATCCATTGCTTCCTGCCTGCAATTATTCGTGTAAGCAAGAGTGTACTAAATCCACTTCTCCTGAATTGCGGAATACCATACATAGTGAGTTTTGGAAAATGGACAAATCTGTTCAAAAGCAGTGGCTTTTAGGAAGAATAAAGAAAAACCCCACGACTGAGCGCAGACGCTCCAATTCCTCATGCTTTACAAAGTCATGCACCTTCGTATACACTTTCTTAAATGAGTCAGGGTCAGAATTCAAAGTGTGTCAGACAATGTTTTTACACACAATAGGCTTTTCAAGTAATCGCATTATTTTGGATGTGTTTAAAAAAGCTTCTACTAGTTTAGGTGGATCTAATTCTTTAAGTGATTTTGAGTTTTTTGATATGAGGGGAAAACATGAACCTAGCAACAAGAAAAATGAAGAAATCATTATTGATCACATAGAAAAGATGAATCCCCAAATTTCGCATTATAGGAGGGAGCACGCTCCAAATAGAAGATATTAATCTCCTGAATTAACAGTGAAGGATTTATATAAAACCTTTATTCAAGAGAACCCTGATTTTTGCTCCTACGCTACATACTCAAGAGTGTTTAACAAACTAAATATTGGATTTGGAACTGACTCTACTGATCTTTGCGACACCAGTTTATATTTTAAAAATTATTCAGGTATATTAGATGAATCACTGAAAGCAAAATGGACTATGCATAATGAACTTGCAAAAGATGCACGAAGAGCATATGATTACGATTGCTCTAAAAAATTGGATTCTACAACCCAAGTTTTTGCTGTTGATATGCAAAAGATACTTTTTTTACCTATTATGAAAGGCTTAAAAACTTGTGTATTTACTCCACGCCTGATAATTTTTAATGAGACGTTTGCATGTATCGGCCAAAAAGAAAAATCAACTTATAATTATTATGCAGTCCTCTGGACAGAATCAATTGCTGGCCGAAACAAGGAACATGTGGCCAATGCTTATTTAGACTTAATAAGAACAGAAAGAGATGCTGCTAATTTCCTTTTTGGGCCTGACAATTGCGCCGCCTAAAATAAGAATTGGGCATTTTACAGCGCAATGATAATCCTTGTTAACACCAGTGAACAAGTCAATAGCATCACCTTTAAGTATCTAGTGCCTGGGCACACCTTCATGGCCGCCGATGGCATCCACGGCCACATAGAAAAAAATATTAGGAAAAAGGATAATATATATGACTATCAAGATTTGAAATCAGTTATTGATGCATCCGTTAAAAATTTGAAAGTATTAGATGTTAATTTTGGTGCCTGTTTTAACGATATTCCGGATATTTCGGTAAAGAGAAAAACTCGGCTTCGTGAAGGGAAAAAAAGAAACAAACCTTCCATTGTTAGCAGAGATTGTGGAAGCAAAATTTGAAAAGGGTAGCCGTATCTTAAAATATAAAACCAACTACAAGGGAGACTTTAAAGTTGCAGACTTTGTTCATGCTAGTTTAAATTTCACAAAAATATTATTGAAAAAACCTATGTCAGATTGCCCAAAAGGCTTATCTTCAAAAAAGAAAGAAAATATTTTAGACAAGCTTGTAAGTTTAATGCCTGAAAACAAGAAAAAAGTTTTGGATCAATTTACCAGAAAGCAAGAACAGCCCAGATCTTCTTGGAAGCGTATAAACCCCCATTTTTTTTCTTTTGATTGCTGACATTACGTATGCAGCAATGAGGTTTCAATAATTGCAAGATTTTGTTTGTTGGAAAAAAAATTAAATTGATATTCTTACGTATAGGTAGGTAGCTCTATTCATATACCTAGTTATACTTTTGAACTATTTTTGCTCTATTATCCAGTTATAAGATTTGCCATAATTTTCATTATTTTTGCAAATATTTCTTTTTCATTATCGTGTTGTCTTTTGTTTGCTGCAATTAGGTATGTAGGAAAAGTAAAGTTTTACCAAAGATTTTTTTTATTTTTAGGTTTCCTGCATTAACTAAGGAAAAAATATTTTCAATTACCTACCTAGTTATGTTGTCTACAATGTTTTCTTTCTGTTTTCTGTAATAATATTGCTTTACAATGTATCTTTTTTATTTTCCTTTCCAAACTTTTCTGGTAAAAGTTGAAATTATAAAATATGTATTTACCAATAGAGTCTAATGATATAATAGGTACCTATCAATTATTTAGATATAGGTATACCTATACCATTTTTCCACAAAAATCATTTTATTATAAGATGACCCAATTATTATAACTGTTTTCAGGTAAAAAGCATTAAGTCCAAATTTACTGGACAAATTTGAATATATTAAAGTTATTAACTGATTAAACCAAATTATATTGCAAGATTCCTATAGATGAATGCTTACAATTACCCCCCCCCCCCAAAAAAAAAATTACGATTAATGTTATCAGATCCTTATTTGAGGCCGAAATCCGTTTTTTGCGTTTTCCCAAAATTGACAATTCTTCAGTTAATGCTTTTTGCCTTAAGACGGCAGATATATATATATATATATATATATATATATATATATATATATATATATATATATATATATATATATATCCATAAAACAGCTAAAATCCAGTAAGCAATCCTTGAACCCAAAACTCGCAATTTTGTTAAAAATGTGTTTAAACGATTTAATTTAACTGCCCAACAGCTCTCAAGCGTAAATTAGGGAAAATATGTAGTTAAAGATCATAATTCCTTAAAATTATCAAATAGAAATTTTATTCGGGAATGTGTGGTATCCAATCAAAAGTCTTACTAGAGGTAGAAAAAAGGTATCCCGCGATTTTCAAGCTTGGCAAATCAAGGCGGTCTTAGAACCTAACGAAAGTTAATGAGCTTTTGCAACATTTAGCCCTGGTGCACCTTCTCAGATTTTTTTAGCAATTTCACGACTAATGTTAATTTCATATATATATATATATTTTTTAGGGGTGAAATTCTTAGTTTTAGAGTTAGGTTAGGTTAGCTAATATTAAACCAAAATGTTATAAATTTATTTGGAAATAAATGTTCTAATTATTATTTGTATCATAATAAGATCTAACCTAATCTTACTCAACCTAACTTTAAAACTAATATCTTTGAAAAATGTAACATACATATTGTCAGAACGAGAGATGGTCACCCCCTTCCCTTCTAGAACCAAACGTCTACCTGTATCCCTGAGAAGATACACCTGCACAGGCAGACAGCTTTAAGGGAGCCGCGAGATTTTCGCGAGACAGCATGATCCGTTTGGTTTCCATTTCTCGCCATCGCACCGTCTGATCGCCACTAGACCTACTGCGGCCAGGTCCTTCTCGACAAGCTTTTAGGCCCACCGAGACTATCAACTCCCGTCTACTTTCCTGGCCTGGCGCGCTAAGTCTAATAAGATTCTCGTCCCCCTTTCGGAGACCCCAGGCGAGCCGATTCCGCCGAGGCAGTATAAATACTCGAGTAACTCTGAGAAATCAATACTATACAAGCCCGTATTGGTTAACACAAGCGTACAATCTTGTATGCCCTGCCTCGCCTTCCAACGGCTTCCAGCTACGAACTCGACGCATCATCTTTACCCAGCCTTGCTCGTACTTAAGGCCAGTGTTCCTGCCGACAGACAATAGACACAAACAGGCATCTATCACTCGGTTATCGACTTCGTTTGCGCCTGGAGTACACCCTAATGATATAAGTTACGGTTTCTAACACAAGGTAGAAGAAAAACTTACAACCATATAATGCCCAGAATCCTCTTTACAGCATTTCTTAAAAATGAGGTGAATTTGATAGTTGCCAACTATAAGGAATTTTACTATTATTTAGTAATATGTTAAATATTATTTCCAAGACATAAAGAGATGTAATGGACGACATATTTTATTCACAATCATTTTAAGAATAATTTTATTTCTCAATTACTGATATTTTAAGATTTGTATACAAAATAAGGATGTTCAATTCATCAATTAAATGTCTCTACCCCAATGTTAGAATCCTCATCTCCGTAAACGTTATTTAATACTCTAATCATTCAATAGAACTAAATAAGTTTAGCCATAGAAAAGACTTATGCTAAATATCCAAGTGATGCTAAGCGAATAGGAAAGATTGAGCGCTCTTTGAAGCTAATTATAATAGTTTTTTCGCCCGTTGACGTGAGCATGACGACCGAAGGGTATAATCTCAAAAGCCTAATTGCCATCAAAGTAAATTCGCATTTCCCACTTTCGAAGTGAAAATAATCGGTAATTGGTCTCGATTGCAATCGGATTATCCACCGTTATTTCTATTTTGATGCTGAATTCGTGCAAAGCTAGATGTAAGAAATTCCTCTAATGAGGGGGGCCACTCAAACCACTAAGAACTATGTAATTATGGTAAAGGCAATGCAAGTGAAATGGATAATAAACCAATTAATAAATCCTTTAATTGAAATAGTTTGACAATAATAATAGAAAGTAGCTCCTTTTATTCCAGTGAACAATTTTAACGAGGATGATAGAAGAAGAATTTTTTTTTTTATATATATTCAATTTTCAACGAATAAATTGAAAATAAACGGGAAAATAAACAATTTTCCTTAATATCTTAGTAGAAAAAAGGTTAAATAAGGGATATGAGAATGTGTGCACACGGCTAAACCTGAGGACGCAGAATCAATAACTATTTAGTGCTTCCAAACACTCTCTTCTAATTACAGCGAAAAATACTTGGTGCTTCTGGAAACATGTCTCCTGGGTAAAAATGAAAACTAGATGGTGCTTCAGAACCATGACTTATAAGTTAAGCGGAAACTACTCGGTGCTTCTTAAGTTTATCTCATAAGTTAAAATAAAAAAACTTAGTGCTTCCGAAACTTTTCTACTAAGATAAACGGAAACTAGTTTATGGTTGAGATACCTTTCTCCTAAGTAAAGGCCAAACTAGAGGTGCTACCTAAACTTGTTTACTAAGTAAAAATGGAAAGTACTCTGTGCTTTCGAAACAATCCTTCCTACATAAACCCCGTAATGGGCACGGCGATTTTCCATCCTGGCCGCCGTGCTGACGGGACTCAGCACCCCGTCCGGCCCCAGCTTAGCCTCTCTTCCTTCCTTCAAAACACTTGTTTCCTCTCTTTTCATACAACCTCTCCCACAACTTTCTCTGGTCAGCCTCTAATTTCACAGTGTAGATGCTGACCCTCTTCTCGGCAAACCGTCCTGGATCGGAACTAAGGGGGGAGGGGCAAATGTTCCCTAACCCCTGAGCTCTGGCTAGGGGTAGTTGGTTTTTAACAACCTGCTTCATACCTTCCTCACATCCCTTTTCCTCTCCTCTTTTCATTCTAATCTGTTTTACGCCGTGTCTAAGGTGGAGCCGCCATGCCGATGGACTGCCAGGCCACCAGGCGGGAGTGTTGGTCCAAAATGGCGGTGCATGGCTCTGCCGGACTTGTAAGCACCTCTCGCAGTAGCCCGCACTGCGAAAGGCGATGTACGATTGCGTCCCGTATTAAAAAGAGGGGGACCATGCCCATGTATGTACATGCAGGCGCGGTGGCCTGCATTCCAGGAAATGACTGAATTCTCTATTTCAGTCGAGTTTAGGTCGGTAGATGAGGCGATTGAGTTCTTCTTCGGCAACCTCATCGCCGTGGGCCTGACTACTATTCCTAGGACTTCTGGCCGTTTTGCACGCCGACCACTCCCATGGTGTTCGGCCGATTGTGAGACGGCCCTCAAACAGAAGCGTTATGCCTACATGCGCTATAAGCGCCGCCCGAACGATTTCACTTTCGCTAAATTTCTTAGGGCTAGGGCTAGGTTCTGGTATATTTCGAAGCACGCCCGCCGCTCTTCTTGGCGGGCATACGTGTCTTCACTTAACGGGAAACCCCTTTAGCTGAGGTGTGAAAGCAAGTCAGAAGGATTCGGGGCAAGTTCTCGCAGGACCCACCTCCCGTTCTCCAGGAGAATGGGACCGCAATCTCGGACTCCGCGTCCGTAGCGGAATCCTTAGCGACCGCTTTTTCCGGATTCTCTAGCCGGGAGGCTGCTCTGCCAGCATTTAATGCACGTCGTGATGTCGCGGAGGGCCTTGCTGGACTTTACCTCCAGAGGCAGAGAACCCTTTAACGACAAGTTTACTGTGAGTGAGTTGCGTTCCGCTCTCGCTTTGTGCGCAAACACCGCACAAAAAACGAACGATGTCCCGTACGCCATGCTTCGACAACTGGGTGAGCGAGGCATGGCCTTTCTGTTAGATTTATTTAACAGGATATAGGTGGAAGGTCTTCTCCCTGTCTCCTGGCCAATCACTACTGTGCTCGCCTTTCGCAAACCAGGGAGAGATCACTCTACTCCGACCGGTTTCTGCTCAGTTTCTCTAACCTCTTGCGTGTGCAAGTTGATGGAGAAATTGGTAAATGTTAGATTAGCCTTTTTCCTGGACAGCGGAGGCCATCTGTCTTCCACACAGTGCGGCTTCCGCAAGTTCGACTCCACGTCGGATGCTCTGCTCCGACTGGAAAATGCCGTCTGTGAAGCTTTCCTTCGTAGACAGCACTACGCCACGGTCTTTTTCGATCTAAAGAGAAGGCCTATGATACCGCATGGCGATATGGTATCATGGAGACTCTTCACACGATGGGGGCGAAGGGACGCCTCCCAATGTTTATATCTGAATTTTTGCGAGATCGTCGATTCCGCGTACGGGTGGGGGGAGCCCTCTCCAGCCCAAAGGAGCAGGAAGAGGGTGTCACGCAAGGAAGTGTCCTCAGTGTCACACTCTTTGCCCTGAGCATAAGGGCATCACCTCGGTGCTGCCGAAAGTTGTTCTCGCTACGCTCTACGTGGACGACCTTTCGATCTCTTTTGGCACGGCCCAGATGCCAACTCTGGAGCGTTGACTCCAACAGGCATTGAACCACGTCTCTCGCTATGCCAAATTGCACAGGTTTCGGTTTTCTTTGGCCAATACTAAGGGGGTGCACTTCTGCCACCATCCACCGTTTCACCCCGACCCAGATTTGTTTCTTAAGGGATGCGCCTGAATGTGATTGAGTCGCACCGCTTCCTTGGTCATGTATTCGACCGACGCCTCACCTGGGAGGCTCATATTCGCAGCCTTAGGGTCTCTTGTACCCACGCCATGGACATTCTCCATTCCGTGACTTTCAGCGCTTGGGGTGATGATAGGGAACTGCCCTACTTTTTTATTGATCCTTTGTTCGTTCAAAGCTCGACTACGGATGCGAGTTTTATCCATCCGCAGCAAAGCGTTTATTGCGAAAGGTGGATTCGATGTACCACACCGGCCTTCACCTTGCGACCGGTGCCTTCCGCACTTCCCCCACTAAGAGCCTGTTGGTTGATGCTGGGCAAATGCCACTCGCTCTGCGCCGCGTGCAGTGCATCACTCGCCTGTACGCACGAGTCCGGTGCCTCCCTCAGTCGCCAACAGCTCTCACTGCATCAGCAGCTGATCTTAATGGTGCCTGTGCTGCCGAGAGACGCCAGTCATAGCCTAAGCCCTTTGGGTTTAGGGCCAGGAAACTCCTTCGAGAGGTAGATATAGCTCTCGGGCCGGTGGCGCCCCTGGTTCTGCCCAGGACACCACCTTAGAGGGTACCACATTTGGCTATTTGTCGCTACGCCTCTGCTCCCAAAGCTTGTAGTGCGCTGGGAGTATTGCGTTCGACCTTTTTGAAGCACACATCGTGTCACGCTGTAACCGTGCCAGTGCATACGGGTTGCTTCAAGTCCCGAGAGGGGGTTGGCTTCTACGCCGTATCCCCTCTGTTTGAAGTCAGCAGGGCTCTACCAGGTAAGGCGTCTGTCTCCACGGCCGAGCTGGTGGCAATACACAACTCAGGACAGGAGATTACGCGACGTGCCCGGTTCGGAGACCGGATTGTGATCTATAGCGACTCACAAAGCACCCTGAGTGCTCTCGGAGCATTGGAATCTCCGCATCCCCTGCTTCGCGATATCCGTGACGCCATGGTTTTGGCGAGCCGGGCAGATGTCGAGATTAGCTTCTACTGGGTTCCTGGACATGTAGGAATTGCGGGGAATGAGCACGCCGATGAGGGTGCCAAGAGTCCGCGAGGACTCTGCGACCGGACCAGCGTTTCGCTCTTCCTCACACCGACTACATGGCAGGAATACGGGCAGCTCTTCGGACTGCTTGGCAAAGAAGATGGGAGACGGTCGAAGGGAACTTAAAGTTGCCTGCCATTGCGCCGCGACTGTTCCCATGGACCTATTCTCCAATGCCGCGGCGGCTTCACGTTGCTTGCTGTCGTCTCCGAATCGAACACACTCGTGTGACGCATCGTTATTTAATGGAGCGCTCGCCTGTGCCCTGTTGCAACGACTGCGTCGTCCCCCAGACTGTTCGGCACATTCTTGTCGAATTTCCCAGTCTGGGTGATCTTCGCGCACGATACCTGTCCCGGTACCGGGATGGGTGGGGTCGCTACAAGGGACAGATTCGTGCACATTGACTTGTGGACTTGTTGACTTCTTGGGGGAGGCCGGCCTTCTCCCTGTCATTTAAGCAGGGTTTGTATTTTTTTGTTTTGTTTTGTTTTTCGCATTTGTTTTTTTTGTTTGTTTATTTTTCTTTAGTTGCACGCTCCTGCGCCGGGGGGACCTCTCCTTGACGCACCAGCTTGCTTCCTTTCCCCCTTTTGGGGTGTTGTTTTTCTTCTCTTTAATTTTATTTTAAAGTAACCTAGAACCTGGCCAGTTTTAATACGGCGACTAATGCCCAAGTAGGCAGCCGCCAGATGAGCACTTAAAAATAAATAATTAAATAAAAAAAAAAAAATCCTACGTAAATATGTAAAATAGTAGATGCATCCGAAACCTTTCTTCTAATTAAATCGGAATCTACTTGGAGGTTCTAAAAGCTGCACCCGATGTGAAGCGGAAACTACTTGGTGCCCCCTGTAAACTGAAATCTAAAAAAATCCGAAACTAATTGGTGCTTCCTAAACCTGGCTTCTAAGTAAAGCAGAAACTATTTGATGCTTACGAAACCTATCTCCTAAGTAAAGAAGATACTTACTGGTGCTTCCTAAAACTGGCTCCTAAGTAAAGCGAAAACTACCTGGTGATTTTTCCAATTCCTTCTCGCACTATTATTCCTTCTCCATTCTCTAGAACTTTTTCTATCAATTCCCCTTCGCTTTATTTATTTAGCTCTACAACTTATGACTTCCTTCTCTCTATTCCCTTTCATTTTATTATTCTTCCTTTTCGTTTCATTCCTTTAGCTCTAACTTTGAAGTATTCCTTCTTCCACTTTACTTTTTATCATTATTTACTGAAACGACTGGCACTCTATTGGACGTTGCCTCACTCACTAATAGAAAGGGGATATCATCCTTGCCAGTCCCTTTATTATAGGTGAGGCCACCACTCTAGTCCGAATTGTGAACTTCTGGCCCTTAAGAATAAATTTCTTTAATTCAATTACTCTATAATAAAATTATTACCACTCTGAAAATAATAACACCAATCATTATGTAATATCTTCCTTAGTTTTTGAAATATAGGTACAGTAGATTTAAAAGTAATTGCAATGATAAATGCTTCAACACCGATTCACAATTTTCCAATCGGCCTATTTTTTACTCTGATCTCAGAGAATGGTACCCTAACCAATCAATAGAAAGATCCATTTTCTAATCAAATTAAATAAAACTTAACCTAGGAATACATAAAGGACAGATTTCTTTTCTTCATAAGTTTAAAACACATAAAAATGAATAAAGAAGCTAACTATTAAAGGATCCATAAATAAAAGCATGAAAATTTACACCATGACTCCGTGTTACCTTTAGTCTAATCTGTATAGGAAATTCTTGAAGCTGAATGTGAATTTTCTGAAAAACAGGTCGGAATTTTTATAAATTTAAACGGATATTATAAATCATAAAATATTAACAAGTTTTGCAAAAGTTCTGTTTCACTCGGTTTTTATCTTTCGTGAGCATTACGTGGCTGAAAGAATAACTTCCGTAGAACAACTTAATCTGCTTCTTTTCCAGTACTTGTAAATAAAGCGTCTTTTCTATTGCGTGCAAGTGTTTTAAGATGAAAGTGAAAATAATTGAGATATTCTCCCCTACGCACCTGCCACAGCAGGTGCAACATTGCCAACCAGCTCACCGTCAGCCAGAAAATCGTCCACAGATTTGCGTAGAGGCCCAAGAACGGAAAAGTCCCTCAAAGATCAAGCTCTTTAAGACAGACGTCAAGTTCTTAACCTTTGCCTGTGAGAAAACCTTTGAATAGGCTCCGAAGTTCAAAAGGAAAAAAATCTCGGTAGCCGACGGGTCATTGAATGTCATAGAAGAGGGCGGCAAGAACTTGTGGACGCAAAAAAAGCTTCTGTTCACTGACTACATGCAAGAACAACGTGTGAGGCGATATCCCTTCCTTCTAAATGACTTGATAGTTCAGGAAAATCTGATTTCTCATTTTTTTTCTGATGAAAAACATTCACAATCGATCAGGTCATCAAGAAACAGAACAACCGCGTGCTAAGCTTCGACCAGTAGGTCTTCGCCGTTCATACATATAGCCACCAAATCTTCGTTTTCCGAGGTGAGGCCTGGCGTCATGGCTCCTAATAACGAGAAGTTGCCGCCAGTTTGGTTCAAGCCAGTTACAGGCTCACTGCGGCTGATTACAAGGATATATTATCCAAGAAATTCCTTTCCTCTGCGAAAAAGATCCCGAAGAAGACGAACAATGTCATTTAGCAAGAAAGCGCCTCAGCTCACATGGCCAAAACCGTGCAAGAGTGGTTGGGGTCGAACATGAACTTCTGGTCGAATGAATTTTGGCCGCCGCTGTTGACGGAACGCAAAGCCTGCATGATCACCACATTACTTATTATCATTATTACAATTTAAACACATATTTGTATGTGAAAGCATAAAAACGTCTCAAACTGCAATAAAATAGCATTGCGTCCTTTGAGGAGCACTTCTTACGGAGTGTAACAGGTCATTGGCAATACCCGTTAAAAACATACAGTAGAACAAACTACATTTAAGCAAAGTTTGCTGACCAGAAAGTCACGCGCTTTAGGACCTTACGACCCGCAAAACTTTCAATAATTAATAGACTAATCTTAGGAGGACTTTGAAAGCTATATAATCGAAAGAAAATGTTAAACAACGAAAAAGTTTCCAATTTCGTTAGAATCGGCCGAATAGTTACAATGTTATTACCAAACAAAAAAAACAAAACGGGGACCGATCGACATAGTGAGATGTAGAGGCGCCCTCAACTAGACTCGCACGCGAATAAAGAGAATTTAGTTGTTGTTTTACTAACAATCTAAACTCATTTAATATGCCTTTTATTATTCATTACGGACTAAAAGTTTAACGTGCAACCCGAACCACAGAATATTTACAAAGATCTCATGCGCTATGAATATGACATTAATCGGATTTCCATCCGAGACTTTCCACCCCGATGTGGCTTAACTTTTCTGTAGTAGAAAGAGATGTTTACACTCGCCTAAGACGTGATCCAATTTCCAGTTATGTAAGAATCTTCCATTCACCAGATCCAAGATTGGAACTTCGAGGAAGTAATACTGTCTCTTCTTCTGCCTAATTTCTCGTATTCTTACATTTGATTAACAAAATATACATTGGATCTCAATTGAGAAATAGAGTTAAACGTATGATTCGACTCACGTATTGACGCAACATAGGATAGCCGTGACAAAGAGACCCCAAATGAGGATTCTATTTGTTGACTAACCAATTCTGTTTAACTTTGTTCAACATAGAAAGCGTTGTTTTTTGGTTGGAAGTATTGTAACACAGGGAAAACATTCGTGGTCTAATTCATCATTTATTCCCCGACACGGAATTTAACTGTGAAACTAGAAAAGATCTAAAGAGATGGAAGGACTTGCAAATTTAATTCGGTGTATTTGTAGACCTGGGACAGAATTTCAAGTATCATCGAATTATAAATCTTTGAGATATTTTCCTTTTCCCTAATTTAACTGTTCTTTTATAACTATATGTTAATATTTTATGAAATGGAAATGTGTACGTCACTTTTAATTTTACTTTAAAAAATAATGTAAATAAAAGAGAAATTTTAAAATATATTAAATCAATTCTTTGAAAATCAGTAGTTTTTTTCATTTCAAAGAGACTTGGCCACCATATAGATCGTTCATACCAACCAAAACAACGATTTTGATCAATCCAAATATTCATCCCGTCAGTTCGCCATCAGAGCGAGAATTCTAGGTTATGAATCTTGATCGATCCATCAATTCAGTCGTTCCAACTTCTCCCCAATTAGTTTTCTTCTTTTCAATAGATTACGCTGGGTTGTTAATATTTTTTAGCACCCATAACAATGTTAGAATTCCATCTAACGACATAAGATATAATGCCTCCAACATTTTAACCCATGAGCAGCTTATATGCTCATACCTATACTCGCATCGTACTCAGTTTTAGGCATGTATGTATTTAGGTGAATATATGTAAGTGAGAGATGGTATACTTAATATCTCTATCTCTTTAAAGAACTATCTAATGTATTTCCGGCGAAAAGTTTGCAAAGTGGTTAGTGAAAATTTCATATATTAATGGAGCGTAACTAAAGAAAATAGGTAAGAGATGAGAAAAATTGAGCTACTAAAGACATGGAAGGGGCTTAATTCCTCAACCTACATCAGCCAACGTAAAAAATGCAGGCTTGTTTCATGGTGAATGCAACATTGGCTATCTAATGGAACCAGAGATTGCAGTTGTTTGGCTCATTTGATTCACTCGCTGCGCTCATTGTTTGCCGCTATGAAAAGATCTATGATTTTCCATTTGCTCAAATTTGACCTGCGCGATTATTTGGACACAATTCTCATCTTTTTTATCTCCTTTCTCTATTATCACTTTATCTCGATGAATGCAATCAGCCGTGATCTCTTTTCTTCTATCACTACATAACACGTGTTTTGAGCCTTGTTTTTTTGTCCTGGCGAATGCCTCTAAACAAATAGAGAGAAGAGTGTGGCTAGTGATTTTAAGTACGGATAATAATCCTCAAATTCGCAATAGATGGCCAGATTCAGATTTGAACATTTATCACATGCTATAAGATGTTACATATTAACACTCTCTAAAGAAAAGCCCCACATCAATTAGAAGGAGCCTCTACAACGAGCTCCCTTTATACTACATATATTAGTCAGTGGAGCAGGCTCATGAGACCTCCTTCTCGTGTTAGGAAATAACTTTTTAATAAACTACTTGAGAAATACACTTCGTTACGCTTCCATTTGCCTTCTTCACGTCTCCAAAATTCTATAATTTTCCTCTCGCTTATTATTAAAATAAGAAAGAGAGTTAGAGCAATCGAAGTCACCTTAATCAACAAGAGTACACATAAGGTAGCGAAGACATCATCGAGAATTGCAAGGACAAATTCCTCCACTCAGGTAATTTAGGAAACTACAACTTTATCCAGCTGATGTATTTACTGCATATGCTTTGCATATTGAGAAATTCATTGGCTCATTAATTTAAATAATAATTTAATCCGTTGGTCGTAAAATTTAGATGTTAAAGCAAAGAAGCATACACGTACGATTGAGATTTGGAGATGAAATAGAAAAAATTACCGAGTAGTTATTTTTTTGAATCTGCTTTAGCAAAATCAGGAGTTGAGAAAATTTCATACAAAACACTAATTTTTATTTAAGGGAAATAGGTCTGAAATATACAAAGAAGCTTTTATGCAGAAATGAAAGATCTCCTGCCTGTTGTCGTTCTTAAGGTAGTCGGAAATATTCATGACCGAGTGTTTACACCTTTGTTCAGAGAAGGTTCTTGGACCAAGACACTATTTTATGAATGACCCTCAAATACCAAGAAATTAAAAGGTAGACGAAAGTTTGTGCGCGCTCTAAAACTAATTAAAGAAGCTAATTAAAATAGTTCCATCTCGTCTGATAGAAACAGATGAAAAAAATGTATAATCTAGCGGCCTAATTGCTATTAAATGAAATACTTTGCCCTACTTTTCAACTTGAGAAAACCGGTAATTGTTACTAAATTCATTCTACTCATCCCCCTCATTTCTGTTTCGCCGCCGATTTCGACAACTTTGGTCTCGGTTTGATCGAGGTCTTTTTGTGAGAAGATATTAAAGACATTCCATGTATGAGCATTGCCACTCAACCCCTCTAAGCGGATGAGATTTCTGTTTCTATCTTGCAAGCAGTTATGCCTCACCCCAGGATATATGTTAGGTGAATGAAACTAAGAAAAAATTGTGTATACTAATATTATGTCAATAAACTTTTACAATTTTATTCGCCTTAAATAATTCAGGGACACTGAATAGGTGAAGAGGTAGAGATCTCCTTGTGACGAAGGGTTGCATACAAACAAGTAGATTCTTTTTCTATTCTGCGATAAAGGAACGGTGAAAACAAACGGAAGAAGTAAACATAACATTATTATAAAAGACGTTCGTAATAATTGGCTAATTTAAAAATGAAAAAGTGCGAAGTTACCAAATCTGACAAGCCACTTGGTGGAGGCAGGGTTAAAAGAGAGACAAAACTTTAAGGTTTGGCTGCCGCAAAACTTTGAAAATAATCAATTTGAGCAGGTTTCGTGCAAATTTTCGTATTGATTCGCACCATTAAACAGATGTATGAGTGAGAAAGTTTAGCGTAAAGGGAAATTTGTACCACAGTTTGTGTAAATTATGGCTTGCACCATCGTATTCATCTAAATAGACAGTCTATTCGATAAATTACCACAACCAATGTGGCTTCCTTTGGTTAGACTGTAAAATGGTTGTTTCTGCCTCAGTAAGCAGTACTTCATTAGTTTAAAATATATATAAAAGAAAGAAATTAAAATTAAACCAAAGTACTTAAGATATAGCAATAAATGAAATTTACAAGACTATGGTAGCAAAAAAATCGGTCTTTAAAATAAAAATTGGGAATTCTTTTACAATATTTCGAGTCATCTTAAGGACCGTGGTCATAAGAAGAGACATTGAACAATTATTATTACTATTATTATGTATATTTGTAACCAAACACAATATTCAAATAAATATCTTACCTATCAGCTCATTGAACAGAGCTTCGTTTAGTTTCTAGATTGCTTGTACCTTCTTAGGGTATTTATCTGATAAACCTAGTCACTATACTAAGTATTTAACTCTAATGAAGGAACTATTATAGGTCTGCGTAAAATATAATATATTGTATGTAAGTTTACTGTAAAGGAAACGTTTATAAAATAATTGCCAGATAATGATTTTCACCATGTAGTTAAAAACAATGTAATTAACTGATAAATTTCCAGTAACTCCGACTCTGGATTTCGTAAATTTAGACGAAGCGGTTAAAGATATTTAATAGAGAATAAAGTTGAGCTTAGGGCATCCATAGCCAGTGCCAGGGTTGTTAAAGTGAAATCCCCGAAAGGATTAAAATCATTTGAATAACAAACAGTAGACTTTCAAAGATTGCAAAGCAAACTAAGGGCCATGCGCAAATTTAAAGACTTAGAATAATACGGATTTAAATTTGTTTTATTGCTTGGCTAACTGGAACAGAAAAATGGACAAATGTGCTTGAATTAAGAGAAAACTGATGACTTCCTAACAAGATGACAATTATCAAATGAATAATTATATAGTTGCTGTAATACCAGGAGATTTATAATCCTCACAGATGATGAAAAGAATTTAAATTATAGGACTGAAAAATTAGATAATGGCGTATAATATATATATATATATATATATATATATATATATATATATATATATATATATATATATATATATATATATATATATATATATATATATATATATATATATATATATATATATATATATATATATATATATATATATATATATTTATATATATATATATATATATATATATATATATATATATATATATATATATATATATATATATTGATTGCTATTTGTGAGCAGCATATGGCGGGAAATAGCTGGAATCCTTTTTTTTTGGCCACGACGTTTCGACCACAATACGGTTCTCAGCCCAGGTCGATGACTGCTATATGCGTGGGAGATTTATAATACAAGCAGAATGCAAATTAAATAAATGTAGGTTGCTCAAATAGTCGACTATCTTGGAGATTCCGTGACAATATAAAAATGGGTATAAAAATAACTACAAATATGCAAATTAATATTATTTTACAAGGTTAAAAGGTGGTTTAAAACAAGCTATATAAACATTAGATGTACACGAGTCTCAGCGGCTAAGAGTGGGGTGGGGCGAAACTTGGCGGGGACGGCCGTCGTACATACAAACGAACCATTTGACCAAGAGTCACTCGAATGATCTTGAGTGTATACGAAGCCGATGATGTAGGCTCTCACTGAAGGAGGGGGTAGTAGAGTTGTAGAGAGATCACTTGCACATAAGAGTTGCGCGTTGCTGTTACCTCGCAGTTTTGGTCCGAAGGAGTAATCCTTGCTTTGGCGCAAGTATAAATAATAGTCAATTGAGAGTAACTATTACAGGATCAACTTAGATCTTGCTTTCGAGTTAGAACACGAATCTAGAAAGGGCGCATTGCGTTCGAGGAGCGGGTAGAACGAGTACGGGGTAGATTCACGCGAATTAATCGAGAATACCCGAAGTTTCAGGGGTTCTGAGAGAATTGTGAACCCCCTGAAACTTCGGGACGCGAATAGCAGGTACTGATGGGTGGAGGGCAGGAGATACTGAAGGGTTTGCGGCAGAGGATATTTATGGGGCATGTAGGCTGCGAATACTGACGGGGCGAGCATGGGGTGGATACTGACGGGACGGGCAGGCAGCAGATACTGCCTTCCAACTCTGGCGCCGGAGGATTTATAGGCGAGTCGAATGGGGTTTTCCCCCCTCCGTCAGAAGGGATGGGTTCCAGGGTCAGACGCATCGGCAGGCAATAGTAGTCTCACCCTAGTAGTACGAACACGAGAAGCTTCCTAAGTATACGAAGCCGAAGTTTGTCCAACTCCAATGGGACCTTTTGGGCTCCCAAACTTGTCGCGGCTTTCTGCCATGGCGGGCTTTAAGGCCACCGTGGCGTTTGAGGATTTCACACTTCCATTAGTGCAAATAAAAGGGCTTGACCAGGGGTCTGTTGTCTTTCTTTCCATTGAAAGCAGGGCAGCTCGCATCTTTCTCCCTCTCTCACTCTCTCTGATCTCTGACAACGATCTTCTTCTTAGGCTTAAAAAATAAATCACTAACAAAATGCTAAGCAGAATTCTAATGGTACAACTAGAACTTTGATTGCTTGTCTTAGTTTTGAATAAGAGAATAAGAGATAAAAATGTTTAGAAATTCTCAGAAATAAGACTGTGAAGATTTTACAAATATATAAATTAGCTAATGACTGTAAAACTACTATAATTTAATGAGTTAGGTTTGTTTTAATTTATTAATCTAATCGGATAATATTCGTTTTAAGACATTAACGATATCTAGATTTTCAAGGGCATACTTGTTCTTATTTCTTAAAATGAAGTTCACCGATCTCACTTTCACCCTCCCGAATCCAATAATAACATAGTTATTTGTTTTTCGAAAATATGTGATTACTTTGCTACAGGTGAATCTTTGCGCACCATTTGCCGCCTTCATTCAACTTTTGGCCTATTTATAGCATGAATAATTAGCAAATAGCATCCTATCTTATACTGGCAGACGATCTGCGCATGCGTTTTCTGAATGATAACCCAATACTACGCTTTGTTATATTTCGAACGGTGGTGCATGGCTGGGTCTTAATTTTATTGTTGGAATGATGTGTGTTGATTTTATAAGTTACAAAAGCAAATAATACCTGAAGTCTTTGAGGACGATATTTTAGCTTTAGATATTTAGGATTAGTTGTAATTCTTGTCTTTCCCCAAGTTACAAGGAAATTTTACGTTAAGTGTTGGAAAAATAATGGAAATGGAATTAAGTAGCCTGAAATTTTGGTAGGTCTCGTGGGAATTATTTAAAAGTTCAGTTAGATATCATTTTAGATAGCTTTACGTCCCTAGCTAGCTTCTCAAAGTAATCCATAAAAGTGAGAAGCTTGAAAAAAATGGGATATTTTGTAATAGGTCTAAGAAGATATCCGTATTGTAGCCGAAATGCCTAGCTAAATAAAAAGAATAACGCCAGAAATTTTCGTCGGTCTGGGATTTATACTTGACATTATATATATATATATATATATATATATATATATATATATATATATATATATATATATATATATATATATATATATATATATATATATATATATATATATTTATATATATATATATATATATATATATATATATATATATATATATAAATATATATATATATAATATATATATATATATATATATATATATATATATATATATATATATATATATATATATATATATATATTTATATATATATATATATATTTATATATATAAATATATATATATATATATGTATCGAGGCCAAGGAAATAATAACAAAAGATATCTGGGTTTAGCTTTGCCCCTCCGATGTTCTCGGTAACATAAGAGAACGGGCAAAAGTGTAAATGTTACGATAGAGATTCCTCACCTCAGCTCAAAAGGCAGGCCCTTCGAGGGTGTCCTTATAAACAATCCCTTCGAAAGTGGAAACTGCCGATCTCTTATTACCTTCTCTCAGAGCTACAAGACGACAAGCGTGGGAGACCAACCTGAAGTCTCACCTTGCGAGTCCCCCCTCCACCTCCCCATTACCACGCAGGAGTAATTTGTTTATATAGTAGGTTGACCCGAGCAAAAGAGGTTTTTTGTTCGTTGTCGTGGTATGACATTACATTATATCAATACCATATTATATCTATGGGAGAGGACCACTAACTTGAAAGCGAACCGACAAAAGGGACGCAAAACCACGCTTTCAGAATTGCTGAGTAACAAGAGAGTGTAACGAGGTCAGGTGAATCTGACAATGGCAAAGTTCAAGGTTATTTAAAGAGACATGTATAAAAATAGAATTTTATTTACACAAAAAAATTATCAGAGAATTGAAGGGTAAAATTACCTCAGAGAATTAACGGGCTAAAATCACCTTAATAAACAAAGGGGGGAAGATTAACCTTAATTGGGTTACTGAAGGGGGGGAGGGGGGTTGGCTTATGGATGCCTTCTGTACGTGAGGTGAGACTGCTCGGTTTCAGAACGGGAGGGCGGAGTGATGACGGTGATTTCGGCCACCCGAAATAAGAAGGGCTTTGACAGGAGTTGGAAAGAATTCGGGAAAATGACTCGGGGCGATCGTTCAGTGGAATTACCTCCTGGCTGGGGCTAATTCCAAATACACAAAATAGTCCAGCTGTCACTTTGCTTTGTTGCTAGCACTTGACTTGGAACCATGGGGAAATCTTCTGGGTTCTGGCTAGACTTCTCAACTATGTGTCTCTTCCGGGAAGTCTAGCGTTATTAATGTACGAGGCTCTCGCCGGAGTTGGGTGCTAGCGGGAAACAGCTCTACTCTTGAAGGCCCTCGAATCTTCTTGCAGAGCTATTTTAGCCCACATAAAGGTGAATCGTGTAGGACTCGATTCGAGGCTACCCCTTGTGGAAATGGAAGGTGGGGGTTAGGTGGGTAGGCTCGCCACTTCAGACCTATCCTGGCGTTCTGCAGCACATGGGAGATCCTTTCTGCTAAAAATCTTCCACGTAGGGATTCCCTCACATTCGTTTTAACGGAAGAGACCAGTAAGTCACCGGTTGAGAGATTTTTCGAGTTCGAGAAGGAAACAAAAAAATCACCGGTACAAAGTTTTCTGCAAGTTAAGGAGAATTTGCAGTCCTTCTATAAAACCAGATTGTACCATGGAAGCTCGACGCCGTTCGAGCCCCTAAGATATTGAATATCAAGCTAGGCAGTTTGAGGACTCCAGATCTTACTCTATCTGAGTTGGACAAACCCCAACTAGATAGAAAAAATAAAATCAAGACAACGATTTTATCTGGTCCGGAAAAGAAGACGAAAAACAAATCTTTCGCTTGAAGTTGCCTCTACACCAGATCCCTCGTGACGTCACCCGTCAACTCGACAGGTATATCGACGAACGCCATCTATTGAGCCAACAACCAACTCCCACCAAAATCTCCGAGGATAGTCTAACTGGTCGCGGGTATTTATTATCCATTACCTTATGTAAGTAGAGAATAATCCTGTTGTTTATGTCCCCGTGCATAATTATTAGTTTATTTGATGTGTGGCCAAGGGCAAAGATATTACCTCAAAATTGTTCCCCCCCCCGTAAAATTCTATCTCGAATTGAGCTTTGAGTGCTCACCCAGTAATCCCATTATCTTTTGTTAAGTGTATTATATCTGTATTAGTTTTATGTTATTTAGTGAGATGGTTTATGTTTATTAAAGTCTTTTTTTTTAGTAAAAGCAATGTTTTAATTATCCTCGAACGATTTAAAGTGGCAATAATTGATAAGGTCAAGAAAGAAATCTTCGTTATTTATTAACCAGAATAAAAATAAAGATTAGCCCTCTTAGAGGACGATCCTCAAGCAATCACCGAGGCACGAACCTACGCCTTAAGTCAAAGCTTATTTGGTTTATTAAAATTAATAAAACAAATAAATAAATATATATATATATATATATATATATATATATATGCAAATTTTGTAGAAGATCATTGTGTATTTTGCCTTAATTAATATCCTTTGGCAACTTTTTCTTCTTTTAACTATCTTTTTTATTCCATCTTGTAGATGGTGGATTACTTGTCGAATATTCATCTCTTTTTTAAATGATCCAAAAGATCATCGGTGATTACACACTAGTAAATCTATATGACAATGTAAAAATTCATAAGCCGCACAACCCATTAAGGCCCATCTTCTCTCAATTCACGCCTCCTACTTATTGTTTAGTTAAACCTCTAAATGCATTAATAAAACCGTACATCCCTTTGAAATATAGCATAAAATCCACGGAGAAATTCATCGACATACACGGTGCTACACAACCATCAGGACTAATATCATTCCTTGACGTAGAAAGCCTAATCACAAACGTGCCTTTCGCTCAGACCAACGACATCATTATAAAATACGTGTACCATCATCCTACAATGTCTCATCCAATTCTTGACCAAAAGATCTTAAGAAGCATGTTACGTTCATGCACATCAGAGGCGCCGTTCAAGACACCAGATGGTAATCTCTACACGCAAGTGGATGGATTGGCTATGATGTCACCCTTAGGGCCGACCTTCGCAACTATTACATGGGTCAACTCGAGGAGAGATTATTGGGTGTAGGGGAATGGTCACCCCCCCCCCATCCCGTTCACTCTTGATGCAGGCCCAAGGCGGTTACCGCAAGGACATCCGCCCCAGGCATCGGCGACTCAAAAGCGTAACCACAACGTGGCACAACTTGGTGCCATGATAGACTCTAAAGGTCAAAAATGTAAGATCTCCCCCAGGAGAGTGAGATCCAGTTTCACGTCAAATAAGAAATTGGAGACGTGTTTCTCCCAATCTCGAAGGTTAATGAGGAGCCGATGTTTGACTTAGTGGGAAAGACCGTTTGGAAAAAGAACTCTCCTGGGGCCGTCCTCAAGCCCCTCTACCCATTACCACTCCCCTAGTGGGGGTGCGAGGTATAAATGAGGAACTCTGAGGAAAATCGAGGTAGTATACGTCAGTCTGTAGGTGACGAAGTCCTCGGATCCACAACCGAGATACAGAGACTGGAGAGGTAGTTTACTTTGGTCGCCAGACCAAGAAGTACCCTGCAAGAGGGGCAGGGCTACCTACCTTAAGGGGCTAAGAAAAAGCTCATCCTTGAGCTAAGTCCCTGGTTATGAAACCAAACGATAAGTGAACTTTGGTAAGTTCGACTTACTCTCGCCAGAGAGACTCCTCATATCCTGGTGCACCTTAAACACCAGGGGTATTCCTCGTCCTTGAGGAATTAAGAAAAGAAGAAGGAGGTAGTATACGTCAGTCTCTAGGTGACGAAGTCTTCGGATCAAACCGAACTACCGAGACTAGAGAGGTAGTGTACTTGGCTCGCCAGACCAAGAAGTACCCTACAAGAGAGGCAGGGCTACCTACCTTAAGGGGCTAAGAAGAAGCTCATCCTTGAGCTAAGTCCCTGGTTATTAAACCAAACGATAAGTTAACTTTGGTAAGTTAAACTTACTCTCGCCAGAGAGTCTCCTCATATCCTGGTGCACCTTAAACACCAGAGGTATTCCTCGTCCTTGAGGAATTAAGAAGAAGAAGGAAAAAGCTCCCCCTCGAGCCCGTTATTCGGTGGTCACACCAAAATTTAAGTAATTTATTCTCGCCAGAGAAACTTCCCTCCGTTATCCTCGCCCGTGAAGAAGACCCTCCCCGAGTTCAGTCCTCGTCCATAATGAAATAAGTAACGAAGGAGAAAAGCTCCTCCTCGAGCTCGTTACTCGGTGATCACACCGCACTCCAAGTTAACTTGATTTAAGAAACAAGTTCGACTCACTCTCGCCAGAGAGACCACGACTGCCTAGGTTTTGCATAAAGCACCGTCTTGGTTCTCGTCCTTAAAGAACCCTCCCCCCCCCGGAAGAACGTGTGGACCTCCCAGCTGCTACCCTCGCCAAAACGACCGTGGAATTTCGCCATCTACAACTGGACACACGGCTCGCGTCATGAGTCAATAACATTTCTGAGGCCCTTTAAACTCCACATGAGTCCGTAAGCCTAATTCTTATATTATTGTTTTGTGTGGAGAAAACGTTAACCAAATTTTGGAGGGTAAACTAATTTAATTAATTCTTGTTCATAATAATATTTAAAGTATTGCTGTAGTTAATGTATAAAGGTTGTGTATTCAATGGTTAAAGATAAAATATAAGTTTATTTTGTGAATTAGTGGGCGTTTCTTTTATATCCTTACGTGTTTGGTAACGGCTCTGTTCTTTAAGATATTCTTATAATATCAATATATATTAGACACTCTTAGCACTCTTAGAATAGAACAAAAAAAATGGGGGGGGGGCATTCTACGACACTAAATAAAAGTGGTGTCAGGTAAGTAGGGTTTTTATCAGAAAGAATTCTACGACATAATTAAAGTGGTGTCAGGTTTTGTAGGTTGTTATTAGAAAGAACCCAGCAGTGTCTAATTAAAAAAGAGTCAACACGTAAAGGAACATCAGATCAGGAATAAGAGAATAATTGACGAGAGGAAAATTGGTAGAGTTAGGGGTGGTAACAATCTTAAGGTAATTGGTAGGTCAAGTGGTAAATTTGTTGTCGGGAGTGGTATTTCAATCAGCATAGTAGTGGGATTAAGGGTAAGTTATGCTGAGCGCTACCTGGTGAGTGGCGGCATAATTATCTGAAAATACAGAAAGGAAAAATCGACGGACCAACATGAAATGGATCCAGTCAAAAGATTTTACCAACAAGCCCAAAGTCTGGGACTTGAAGGCACAGAAATGCATGACTACGTCATGGCAGAACTAAGAATAGGTTTTGTAGAAGAAGAAAGAATTTGAGATATAGAAAAAGAACAAGAATTAATAAGGTTTGAGAGAGAAACAGAGGATATAATAAGAGAGGATAAAAGAGAACGTGAATTAATGGAAATATGGATGAACCGGAAAAGTGAAGAATCCCGAATACAGAGGAAAATAGAAACAGAGGAAAGAAGAATGCTGAGAGGAGGTAAAACAAGCGAAAGAATAATACTGTTGAAAAGAGAAGCACGAGAATTCAGAATAAGGATAGAAATGGAAGATGAAGAAAGAAGACTAAAGATAAAGCTGGAAGATAAAGAAAGAAGAACTCGACGGGAAAACGAAATAGCGAAAGCAGAACAAGAAGCCGAGGAAAGGAGAATACAGAGGGAAAAAGAGTCGAAAGAGAGGAGAATAAAGATTAAAAAAGAAATAGATGAAAGAAGAATGAAGAGGGAAAAAGAACGTGCTCAAGCTGAAAGAGAAGAGAGAGAAGAAAAGGAAAGATTGCTCGCACTCGAAAGAGCACCTATCGAGAATCTCATAGAGGCTGAGGAAGTTGTAGCCCGGCCTGGACCTAAGAAAGGACCATCGAGGGAAACCCAGCCAAATGGAGTAACGATGGAAGAAGTAGGAATAAGGTACCAGCAGGAGTACCTAAGGAAGAACCTACGAGGAGAACCCAGCCAAATGGGGTTATCACGGAAGAAGAGAGGGTAGAGGTACGAGCAGGTGTACCTGAGGAACTACCGGCGAAGAGAATCGAGTCAAATGAGTTGACAAGGAAGGAGGAAAGAGGTGCTAATGCGATACACCCAGGTAAGACTAATCAAATGGTAGACGCGGATGATTATCCCCTACCACTAGTAGTCTCCTCCCCGAACGGAACGTCCACGGAGTTACCGCTAAATCGCCAAGTCGTAGTGAGCGCCAAGCCCATTAACGACCTCGCAGGGAAAAGTTTTCTCGATCCCCAAAGATCGAACCCAGACACGATCTTCCCGTGTACCTGGTTAAAGGAGAGCTATGGGACCTACGCTCCCATCAATTATGCCCCGCTACAACAGGCCGCTCTAGCCATAATGTTCAGTTTAAAGGTAGTCAAGTACCATAAGAAGGGTAATTCGAGTAGGTTGAAATACCGCTACCATTTAGTACCATACTTGGGTAGACTAAATAACCAGACCGGCTGACTCAGGCGCGGTAGAATAATGGTCACAGAGCACCATTTTAGGATCAGCTACATCAAAGGAGCCGATAATGTACAGCTACTCTATAGGTGGAGACGAAATACCAGTGAGGGTTATTTCAGTACCTAATGAGCGTGAAACCATGTTTTCATTTGTTGTTCGTGTTAATATTTATCGGTAGGATTTAAGTTCTCAAAAACTTAGAAAGGTAAGGAAGTAGCTTGTTTTGTTGTTGTTTTTTGTGGGTAATCGATGAATTAAGGTTTTTTAATTTTCTATGTAAAATTGTATTGCGAGTAGGTCTAGCTCGAGACATTGCCTGTGTAAACGCGCACGTGGGCGCTCATGTGTAAGGAAACTTAATGTAAGAGAGGGCTCAAAGAAATACAACTTTGCTAAGCTCGACTAGGTTAAGTAAGTTGTTTTGAGTTCCCGGGAGCATCCCCCGCTTTCCATTGAGTTCTTTGGTGGGATGTGTGTAGGGGAATAGTCACTTCTCCCCCCCCCCCCCAACCCGTTCACTCTTGATGCAGTCCCAAGGCGGTTACCGCAAAGACATCCGCCCCAGGCATCGGCGACTCAAAAGGGTAACCACAACGTGGCACAACTTGGTGCCATGAAAGACCCTAAAGGTCAAAAATGTAAGATCTCCCCCAGGAGAGTTAGATCCAGTTTCACGTCAAATAAGAAATTGGAGACGTGTTTCTCCCAATCTCGAAGGCTAATGAGGAGCCGATGTTTGACTTCGTGAGAAAGACTGTTTGGAAAAAGAACTCTCCTGGGGCCGTCCTTAAGCCCCTCTAACCCTTACCACTCCCCCAGTGGGGGTGCGAGGTATAAATGAGGAACTCTGAGGAAAATCGAGGTAGTATACGTCAGTCTCTAGGTGACGAAGTCCTTGGATCCACAACCGAGCTACCGAGACTGGAGAGGTAGTTTACTTTGGTCGCCAGACCAAGAAGTACCCTGCAAGAGAGGCAGGGCTACCTACCTTAAGGGGCTAAGAAAAAGCTCATCCTTGAGCTAAGTCCCTGGTTATCAAACCAAACGATAAGTGAACTTTGGTAAGTTCGACTTACTCTCGCCAGAGAGACTCCTCATATCCTGGTGCACCTTAAACACCAGGGGTATTCCTCGTCCTTGAGGAATTAACAAAAGAAGAGGAGGTAGTATACGTCAGTCTCTAGGTGACGAAGTCTTCGGATCAAACCGAACTACCGAGACTAGAGAGGTAGTGTACTTGGCTCGCCAGACCAAGAAGTACCCTGCAAGAGAGGCAGGGCTACCTACCTTAAGGGGCTAAGAAGAAGCTCATCCTTGAGCTAAGTCCCTGGTTATCAAACCAAACGATAAGTTAACTTTGGTAAGTTAAACTTACTCTCGCCAGAGAGACTTCTCATATCCTGGTGCACCTTAAACACCACAGGTATTCCTCGTCCTTGAGGAATTAAGAAGAAGAAGGAAAAAGCTACCGGTTGAGCCCGTTATTCAGTGGTCACACCAAACTTTAAGTAATTTATTCTCGCCAGAGAAACTCCCCTCCGTTATCCTCGCCCGTGAAGAAGACCCTCCCCGAGTTCAGTCTTCGTCCATAATGAAATAAGTAACGAAGGAGAAAAGCTAGTCCTCGAGCTCGTTACTCGGTGATCACACCGCACTCCGAGTTAACTTGATTTAAGAAACAAGTTCGACTCACTCTCGCCAGAGAGACCACGACTGCCTAGGTTTTGCATAAAGCACCGTCTTGGTTCTCGTCCTTAAAGAACCCTTTCCCCCCGGAAGAACGTGTGGACCTCCCAGCTGCTACCCTCGCCAAAACGACCGTGGAATTTCGCCATCTACAACTGGACACACGGCTCGCGTCGTGAGTCAATAACATTTCTGAGGCCCTTTAAACTCCACATGAGTCCGTAAGCCTAATTCTTATATTATTGTTTTGTGTAGAGAAAACGTTAAGCAAATTTTAGAGGGTAAACTAATTTAATTAATTCTTGTTTATAATAATATTTAGAGTATTGCTGTAGTTAATGTATAAAGGTTGTGTATTCAATGGTTAAAGATAAAATATAAGTTTATTTTGTGAATTAGTTGGCGTTTCTTTTATATCCTTACGTGTTTGGTAACGGCTCTGTTCTTTAAGATATTCTTATAATATCAATATATATTAGACACTCTTAGCACTCTTAGAATAGAACAAAAAAAATGGGGGGGGGGCATTCTACGACACTAAATAAAAGTGGTGTCAGGTAAGTAGGGTTTTTATCAGAAAGAATTCTACGACATTGGGCATCATGGAAAATATGCCACACACATATTGCCAATACGTAGATGAAATCGACATCAACTTCCAAAACGAAGAACATCTCGTTAACATCAAACAATATTTTATGGAGAACTCTGTTCTAAAATTCACTTATGAATTGTCCACGGGCAATAAAATCCCTTTCTTGGACGTTGAGGTTCATAACATCAATGGCAGCTACATCACTACAGTAAATAGGAAAAGTACAGACATGGGAAGAGTCTTCAATGCAGAAGTTAAATGCCCTGAAAGGTACAAAATAACCGTAATCAGCTCATACATCCGCCGAGCTTATAAATGCTGCTCTAATTGCGAACGTTACCACCAAGAGATTGCACGAGTAAAGCAAATACTTGTGAATAATGGTTTCTCAAACAACAAGATTGAAAAACAACCTTTATCATTTTTAAATAACAAACAGGCAGATAAAACTGAAAGTAATCATGGAAAAGTCAACAACATTAAAGTGTATTACAGAAACCAGATGTCCACGGCCCATAAAATAGATGAAAAAAATCAAAGGAGATTTTCAACCGTAACATCACGGTTAAAACTCAAACGGATAAAATCCAACTGATCATCCATTATAAAACAATAAAAACCAGCAATCTTCTGATGAAAAATAACATCTGCCTAAACTCCTCGAAGCTCAAGTCAACCAACATAGATTCCTAGTTAATCTGCCCCGATGAAGTATGTAATTTTTGTAAAAACTCTGGAATATATTGAAATGACAACTACCACACTTTTGACACGCTTAACTATGCATCTACAAAACGGAGGGCCTAAGAACTATATGGAGAGTATCCATAATATTAACCTAACGCGACCTATGTTCGTTAATAACACCATTATTAAAAGAAAAGAGGTGTATAAAGCGAGGCTGTACATCTAAGAAGCCATATTAATAAATGAAGATAGCCGGCCATCAACACTCAAGTGACAAGCTGGAATCGCACATTAAAACTATTTTAAAAAATTCCACTCACCGAAGTGGCTTATTTCCTCTAACGTTACGTTTAACCAAAGCGGAATAAATACCTCTTAAAACTCGTTTCCGTTCACTTTCTTCCAGATCTCACTCCACTCATTACATCGGTAAAGGAGGCAAGAACATTTCCAAACGCTCCGAAGATCATCGAATAAGATCGAAATCTTAGCAATTTAGTATGGTTTTTACCAAGCACATTCATTAAAAAAAGAGATGAATACTGGACAAGTAATCCACCATCTACAAGATGGAATAAAAGAGATAGTTAGAAGAAGAGAAAGTTGCGAAAGGAAATAAATTAAGGGAAAATACATAATGGTCTTTAAAAAAATTTGTATTTAAGATAGACTGCTACCCAACTACACTAATATATATATATATATATATATTGCATGATCATCGGAAGGGTTTAAAGGAAAAATTCTTTCTTTACTACAACGTTTAGGGTGTTAATTTCCCTATTTTCTGTTACTGTAAACACAAAAAATCCTGAATAGACGTTCATTTAAAGTTAAAATTAAAACATTCATATTACGGAATTGATAAATGATTTCTCCCGTTCATAAGAAAATAAGTCATAATTTAAAAAATATTGCGTTGAAATTTTTAATATAAAATTTGGCTACATAACCTTAAGGACATACTAAATCCCTATAAAGAAAACACTAACCTTGTTTTGTCAGTTGGACACGAAATGGTCTCCACAATTTAGGTTAAATTCTATTCAATGTAAAACAGATTTTAGCTTAGAACTTTATAAAATTTTGAAAACCTTCTCTGATCCTGTCTCATTACGAATTCCAGAATCAATTCTATAAAATAATAGCCACCCTCCTAATCCTCTCTTTCTTATTACGCTCTTCCAGCTTTCTCAGCATTCTTTCATTTACAACTGATTGGACATGGTTCTTTTTTTCTTGATGTGCATGTAATATTTCCTAAAATACATCTCAAGTTCAACACCACAATAAAAGCCCAAACAAGATCCTCCAGAAGCGCAAACATGGCGAAATACTTCAGAGAAGGAGAGAAAATATTGCTGCTTACATTTCCGGAAAGATAACACTCCTTAATTCAATATACAAATTTTTCATATACAAGCCACATACACATTCCGACGGAACTTAAGATCAAACATAAAGGGCAACTTCCACCTCCTCAAGAAGGCCCAACAGGTGGAGGAGGAAGACGAGGACTAAGCTGGCGGGCTTAGAGTATAATAGATTGGAAAACTTTAAATATTATGAGGTATATATGTAACAAAGTTGTTAGTTGACCCTATCTTTTTTCTGAGAGAATATATTAGTATTATTGGGGGTATTTTGTGTAATATGTACTGTATAGTTTAACTTTTGTTATATTATATTTTAATTAAAATCAAATGTTAACTTTTGATCTGAAATGCTTGTTTTCTCTTTGTATTATTTAGAAATGGCTTAATTAGGGTAAAATCATTAAAGTCCCTTTAGAAACATTGAAAATCCCTTTAAAAACATTGAATCGCTTTTAAAAATATCGAATCGCATTTAAAAAATTTAATCGAATCAGATAATCGGATAAACGTTAATCGGACTTAGATTTTTGGCACCCGAATCGGATAATCAAATCGGGCTTGACAAGCTGGCGAATCGGTAATCGCAAATCGTACTTAAGTTTTTTTTAATCGCGCCCATCTCTGAATAATTATAATATTTAAAATTAGACCGCCCTTTTAAAAAGCTCACTAAATATAAATACTAATTAGTAATTTTTCAGGAATTTTAAAAGTAGTCTCCCTCACACGAGCATTCCTTTCTAAATATTTGCCATCAACCGTCCGCTATGGAAATATGTATTTGTGGAACTGTTACAGAATTTCAAGTATTCTCGAATTAGTGACCTTTGATGCATTTTCATTTTCCCTAATTTAACTCTTCTTTATAACTTTCTTTTCATACTATATGCAATTGAAATGTGTACGTTTCTTGTCGTTTTACTTTAAAAAATAATGTAAATAAAGGAGAAATTCTGAAATAAATTAAATCAAATCTTTGAGAATTAGAAGTTCTTCATTTTAAAGAGACTTGGCCACCATATAGATGGTTCATGCAAACCGAAATGACGATTTTGATCAAACCAAATATTCGTTTACCAAGTAGTCTCACCATTATTACCATATTTTTTGTAACTTGATTATTCTTGTTGTATGCCTTTGCTGGTTATCGCTTCTAATATCCTCGTTTCTAAATATTTGGTTCATTCTATCACTAACATCATGTAGATAAGTTTTAATTATTATTGTTCAATTCATTGATTTAACATTTTATTATTTATAAAGGTAAAACATGACACCATTTACATAGAGCCAATTCATTTCATACCAATCACTATTGAGATTTATTTTTAATATTCATTAAATTTTTTACGTAATTGATTGAGGAATTGATCACGATTTCATTCATTCTACTTATCAACGCGACTTATATTTTTCTCTCCCCATAGGATTACTGGCCCTCTGCTACTCAAATTTATTGCCTCACTATGCTTACCCTACCACTGAAACTTAACGCTCCGGATACAGCATCTAATATACATGTTAATCCCTCCATCAAAGTGTCCTTAAATTTAGACCATGAAAATTTCTTCTGAAATACACAAAGAAATTGTTCATCCAAATTTAGTCAGGAAAACAGCAACAAATATTCGTTGGAAGTATTCGCAAAATGTACATTTTCTTGTACCATGGAGTCACTAATCCCAGCCCATCAATTCATTGGGGTAATTATTAATTATGCCTCCGCGATTTAGAATATAAAAAAAAAAATTAAGTAATTTAAGAAATTATTTCGATAGTCAGTCATTTCAACCTCTTCTTCTTTATTGCGTTGGAAACAACACACGTGTTGTCATTAAAGTATCAACCAAAAAACGAATTAAGATTGAGCGTGCCTGAACTACATCCACCGAGACTTCTTTCACTATCCTGCCAAAATAAAACTTCAAGATTCATAAAGAGGTGGAATCGTTAGGTCCAAACTGTTAAATTTCTTTATGAAGTGTTCTTATTTTACAGATAAACTGTGAAGCATTTGTCTTAAAGAAGCCTGAACACTGAGAAGGAAATCAGTGTTACAAAAGCCCCGCAAATTGGGCTCACTCCTCAAAAGCAGTAGGAACTGCACATATATATATCTATATATATATATATATATATATATATATAATAGGAACTCCAATTATCGGATTCAGAAAGGTTTATGTAGTGTTGTTTTGAGTACAACATTTGCTTGAGTTTTTATTTCACTCACATTTGCAACAACCGCTCGCATTTTTGTCTCCGGCATATTAAACGATTAAAGCTGACTATATGGCCGTTGGAAGAATAAGATAAGAACATTGAAAATAGTGAATAAAGTGTCGTCAAAGACTTTCGTCTCCCTCTATGTTTCCTCATATCGAGGCAAAAAGATCTTTTGTGGTCCTTTAATTTTTCTTATGCAGGTAGTTCTTGAGACCGTGGCTTCGCGCACTGATTTCAAGGGGAGGGTCTCTTGACGTCCTCTGCTCATCAGAATGAAAAGGAATAGAGGCGTGAATCGCAGAAAGATAGGGATGAGTATTTCATCCTTTTTCTTAGCGTAACGTTTTATTTGCACTTTTTTTGAATCTATATTTTTTTTAGGATTTCTTTTATAATCCATTATGGATTTCGAGGGTATTATTAAAAGTAAAGTTTGTTTCGGTATTTCTTATAAAAAAATTCACTTTCTATTCAATTCCTTTTTTCTTCCGCCTGAAGCCTTCAGACCATCGTTCCATTTATTATTAAACTATAAAAAATGTTTTTCTTCTCTTTTTGAAAGACATGAAATTTCCGTTACGCTACATTTTATCAGATTTATTACTTTGCTTCATGTAAAATGAATAGAGAAAATTGGACGTTTAATATTGTTACTTTTTATCCTTCTTGGCCAAAGAAACAATGAATGGAAAGTTTCCCCTTAAGGTCCTCCTATTTAGAGGCATGGTTCACCTATTATTTATAATAATCGTAAAATCTTTATTTTATACATTTGGATGAGAAGGCACTTATATTATTAACATACAAACTGGCATGTATGGAAGAAACTTTTATTTTCCGCAATTTTTTTAAAAGTCAAAAGAATTCCTACATTTTATTCCCCTGAAATGAAAAAAGAGCTTTAATTCACCTCGTTAAAAAAAGTTATTTACAACTTACCTCACTAATATATTTAAATAATTGGAAAACATGTTTACATGTGCATTCTACTACGTTTAATGGTTAAAAACTAATGTAGATCAACTTTCTGTAATATGATGATAGGTGTTGGGATTCTAATATGAAGCTCAACACATCATTACATCATTGAGTAAAGAAAGACAACAATCGAGTCCTTATTTTCTTTGTTGATATATTTTAATCGGCTGATAAAAGAAGACGAAATCAAAGAAAATAAATGTATTAATCAGCCAAATTTTTATTATCGTCCTTAGTAATTCGAGCCCTTAGGAATCAATTAATATAACAAAGGGGCGAAGAGTTACAAAACTGGGTCACTTTAATTGCTGAAAATGGAAGTTTTATCTTGATGATTCGATCTTTTAGGATTTGTTTGTACTTGTTAATTAGGTTCGGTTGAATTATCAATGGTTCATGACCTAAATAAATTAAAACTTTCATAACCTAATCTAAAATATTTATAATTTAAAATACAAACACCTATAAATCACAATAGGTTATCCTTGGTCGGTATAACCTGAGGGTAAGGATAATTGGAACTATAATGGGGAAAGAAACAAAATTCACCCATTAGAGAACAGACAGTATAAGATAATTTATCAGTTACTAATAAAGAAACAACTTTTGCCATTTCAATAGATAATTGCTTAACTAGAGTCAGTTAGTTGCATTTATGTCTTAATTAGCAGGATTGTTTTTTTTAGAGAAATGGGAAAATTTCGACTTTGCATCGATATGTGTTTATCATTCTTTCTTGTCATTACTTCTCTTTAGGTGGTTAAGAATAGTTCAACTACATTAAAAGAGAGGTCGTTTTATTTTTGTGTCGGGTATTGTGTGTTATTTTGGTTCTATATTAAATGTGATGTTTTCTCGTAACTCATTTATCTTGAGATTTTACAAAATTTCTTTCTGTTTTGGTAATATTTTAGGACTTGAAGTTTTATTAAACTTTCTAGTAAGTTGTTGTTGTAAGACGTTATTTTAAGACGTTTTCTGCTGCTTCTCTTCGTTATTACAAATCTTTTAGTCTCTTGATATCGTTTTATAGTTTTCAGATAGCATATCTTTAAAATTATGTCTTTTTCCCAAGTTTTACTTGTGACAACCCTTACTCATAGAAGATTTGGATATGTGCTCTCTACTCTTCTGCAAATTCTTTACTTTTAGTTATACTACTTATTTTAAACGATATTGCCTACACAATAGTTCAAAATTGAACCTGAACAATAGGAAATAGTGATAAATTCTGATTTTAGAAAACATCATTTTATTAATTTCACAACACTTATTAAGATACGAAATAATTTAATTATTAACTAAATGTTCAAACATATAGGAAAAATACAAATCATTATGATAAATATTTATGGATCATATGCTAAATTCTAAAAAGTTTTATTATATATCTTAAATAGATGAGAGTTGCTTATAATTTTGGTAAGGGTGAGCAAGCAAGGATTTGTAAAATTTTCCCCGATATTTGATCGATAGGGAAATGCAGATCGCGCGCAAATACCTAAATGAGAAAGCAGAGTAGTGGAACTTGAATTCTAATTCTTACACCCTCGTTTCTTTTCTTCCTACAGATTCAAATTGTTAGTTGGACATGAATGTGAGCAAACCTAAAACTATTGAGATGATGACCTCCTTTTAAATATAAACACATTGACTAAGGATATTTAGATTACTAGATCTCTCAATACTGGAAGCGAAGACGGATTATTCATGAAGACCATCAAAGTAGATGGACATAATAGAAGAAATGACCCAACTTTTTAGAAAGAAAACATATGACCTAGTAAAATCGATATGTACCTTCCAAACTACGGTAGCAACAAGCTTAATGGACTTCTCGAACAAGTAATTTAAAACTGCCATTTGGGCTAGTAACAAGAAGACAAAATCATCTACGTATTGTTGTTCTTCTTATTCTTGCGTCACTCTTTGTATCGGGATTTGGCTATTTCCTTATGTCAGAATTTGAGAATGTTTTTGTGTCTTCACTAAATCATTTAACTTATCCTTAATTAGTTATTTCTCTCCATTCAAGCGTTTGCAACTTTACAATTGTATTCACCTAAGGTAAAGCAAATAGTAATGAGAATGTCCGTCATTCTGCTATTAAAATACATTTTATTTTGAAAATTTACTAGGAACTAGAAACATTATTTTATTGTTTTATCAACGCGTTTTCTCACACCAACGTCCGTTCTGGTCCAGACACTGCTGACAACGCGAAGCAATGGAATCGCAAACATCACGAAAGAATTCGTTTGCTATTTGCGTGTGGATGGTATTCAACGAAACCCCCTGCGTCCAATCCACTTGTTTGGCAAGTTCTCATCAAAGAAGGATCTGACATCCTGATGGTAGTTTGGGGGTCTCCCATCTTGCTGAAAATAAAACTCTTCATCTTCAAAGTTATCCCTAACACTTGACATGAAAGACTGTGGCAGGAAGTTCAAGTAAGCGGCCAGCCACAGTCGCATCAAGAAGAAATGGTCCAATTAATCCTTTTGATGATACCCACAACAAACTGTAACTCCTAGTAAATTAATATAGTGCTTGACCCTAACATGTGGATTTACAGATCACAAATAGTTGAATTGTTGTGGTTAATTTAAACATTTAATTTGAACGTGGCTTCATCCCTCCACACAATCTTTGTTTGTGCCTTTTCGACACATCGTTCCAAGTATGACTCACAATACTGCACTCTTCGGTCTGGATCATCGTCATTAAGAGCATAGACTAATCTTGGAATGTAACTTTTCCATTGACAAAGCTCCATAATGCGATGGACAGACGATTTTGAAATGCCTACCTCACGACTGGCTTGCCGCACTGATTTTCTTGGACTCGGGTGATACGTGTTCAACACTCTTTATTAGTTTGTAGGGCATAGCGATGTTCGTCTTCCCCTACTCTCAAATTATTTAAATAGTGTATAAATTTTTATTTCATTAAAAAAACAACAGAATAATGTTTATAGATTGCATTAAATTTGGAAAATGAAATGTACTTTAATAAACACCAACTTTACAATTATTTAAAGTGTGTATACATTTTGGGGGGCAACCGGTATATATATACTAAAGGCATACTTTTAACTGTGATCAAAGCGGTGATCGCTGTCTCATTGAGCCTGGTTCGAATCTCTTCCCTTCCAGGATTTTTTAAAAAAAAGGTAATAAAAAAATTACTGCAGGGAAAAATTATTCCGTTTTCTCATTCTATGTGGTTTAATGGATTCATATATGTATACATATATATATATATATATATATACGTAGGTACTGTTGTGGCTTTTGGAGAAGTTGGTTAAAGACGGTTAGTGAATGGAAAAATTGTTATGAGTGCAGTGGGGATGGTTTATTATTAACTTTTTAGGGTCGTTTTTAAAACAAGTATTTTAGTGTAAGTTGGCCAAAGATTAACAAGTAGCTGATACAGGTTGTGATTGCAAAGGAAATACAATAACGAAAATATATCTTTATTAGTAACAAAATAATATTTAAATATACACAGATATGGGGTTTAAAGTGAATGGTCGTACAGGCGTAGTTAAATGTCTACGCGAGATGGATATTGGTTAATTAAGGGATTAAGGAGGTCGAAATAAGATCGGTGATTTAAAGGGTTTTAAAACCTGGGCGCACACACAAAAATAGTTTGATTGGGTAAATCAGAATCTAGATGAATCTAAAGGCGACAACGGTTACAATTGCTTACGTGTTTGTTGAAGAAAAGGTACCAGTTGGGATACTATTGTCCGAAGGGGGAAGTCGGGTTACCTCTTGCTTCAGATAAGGAAGCACTCATAGATGGCCTAGGTAGATGGGAATCCTCGTCAGATACTTGCCGAAGGATTATGGCAGAATTTACGAATGTCGATTTAGCCTTCGTCCTCGAATCGAAATCGCCGATGCGGGGAGGTGAGAGGCCTTCAGCTAGCCGTTATCACAGGTGAGGTGTGATAACGTCGTAGGCTGTAACTTCATTCACCCTGGTTTAGCCATGCTTTCAAAGCTCCATGCGGTTATCTCAGGACTAGGTGGGTACAGAAGGGCATCGAAACGCCCTTCGACCTTATTATGCTATAATATAATATGAGTTTCCTTCATTCTTCTGAGCCTACTCATCTGCCTTTCTTTACACCCCTTACTAATACTCCATCACCACAATTAATTTGCCCGTCACCATTCTACTACCCTCATTTTGACTTAATTTACACCATAATTAGTTGCCTGATCTATACTACCTGCCTTAATAAAACTTTATCGTAAATATACTCAGGTCTCATGCAAACTCCTCTTTTTTAACATTCTTGTTCGTATTGATTTGGAACATCTGGTATCTCATTTTTCTTCTAGTCTACTTTTATGTTTTTGATCTCATACCCTAACAGCGGTGCTATTATTTGATCATCCGTTTCTCTCAAATTAGACTCTAACTCACTAGTAAGAAGTTCATTCTTCCTTTCTGTAATCTTCTGTTTTTCTCTTTTATAACTATTCATTTCGATTAAAATATGTTTTACTGTTTCATTTCCTCTTCAAATTCTAAATTTAGCTCACCATCCCTTTCATCTATAGCTGCTTTTATTGGTCTCCTGTGGGGACTATCCTTATCTTAAGCAACTCTGGCTTTCTAATCTAGCATCGTAAAATTTTTCCTCTCTTCGTTTCCTTGAATTTCTATAGATCCACATATTCCTTTTTCCCCAATCCCTTCTATGCATTCTTGGCGTGCAACATCTTTTATTTCCCTGTTTATTTCATCACCTTTTGCCTGGTCCTAACTATTCCTCATAGTTCATCTCTATTCAATATTCTCTTAATTTACCGTTTCCATTCTTTTCTATAGATTCATTCTACCTAGCTTTTAGGGTTCTGGCTTTCCAAATACATCGTCTCATGGTATTTATTCATTCCAACCGCAACTCTAAATTCTTTCACCCCTCTATATCCATTTGCACCCAAACACATCCACCCAACCTTGTTTTGTTTTTTTCCATCCTATCTAACTCACCTTTATGTACTATTTTTATCTCATATCCATTTATCCTTAGTAAAAACCTTATCTCCTTCAGAAGGTTTGCTACAATTCTAAATCCATTTGCAGGCTTGGCAATCTAATTGTCGTAGAATGACTCCCGACGATACCATATATACACTATTCGTTGAGGGAACTTCCTTAATTATCTTTAGAGTGCGTTACTGTCTGGCTGCCGATATTATGTATCTTCGATATGCTTAAGAAGTGGAACTGAGCTCAAGGATAAAAATATTGCTATCATTAATAAAATAGAGTTTTATTAATAATAACTATAAACAATACACAAAAACGGAAAATATTGACATAAACAGAATGGAAAGGGTCGTGGAGACTCGGGCTAATCCAATGATTTAAAGGATTAAAAAAGGTAAAACAAATATAGAGTTAAAGAGATGGGATGGTTCGATAAACAATTTAAAGCACAGGATAGAATTGACAAAAGGGATCAATACTCAAAGGTGAAGTTTGGCTTACGTAACTTTGGCACTAGTGGTGCAGTGGAAGGTGGCGCAAAGGAGTTTCGGTCCGCTAGCGAGTTCCAGCCGAAGGGGGGGGGGGATAAAAGGATCCTGACAAAGCGTCTTGGGAAAGAGAACCGTTTCTCGACGAACGGCTTGAAGAACAATGGCTGTTCTAGGTTGTTCTCTTCTGAACAAAGGGGGGATGAGAACCGCCTCTTGTCTACGGGCTCAAGAACAATGGCTGTTCTAATGTTGTTCTCCTTGAACAACAGGGGGGGTGAGAACCGTTTCTTGGCGAAGGGCTCAAAACGAACAATGGCTGTTCTAGGTTGTTCTCTTCTGAACAAAAGGGGGGGATGAGAACCGTCTCTTGTCTACGGGCTCAAGAACAATGGCTGTTCTAATGTTGTTCTCCTCTGAACAACAGGGGGGGGGGGTGAGAACCGTTTCTTGGCGAAGGGCTCAAAACGAACAATGGCTGTTTTAATGCTGTTCTCCTTGAACAACAGGGGGGGATGAGAACCGTTTCTTGGCGAAGGGCTCAAAACGAACAATGGCTGTTCTAATGCTGTTCTCCTTTGAACAACAGGGGGGGAAGCCTTGGGGACTTGGCGTCGGAAGGCTCGAACCTTTGGCACTCAAGGAATATTGTCCTCCTTCTGGACAAGTGATGGTGAATCTAGAGGTCGAGGTCCCTTGGCGCACAAAGGGAGAGATGGTCGTGGTGATGTTTCGCGACGAATTTCTGGATTTCCAATCTAATCTTAGTGGTAAAGTTTCCATATAAATAGCCAGGACATCTCCTTGGCGTGGGGGGAAATGGAGTGGAAGCTTGGAGGGAACGCACAGCCAGGCCGGGGAACAATGCCTTATCTGTTCATAAGCCTAACTCGATCTGGCGAGGTCGGCGTATGGGGGCGAACGGGAGGACGATAACCTCCTTGTTTAAACATTGGCATCCGGTAGCTGAGATAAGACTCCAAGCCTCGAATCGAAGATGCACGTGGGCAGCATCGTGGTTTTAAATAATACGGGGTAGGAGTTGAAATTAAACGCAGCTTCAACACGTTCTATCACACCCCTCCATTCCAGGGGAAGTTGTCACTTCGAAAAAAAAAGAGAGAAGGGACAACGATAGAGCTCCGTTGTGGGGAACTCGTTTTCTTGTACCAACCGTACCTTCCTGCACCTAACTAGTATTACCTCAATACATATGATTATTTTGATCTTTAGATTACAGGGGAAAATAACCTTTAATGCAACTTAATCAAAGAAAAAAAAAGGGGCTTGGAGCAATGAAATGATATAAACTTAGTACATACGGGACAAAATAATTTATACGTAAATTAATAAGAACAAATATATAGACATACAAAAAATTAGACATTGAGCGTTACAAAATTCAGACATATACATTAATTAATTATATTACAAAAGAATCTTAAATTAAGTCGTACAAGACGGTATATACCTACATGGAGATACTAATCCTATGAATACAATTGTTCTACGCTATTCGGTATCGCATTCCTACTGAGGGCGTCAGCGACCTGGTTATCGGAACCTTTTATCTAATTTATTTTAAACTGATACTCTTGCAAGAGTAAACTCCAGCGCATGATGCGGCCGTTTGAGTGTCTCAAATTCCTAATATAGGCTAACGGACGGTGGTCGGTTCCTATTTGAAATTCTTTACATATCAAGTACAGCTTGAATTTGTCTATGACCCAGATAATTGATAGAGCTATCTTTTCTCTAGTGGCATATCTCTTTCCGCGTGGTAATAATTGACGACTAGCATATGCAACTGGATGACTCGTTCTGTCATCCACGTATTAAAGAAGTACACCTCCAATGCCCTCGTTGATCACGTCGGTCTTAACCCCAAAGGATTTTTCTGGGTTGGGCAACTTTAAAATGGGGGCAGAAATGAACTTACTTTTGAGCTGATTAAAATGGGAGACAGCGACATCATTCCAACGTAAACGATCGGGGAAATTCTTTTCCTGAAGGGGGCATAGGGGGGCCGAAATTGCAGCGAAATTCGGAACAATTCGCTGATAGGGAGAAGCTGATCCTAGGAACGATCTTAATGGCTTCTTTGTAATCGGGAGGGGCATGTGGGCGATTGCCTTAATCTTGTTCTCTTGGGGACCTAACTGGCTTGGTCCTATTTTGAAACCCGAATATTTAATGGGTTCGTGAGCAAAATGGCATATGCGGGGGCCAATGTTGAGGCCATTTTCGCGCAGTCGCTCGAAAAGAGCTAATAGGGTGGGTAAATGGTGACTCCATTTACTTAGTTCTTGTAGCTGACTCTTCTGACGTGGTGTCAGCTGCGCGTCACTATCCAGGTCAGAGGGTTCTAAAGACTCGCCTGGTAGGGAAGGAGGAGGGTAATCGGCATCAGGTTGGATGCACACTGTCTGGATTACATTAAGGGACTCCGCGGGGCAATCCTCTTCAAGCGCCGATGCTTCGTCCAGTTCTACGAAGGTATCTCCATGGGCGCGTTGGGGGTTCTTTTTTTCTTGAGGTCCACGGACAGTCTCCGTGTCCTTGTCTGGGGCCTTATCACCTAAGGGTGTTAGTGATTCACATTCCTCTTTTGCCGTCCTAAAGTCCTGGTTAGGGGTCTCCGAGAAATCGGACGGTATCGGGGTTCTGATGGGGACGGGCTCCTGGGCTTCTTTCTTATCTCGTTCTTGAGGAAGGGCGGCCTGAAACACAGGGTTCAAACTTACTTGGGGGCTCTGTCCTATAAGTACGGAACAGAATTTTATGGGTGCTACAATGACTTCAGCCCAGCCATTATAATATTGACACTGCAGGTAACATCTAGCGACGGGGAATCGGTTCGCCCGCCCAAGTTGGTCATGTACCACCGCAAATTTTTCGTGGTTAGAGGCCACTGGGAGGAGTTCGTCGGACACGATGAAACACGTACATCCTGTGTCCCTGACTAGAGTCAATACTCGGCAGCTGTCCACGCTGCCCTCGTCATATTTCAAAGTTCCCGATGAACTTTTACCAAAAACAAAATTTACCTGGTGGCCTGACGGAGGGGGAGAAGCTTCTGCTTGGGTCTGCACCACCGGGGGAGCCGGGGTTGCATTAATCTGGTGAACTTGGTGGGCTGGTCCGCTTTTAAGCCTAGAATTTTGGGGGCAATTCCAGCTCATGTGGTTTTCTACACCACAGGTGAAGCATATGGTTGGTCGCTTCGGGAAGAGAGATGGAGGAGAAGTCTTAACGGGAGGTTTGGACTCCCGTTGTTGGTTTTGGGGAAAGAAGTTTGGGGGTTTTACGGGGCTCGGAAACTTTGTCAGCTTTCCTGGGAAGGGGCGCGAATCCTTCCTTCTTTCTTCTCGTTGGATTTCTCTTTCTCGTTCTTCTCGTTGTATTTTTCTTTCTCGTTCTTCTCGTCGGATTACTCTTTCCCTTTCTATTACTTCCATTTTTTTTTAAAATTCTGCTTCAATCCGAGCTAATTCAATCTGATGGTCAGATTGTCTTATCCGTTTTTTTCTTTCTCTTTCTTCCTCTTTTCTTTGCTCCTCTTGAAAGTACTCAGTTAGTTCTTTTCCGGAAAGTCCACAGGACTCTCCTTGCGCTTTAAAGATTTAAAACTGAGTCATCTTTGCACTTGGGGGCGCACTAGTCAACCAACTAAAATTCCTTGCAACAAGAATTATGCCTCTATAGAATTAGCCTACCTAAATATGGGCACTGACTTATTTGTACTTGGTTTCTCAATCTAAATAACCACTGCCCAAAATCACAAAAAAAACACAAACAAATTATTATAACCGTTCCTTGAGCTACTCCAGCTTCTTAAGTTTAAAAAAAAAAGGGGATAGCAATCGTTAAAACAAAAGGGAACTACTATATTCTATTATTATAACGAATAACACTATGCTTTACTCGACTGAGACCAGTGTTTGAAAAGATATAGCGTTAAACCTTACACACCTGATACCAAATTTAAATAGTATATATATATATATATGTCGTAGAATGACTCCCGACGATACCATATATACACTATTCGTTGAGGAAACTTCCTTAATTATCTTTAGAGTGCGTTACTGTCTGGCGGCCGATATTATGTATCTTCGATATGCTTAAGAAGTGGAACTGAGCTCAAGGATAAAAATATTGCTATCATTAATAAAATAGAGTTTTATTAATAATAACTATAAACAATACACAAAAACGGAAAATATTGACATAAACAGAATGGAAAGGGTCGTGGAGACTCGGGCTAATCCGAGGATTTAAAGGATTAAAAAAGGTAAAACAAATATAGAGTTAAAGAGATGGGATGGTTCGATAAACAATTTAAAGCACAGGATAGAATTGACAAAAGGGATCAATACTCAAAGGTGAAGTTTGGCTTACGTAACTTTGGCACTAGTGGTGCAGTGGAAGGTGGCGCAATGGAGTTTCGGTCCGCTGGCGAGTTCCAGCCGAAGGGGGGGGGGATAAAAGGATCCTGACGAGGCATCTTGGGAGAGAGAACCGTTTCTCGACGAACGGCTTGAAGAACAATGGCTGTTCTAGGTTGTTCTCTTCTGAACAAAGGGGGGATGAGAACCGTCTCTTGTCTACGGGCTAAAGAACAATGGCTGTTCTAATGTTGTTCTCCTTGAACAACAGGGGGGGTGAGAACCGTTTCTTGGCGAAGGGCTCAAAACGAACAATGGCTGTTCTAGGTTGTTCTCTTCTCAACAAAAGGGAGGGGATGAGAACCGTCTCTTGTCTACGGGCTCAAGAACAATGGCTGTTCTAATGTTGTTCTCCTCTGAACAACAGGGGGGGGGGGTGAGAACCGTTTCTCTGCGAAGGGCTCAAAACGAACAATGGCTGTTTTAATGCTGTTCTCCTTGAACAACAGGGGGGGATGAGAACCGTTTCTTGGCGAAGAGCTCAAAACGAACAATGGCTGTTCTAATGCTGTTCTCCTTTGAACAACAGGGGGGGAAGCCTTGGGGACTTGGCGTCGGAAGGCTCGAACCTTTGGCACTCAAGGAATATTGTCCTCCTTCTGGACAAGTGATGGTGAATCTCGAGGTCGAGGTCCCTTGGCGCACAAAGGGAGAGAGGGTCGTGGTGATGTTTCGCGACGAAAATCTGGATCTCCAATCTGATCTTAGTGGTAAAGTTTCCATATAAATAGCCAGGACATCTCCTTGGCGTAGGGGGAAATGGAGTGGAAGCTTGGAGGGAACGCACAGCCGGGCCGGGGAACAATGCCTTATCTGTTCATAAGCCTAACTCGATCTGGCGAGGTCGGCGTATGGGGGCGAACGGGGGGACGATAACCTCCTTGTTTAAACATTGGCATCCGGTAGCTGAGATAAGACTCCAAGCCTCGAATCGAAGATGCACGTGGGCAGCATCGTGGTTTTAAATAATACGGGGTATGAGTTGAAATTAAACGCAGCTTCAACACGTTCTATCACACTAATCATTCTTACCTTCTCTACTTCTTCTCTTCTAAAGGGGTTTATCAATTGCAACTAATCTATTAGAAACCTTAATTATTAAATATTTTTTTCATCTAACACTTTTAGGACATCACATGTTTAATGATAAAGCAGAGAAGCGTAAATAACCATTTTCTTCTAACTGCACAAACTTATTATGGCTCCTCGTGACCATTTCTCAAGTCAAGTCCCCTTTTTCGGTGAACACAATTCATTTTACTCTGTAGCGATCCTAAAGCAATTTACAGTGAGTCATTCTACGCTGGCTTACATTAAGTTCCCTTCGAGGAACACGGATTCTCTTTTAGGCCTTCAACTTTGAATTGTTCAAAGTAACTTGTACGGAAAAACATGTTAAACCTAGGTCGCGCGCAATCTGTCACTGAGTTCGAATAATTACTGAGTTATCCTCTTGAGAGAGAATAATTCCCTCTACAGCAACCTTGTTGTCAGAATATTTTACTAAGTTTAGGCCTACCACTACCTTTTACTGGACAATGAATTGGAAGCTTTTATTTTAGGATTTAACTCATGAAAACGTTAAATACTTCAGTTACTTTTAGGAAATTCACGGACATTCCAATATATATTTCCAGATGAGCTAACACAATGAAAAAAAATATCCTTTATCTATTCCAAATTTTTTCCATGAACGAGGTTTCTATAATGAGTTTGTCACTTTCAGTCATCACGATGATGTAGGGATTTTAAAACCAAACTAAAAATATTTCTTCATCTTACATACAGGATTTCAAAGGAATAACTGTGACACAACTGCAAGAGTAAGATCACTAAAATTTTGAGAAATTATTAAACATTCCTTTAACGCTAATATCAACAAAATAAAAGCAGTATAGCATTTGGAAATTTTTGAGTTATTCTTTCTTTAAATTAGTAAACAATTTCTGGTCACCTGATATATATATATATATATATATATATATATATATATATATATATATATATATATATATATATATATATATATATATATATATATATATATATATATATATATATATAATATATATATATATATATATATATATATATATATATATATATATATCTATAATAAATAAGCAGACTAAATTCAAGAACTTCAATATTATATATTAACTTCTTGGTTAGAGAATTTATCAGATATTTATAAATTAATTATATGGGCAATGGGAAGCAGCAGAGGTGGTAATATTCAAATTATAAAAATACAGAGCTTTCAACTATTAGGGAATAGGAAATATGTTTTTGTTTTTAAAATAAAACTTAGATTAATTAATTTTGGCTGTCTTCGTTGTAAAAAAGGGAGATAATAGAAATATTGAAAAATATAGGTTGTTTGTGGTGCGAGTTGATTTGGCCTCTGTAATTCGTGGGTGCTTATAATTGTATTAAAAGTGGAAATGAGCCGGTGTCGGAGTTTGAAGTGGAGTTTGTAAATCTAATATAAAGAGATTCCAGTGTACGTAGTTAATTTTCGGTGTTTGCTGTATCTTTAATTGAAAAATTATTTAAGTTTTGTTTATAATGTGGATGTATGTTTTCTTAGTGTATTCGTATAGGGGAGAATTCGTAAGTAGTGAGCGGGGCTCTAGTTTTGTTGCTGATGCCTAAATGTGCGCAAATACGGGTATGTAATGTGCACTGTGTCGATCCCAAATACACCTTGTAATTATATCTCTATCCTCCATCCTATATGAATTCACCTACTGGAGATGTAATTCCGAGGTGTAGTCTTTATTTTAATAGTGATGAGACAACAAGCCTATATTTCGGGACGGTATGGCACTTTGCCAAGGCGATCGTGGTGACATCAGGGTCAACAAACTTTATATTTCTGGGAGAAAATTTCTAAATTACCTAAATCTTCTGTTGCACCGGCCTATACATTCTTTACTTATTTTTACTGCCAGAGGTAAGGTTTATTCGCCTCTCCCTCTTCGAGTCTACTGAGACAGATGCTGTTTGGCGAATTTTTTTTCGCTGGGGTTTCGCGGGCCCTATTACAATATTAAGGCCAAGCATAGTGGTGGGCCAGACGCTAGGCCTGCGCAGTCCGGAGGTTGCCCGCCTCTGGCTTAAATTAACAATAATCTCGTATGGAGTGAAAATTACACTCTCTGTTTCCTTATAACGTCTGCCTCAAGTATATGATACAGATGTATTTGCGCCTACACGTTGGTGAACGATACGAGGACGATATTTGAGTTAGATGATGTATCATCTTCCTTGCCCACCTTATCCATACTGCACCAAATATCCGTTGCCAAAATATTCTATCTGCGTGACTTTCTTCACCTGGCTATTTCTTTGGCCAATCAGGTAAATATTTATTAAAAAAACGAATTTCTCAGCATAAATATAATGTCCGTCGTGGCGAAGAAAGCAGCTCATTTTATTTTCATATGTCCTATCTTAATCACAATATTGATTGGTATTCTGCTAAAATCCTAATAACGAGGCAATTTCACGAAATATCATTAAATCGACCTTTATTAGTAAATTCCCCAATTTTTATTTAAGTCCTGGTTTATATAAACTTAATGATTATCTTTTTGAATTATATTCACAATGTACTGTCGAAACTTTTAATTTGAGAATAACTATATATATTAATCTTAATAAACTTTTTAATTTTCTTTTGTGTGCATCTCTGTAGCCTTATGTTCATGTATGTGTATTTATTTCCATTTAAGTCATGTCTTTAGAATATTTGTACTTATTCTACCTTAGTTGTTAGATCCTGACCTCTGAGGTTAATCTCTTGTTTAGATTTTCTTCCTCCATATTGGCTTAGGCGGTATTTTAAACCTCGTATCAACCTTTAGGACTTTTGAATTTACCTGATTTATTGATCTTTGTTTGTATTTATCTTTGCTCCTCCTAAGGTTTCCATTGCATATTAATTCATTTTTTTGATTGATTTTTTGCTTTTTTGTGGGCGTTCCCTCCCCTATGTATCATCCTTATAAATATTACAATTTTGAATACTTTTGTTATTCGTTGATAAAGAACTCGAAATTAAGTTCGAAAGTACTTGGAATCCTCGTATTAATTTTCCCTGTGGGCTTTGTTGCATATATATATATATATATATATATATATATATATATATATATATATATCCGAGTATATATGCAAATTTTGTTGAAGACCAATGTGTATTTCGCTTTAGTTCATTTCCTTTTAACTTTTTATCTTCTAACTATCTTTTTTTATTTGGTATTGTAGATGGTAGATCACTTACCCTGTATTCATCTCTCTTTTAAATGAATGGGTTTGTTGTATACCAAACTAAATTGCTGAGCTTTGGATCTTATTCGATCATCTTCAGAGCGTCTTGATATATTTTTTCCTCTTTTACCAATAAAATGTGGAGTCGGAAACAAACTGAATGAATGAAAACGGTGTTTGGGGGTTATTTATCCCGCCTGGTTGATCACAACGTTAAAGGAAACGAGACAATCCGTTGAGTGGAATTGTAAAACAACTTTACTGTTCGATTTCAGCTTAACGCTTGACTATTGATTTGCAGCTATTCTTCGTTTATTAAAATGGCTTCTAAGATGTTCAGCCTAGCTTTATTTCCCTCTTTTCTTTTAATTATGGTGTTATCAAGTAAAATATACTTCGTTAGGTTGATGTTATTTGCGCTCTTCATATGATTTTGAGATAACAAAACGCTACACTCATATGGATGAAGTTCCTTAATTCACCTATATGGCTAAGGGTTAATACACAAGAATGAATGACTCTTGACGATTTGACATAGCATCTGGGTAACTTGAGGTTCTATTTCACAATTTAAGATTTCAGTAATTGTCCAGTACCTAACCTATTCTACTTTTTCATTACTCTATTATTCTCCACGTTTGTTTGTTCCTATTTCAATTCCGTTCTCCAATATTTCCCCGCTAGCCTAAAGTGGTCTCGTTCGTTACACATCTCCATTTACATCATTTAAAAAAATATTTTCATTATGAGAATACTTCCAACTAATTGCATAAAACGAGCTGTGAAAAAACATTAAGAAAAAAGCAAAAATAAGCAAGACTAGACCTGATCCAGAGCAAAAATTACTTTTACTTCAGAACAAACGTCCATTAGTCAGTAATAGTTGTGCAAGAATAGGTCACATATTTCTATATCGATATAGATGTGTAAATAAATAAGCTATGGAAATAAAACTGTATTTTGTTTCAAGCTCTTTTAGGGTCGCTTCTTTCCTGAGACAATCCCAGAATTCGATTTATATTACTTATTAACGATAACTTCCTGCGCTATAAAATAGACGAACTGATAAGTGAACATCATATTCTTGATATATTTTGAACTAATTATGAGAAGTTAGTAGAAAATATACATGTAGGAAAAACACTTGAGAAGGTCGATCACAACATAATAATTCGATGAAATATAAATATCCATAAAATGTTCAAAAGTTCGCACTACTCTTAAATTTCTTAAAATATATGCACACGAAAAGAAAATCCTTTCTCTCCTTTGTGTAGTTCGCTATTTATATTTCGAGCTTCGATAGCATCGAGTATATATCATTTTTCTCCAAATGCATTACTATAGAACCTCAAGGCAAATACCTCTTTTCTTTTTATTTTTCGGGGCAAACGTTTGTACACATGTATCCTTTAGCTATTTAATTTAGCAGAGTCAAGCGAAAGTGAATGAGCTGGGATGATAGAGACACGCTGATCTCATTATACAAGTTCCAAGAAGTCTGATGGCTGCCATTCAAGATTTTCTTGTTTGGTGCTGAGCAACTCAATTTTCGAATACAATTTGAAAGATTTCTTTGGCATGGCATTCAGATGGAATATTACAGCATTTAAATTAATATTATTTTATTATATCTTTTCTCATTAGTTCTGTCAAAAGTAGGTTGAGACTTGAAAGAGAGATCTGACTTTTATTTTAATTAAATGAATTAAGATCTCTTTCTCTAGATAATATTTAGATTTGATTTGATCTCTTAAAGTTGTTTGAACAGTTTACTTGTATTATTATAATCATTTATATTCATGGATAAGGGTTTGTCTTTATATGAGTAAGTAATATGAATCAAAAGAAGGGTTTTGCACAGAATTCAGCACTACACATAGGTCCTTTCATATACTTTCTATAAACCTAGGTTAGGTCTTGCCATTCTCTACAATATCATTTTGCTATCACTAAAATCTTTCCATCATATAAAAGGGATTTGGTGCTTTTATCAATTTAATTTAACTAAGGATTGTTTTAAAACATTTAATCAAAACACACTACTCCCCATTTTTCCGAGTATCTGAAAGAGTCAAATATTAAATAGCTAGACCTAAGTAAACCTTTGGTTTTAATTATTTCTGATTATTTATAGAGTAGCTTAATTCACACAGTTTATTTTAGAACCCCAATTCCGTATTCAACAGAACAAAATGCCTACACAGTCATTTCCAGACCCATAACACCCGTCTTTATCACAACGCACTCCATCATTCATTTAAAGCATTCTCTAGTTAGATATTGCACCGTACCAGTTTCTAGCCGCAATAAACAGATTTTTCAGTATAAATTTGAACATTTAAGAAATGATTCACATGGTTTCTGGCCATTTACACCACACATTCTTCACATACAAAGGTAATAGCTAATTTTGGACGTCCCATCCTTCGCACACTCTCACAATCACTCTTGTATATTCCCTTTCAAAGTCTATTATATGAGAGTCATCTCTTCTTCTTGCATACCAATACCTCCACAGAACAAAATTACTCGCATCCTCTTCCATGCCATTTATCCTAGCATTAATAGCCCTAGACACTAATATTTGGGACACTTCATTTATTTTGCTCATAACTTTAGTTTTATTCATCCAAACTTTCTTACGTATAAAGGGTTATACCTGTTTTAGAAGTTTCTAGAATAAATCCTAGAAACTTAATTTTTTATCCAAAAAATGGTGGTTACTTTATAATATCGAAACAAATTGTTTGGGCAAAGATTCAGGTGAAAGTCACCCTATCGTCTTAATAAACCACAACTCTTGGGTCCTAACTGGCAGTTAGAACATTGACCAGAAAAGTGATAACCTAAGAAGGCTTAGGTTAGATAGAATATTTAAATACTTCCCAGGCTCTTTGTTCTATTTCCTAAAACTAGGAAAATGTCACAGAACTCCATTTGGGAATCATAGCTTTCTGACACATTAAGGGTGGATTTACAGTCAGAATATGTGTATTATCCCATCAAATCAATTTCGAAATCACTTGAATGAGAGGAAAAATAAATTAATTTTAACCCGGAAGTTCCACAGCAATAGAAATGTTGATGGCGGCTGCTTTCGCATGAAATTAAGTAACGGAGACAATCTTGCTGGCGCTGCTGCCACAGCAACAGAATTTAATTGCTCTCGCGCGTTAATTCTTTGAAAGGACATAACGCTGAATCCAATTAACCAAAGGAGCCGCCGAAATAATTACTGAGAACTTTTCCGCAAAGCAAACCCCTCTCTCACTGCCGAAAGACAACCAAAAGCATCTTTCTTAATCTGCAACCTTTCAGCAGCTTCAAATCTTACCAGTGTGGCTCATCCGGACACTACACGAAAATTTGCAAACCTCACCTAGTCAGAAAGTTCGAAGTTCTATCTCACGTCACTTCTCTTTTATGTTGTTGCGAATTTTTCATCCTTCTTTTCTCCGAGATTATATGTGGTGTAAATTTTCATATCTTACTTAGCCCTTTGAGTCAAACCAACACTTTACTCCAAAGATAATGTGGAGGACATTTTCATTTATTTAGGAATAATCATATGTACCTATATTTTGGAGTGTCGTATAATCGTATTGTATTTGTTGTTTTAAGGAAGCACGTCTGATCCTATTAATTATGAAAAAAACAATACTTCAAAATTGCCTGAGTGGATTTTTTAATTATCTTATTGTTGAGAGAGTATCACAGCGTTTTTACCCGTTTTAAGGAGAGAGACCGTTAAATACGTAAATGATCCATTGAAACACCAGCATTATCCCAAAATAAACATATATTTTAAATTTATCACAATTAACTAGAAAAAAACCCAGAAAATGATTTATATTCACCTAATAAGTTTAACGAGGTTATTTATTCTTAAAACTGGGCCTATTACCAAATCTATTCTTGACCAAATCAAACAAACCAATTGCCGATTAGTTATTTTATAGTGACCTTTTTAGATTAGCATTAAACATAAAATTAAATTACTCTCTTCTACTTGTAATTATGACGGGATTCACTAACATTTGTTTATACTTTTAAATACCGTAATAAACTGATTCTAACGCAATTCAAATATAAATGGTCATTCTAACTTACATGACAGAAAGCATCAGGGGTTGCCGGATGTCACTAGATGGCTTTTCTCGCGCTTCGGTGTGTTAGAGCGTCCGATGTTAGATTTTCTTCCATATAAATGGAGTTAAGGGAATCCTATGTCTAATTCTTTGGTCTTAAGATCGCAATTTGAGTCACTCGAGGGTGACTGGTTCTTCTATTATCTTACTTGTAAAATTCCTGTTTGGCTCTAGAAATTTTAAGCCTGCTAAGCTTCTCAGTTTGCTTGTGCAGGATGATTCGAGCTGGCACCGAAATAATCCTTCTTCTCTTGCTGCCGAAAATCCTAGTTTGACACTAGGAATGGTAATCCAGTCAGACTTCTTCTAAGTCTGTACAGAAAAACTCGGTCTGGTACCGATACAAAAAGTGACGTTTTAAGTTAATTCGACACTAGGGGAAGGATTGATCTTCTCGAACTGATCCTTTATCGTCTCATCTCGAATAATAATCCTTCTATGTTAATTCGACACTGGGCGAAGGATCGATATTCTAGAACTGATCCTTTATCTTCTCCCTCTAATAATCTAGTTATATCAAAATTGGGCGAAGGACCGATCTTCTCGAACTGGTCGTCTATCGTATCTCACCAAATAATCTTTTCTCTTTTCTTCAGGGGCTTATTTATAGGCTGGCGACCGCCCCATCTAAGGGGAGAAAGGCGAGGCCATAGAGGGGAGAGCGAGGGGTGAGGCCACATCGGGAAGAGAAAAGGGTGAGGAGGGTGGCACCGCAGGGCCCAAGTCTGCTTGTTAATTAGAGACACCACCAAACTTCCTCATCCTTGGTGTTCCTTAAGACTGGCCCCGCTTTTTGGCGATTTAACCACGGGCCTCCGGATCTCGTAGGTAATTGGATCCTTTTGAACGTTGCTTAAGGGCCTTTGTTGGTCAACTTAGAACAGCGGCTCGCTCTGGCTAACTATGCGGCGGGGAGATCAAACAGGGTAGGCAGTTAGACTGTTATTCGCCGACTAACGTTCCCACGATTCTCCGCATGTGGCTCGATTCTCTTGCTTTCTCCATAGGGAGGGGGACTTTAATGTATACGTCCGCCTGGCCCTCCGGGAAGCTTTATGGTGTAATTCCTCTACAGGGAACCACGAAGGAATTAATGAGAGTTAGGCTCAATTTAATAAATAAATATAATTACTTTATAAATCTGTTTCTGTGTGTTGTATTTAACTAAATAAATGCATGCATTTTGTTAATTTACACAAAACTTTTATGTTTTTGATCTGATTGAAATATTTTTAGATTCTTTTTATCTGAGTCAAATTAAATCATGAAGACTACTTGCTCTTTTCACTTATATGATTTTCAGTAAGGTTCATATCTTCGCAAAATCTACCTAATATTTTCCCAACGAATCCAAAAAATATCTTAAAACGTAATGGTTTATTCAACAAAATACATCCGACGGTGACAGCTAAATTTGAGGCGAAAAATTGAATTCCTAAAAGCTACAGAAATAGAGAGAAGAAAAACAAATTTAAGTGCAGGTCTTAAAGGTTTTATATTCTCGTAAAGTTCCAAACCATTTTATCATGATGTAGTGCGTAATTTAAATTCAAATTGTCTTTGAATTGTATCTTTATGTTGTCTGCTTAGAATCTATTATGTTTCTGCTCCATAAAATTAACAATTATTATACGATAGACCTAAGATTTGGAATGAAGAGACAAGATGAAACAGAGGGAAAAAAATGACCGAATGATAAGAGGAAATGTGTACAGTAGTCTTATTGGTAGTTGTGGTACCTTAACGAGTCAATGAAAGGAGAAACAAATTTGCAAAAGATAGCCCGCGTATATTCTTGAATTTATGTTTACATATACATAGACACACATTGTCCATTAAGGTAATGATGATGGCTCTGTAAAGATAAGGATTCATGTTTAATTCTTCCCTTTTAGTTCTTTTCTTCTAACGAGTTCCATAACTCCATCCAAGTCAACTTGGGATACAATCATTTTTCTTATATTACCGATGCCTCATCAATCTCAATCATGATTCTTACCTCGCACCAGGTTTCCGATGACTGGTCACATTTTTTGTAAGTTCTGTCAAATCTTTTAGAATCAGATTTGTAAAAGGAATAAAGACGAAATATATAAAGAATGAAAACACCAAAATTTGTGGTATTTCTTGAAAAGAATGGATTTACCCTCGTCCTCCGCCGATTTTGATCACATATTTTACTTTTTTACAATATTCTCCCTTAGCCCAAATTATATTCGTGAACGAAGAATGGAATTATTACCACGTTAGGGCAAATTATTTTTCCAAAGACTACAAATTGACGAATAGAAACGCTCCTTCTTTCGTCACCCCTCGTATCTCGATTTCTTCCGACCCATTTCTCACCCTCCCTTTTGAATTCCAGCCAAGCTGTTAGCGCGCCTCAGTAGGTGTCTTTCGATGAGATACAAGTAGGAGTTTCCCAGAGCCGAGTTTATCACCTGACTTCATTGCCAATGCTTCGATCAATAGGTTCGTTTATTCCTCGCATATTTAACGGTAATTAACCTGGCAAAATTAATTCCCAATGATGTTTTTGCATTAAAACCACTTCAGTTTATGCTTAAGTATTGCTTTTTAATGGTTCATTTTTTCCTGGATCTACAAATAGTCTAATGATTACATATATTTGATACGTTTGAGTACACAAGTAGTCCTATGCTTATGCCAAATGATATAGAGGTAGACAAATTCCGATCCTGATAAAGAGAGTATAAAATAAAAAAGGAAAATAACAGTGAAAGAAGTAAAAAAAAATCTCCTGTTTTTTGGCAAAACTTGCCTTTGAATTTCCTATATTGGTTACTGACGGGTGTCAAAAATCTTCGAGATGAAGAAAATTGATTAGATTTACTGATCAAGGAAATGTCAAATGTGTCAAAATTTATTTGATTTCTTGTTTTTCGTTGTTTCCGGATTTTTTCCAGCTGCATTAAAGAATAATGGGAGGAAATTTTGTGAATCTTCATGCCCTTTTTTAAATATTTTCCCCCTTGAAATTTGCTTTAACTTCTAATTCACTCTCTGTTGAAGAGCTGCGAGTTTGGAGAAAATGAAAATCATCGAATAATGCAAGAAGGTCAAAAGCATCACCTAAAAGCGATTGTGTTGTACGTTTTTTTGTGCAGATGGAGTGTTTGGACCTTTCTATTTGAAGATGTTTAGGAGAATATAGTTAACATTAATGGAAAACTTTACCGAGATATGATATCCACTCAGTTAGGGCTCAACTTTCAAGATCCGCTTGCATTAGTCCACCAAAAATTTCCGCAACGAATGATACTGTTGGGGTGTATCTAGAAATGTAGAACAAGGTACTCTGATCATACCGCTTGTGAATTCTTATTATAGGGATATGTGAAATCACAAGTATATGAAAATAAACAACGCACAATTCCTGCACTCAATGCTAAAATCAGGTATGCCATTAGAGGCATCTAGCCATATATTTGTTAGAGAGTGAACGGAAACTTCAAGGAACACAGAGATGTATGCAGGCTCAGTGCAGGTAGACATATGGTCGATATCATGGTTCATAACTAAATGGAAGACATAACGCATAAGAAATATGCAGAATATATCCATGTTTATCAAAATTCTTTTTGAACATTCAACTTTCAGATTCGGCGCTCTTTTTGGAACACTCTATAGAAATTTCGTATGTATCTTTAATAAATCAATTTAAATCATTTAAACTACTCTGCGAGGTTCCTTCTCAGACCATCTTTTACGCTCACTCTAAAACTTAAATTATTTCTCTTTTTTTAGAGCAATTTTTACGCTAATAGAATATTAAATTGTTTGTGTTTAGAAGGAATTTAATCTAAAAGTTTGAGATGATATATTTTATATAGAAGAGCTCATGACGAGACAAAATCCGAGAGAGAGAAAGTATAAGGAAACTTTTAGTAATCATTAATGTATACTCTGGCATTTTTTGATGTTTATAATTATAATAAATAGCAATTTGTGCCTAAGTTACCTCATAGAAATTTATATTTTTTCGTGAATGACGAGAAAACAATGACCTGAATGGTTCCAGAAATCCCAACATTACTTTATTTTACATTATATTTGAGAAACGCTTTGCTATGCCGCATGATATAAGCAAATTCTCTGAGAGTTGTGTAGAATAGAAACTTTTTAGTGAAATTTAAGACAATTTGAGGCGACCAAAGCCAAGTTTTTTAGGAGATTTGAATTATTTAAGAAATTGACGCATTAATTCAAATAGCACAATTAAAGTTGTAATGTACAATCAGCCGTGTCAGATTTTAAGGGCAGCATTCAACACACCTCCATTTTGTCGATGAATGACTTCTTTTATCTTTAGAATAATAAAATAAATGCAATGGACTAATCTCCATTCTGATTTTTTTTCTAAAGTGCAAATTGGGCGAAACTCAGTAAGCCACGTTAATCCACACGCGGTAATGAGCTAACAAGAGCGACCATAATGGAAATTTACTACGCCATAATTTGAAGCAGCAATCAGCTCATTTATTAAGTCTCTGTCTATATCACCCCTTATTTCTTCTATTTTGATGCCACGATCTTCTTACGTTCAGCGATGGAGACAGTTAAATTAAAGCAATTCATTCTACAAAGAAGAAAGTTAAAGCCAAACTGACGTTTTGTTCTATATTTTTGGCGGGAGAAATTTAGATTTATAATAATAATGATGTGGAATCTAAAGGGCTTTGTGAAAGCTATTGTAAGGTTGATGCTTTTTTTCATTATTGTGAAAGGTAAAAGACTATAATTACTTCAGTTGTAAGGGCTTTGTTGTTATTTTGACCGCTAATTGCTTAGCTATGAGCTAGTGCCTGCTATTTCTTACATTAGATAACAAAAAGATAATTTTTTTAATAATAAGATCATTAATTTCAATAATAGCAAATGCATTGATTTTAGTTTTTTTTCAACTTCATATTTATTATCGTGTAAATTGGGTACTTTTTGGGGGCTTTTAGTTCCTTCTCATTACAAACTTTCAAAGAGCATGCCTCGACCTCTTTACCATTTTTAAAAATATTTATGTAAACAATAAATCTAATTTACCAGGCAATTTAGAAAGCCCTTTTTAATTCTTATAAATACTGAGTGGCAATAGATTCTGTCAAGTGCTTAACAGCACTATATACATTATGTTTCGCATCGTTTAATTTCTTTCTTCCTGAATTTTGGCCAATCTCTTTTCTTTTCTTTCCTGTTCAGCTAAATCCAACCTATCATTGCTAAATATTCATCAGTTTGCGAATTCAGCTCTTAACTGATCATTATATTAGCATTTTATAAGAATGTGATTGGAGCCTTTCTGTACAGATTTTGGCCTAATTTGCAATAGTGGCAGATTAAGAACACTTAAAAAATATTTTATCATACTATGATAGGTCTCTATAAATCTTTCGATAGAAATACCAAGAGCAATCAAATCCAAATAATCTTAATCCTTCCAATAGGTTCTCGTTAAATTACCAAAACAAATTGAGGGACAAAACTTAACCATTATTATTAATTGCATATCACATTCTCTTCTTTTCTTTGCACGTTAACCTATGTGTAATTGAGCGAATACTTTTACACATTTCTTATAAGTGTAAATATATATGTGCATTCAGAAATAAATTTATGTAACTCTATGAATGTACGAGAGTGGACATGTTTAATAGGAAGAGAAGAAACATTCATCTCAGATGTTTTCTTTGCGAACAGACATGAAATTGTAAGAGATTATTTCTACCCAAATATTTTCATATTTACTCAACTGAGAAGATTACTGTTTGCTTTGCAGGGAAGTCAGCTTATTTTATAGAATTATCTGATGCTAGCATGTTTGGCTTTTGTCCTTTGTTCGAAATGAAGGACTTGGATAAACAAAAATATGGAGAGATATCTTTAAACAATTTTTATATTACATTGATGAAATACGCATACTATTGATTCGTTTGTTAAATTACAAATTAGATTGAATATAGAGACAGTTTGGAAGAAATGAAACGACGCTAACCATCAAGATTGAGGCCCTTCCTTCCTAACCATAGCCTTAGTCCTTAATATACATACAGTCACAATGGGAACAGTATTCCTTATCCAAAATTATTTCTCATTCCACATTCGATATTTTATCCTTTTTCAAATTAAGATCGCCCCTAAAATTGTCGTACTGATGCCGATTACGACCTGTGGACAAAATGAATTACAAACGCTTCCTTTAACTGTTTGCTTTGCCACTAGAGAACCAGTCTTACTTCGGTCGTTTCAAAACATTCACATCAACCAGTGACTTGCTCTAAGTTTGTTACCTACGCATAAGTACATATATATATCAAGATTAGAGGATCATTATACCCATTATTATCGGAGGAGATTTTATGTGAAAACAGAACTAGATCAAGCCTTACATATGTAGAGCTTCAAAATATCGTCTAACTCGTAGTCTATTCACTCAGAGAATCAAAAGTCGTCAGCCGCATGTCAGTATTTCGTCTTCGTAATACAAGTGCACCAATACAATATCTCCTTTGAGGGGAAATTTTTCGTTAATAATACGAAATGCAGGCTGACCTGTTCTCATCTCCCAGTCAAATTAATTGTGGCAGCCGATCACTTATTAGAGTGATCAATGGAACAGACACTTTAAGGCTCTTAAATCATTGTGTTCAATCACCATGAGCTGTATGATCATCAAAGATGGCAACAGCTTACAAAATTCATCAAGCTAATGGGTCTAAAAACCAACACTCTATTTCTTCAGCTTGGGAACACTGCTGGCCTCAATTTTCTACCGCACAGTGGAGGCAATCATTCTTTACTTTCCTCCCCATCCAAGTGGCTCTCATCTTGCAAGCACTGCAGTTAGTTTAATCCCTCAAATATTTGGCTAAAACTTCGGATCGCGTCTCTACTTGTGACTTTTTGGGAGTGATAAAATTATCGCCCGCTCATAACCTTCAGCACCAGACTTATCGAGGATTGCGCACAATGCTTCAAGACAAAATATATATATATATATATATATATATATATATATATATATATATATTGGAGCAGTTCAAGATATAGCTTGGGAACGGCGTGGCAGAAGGTATTTTTGAGATAATCTCTGGTTTCAGTTCCCGCTCTCGCGCCTAGTGCGTCTCTGATTCTTCTCTTTTAAAGGATTTAGGGAGTGTACCTTCAAACTGGTTCTGCTATCATCATATAATTTAGTAGAGAGCCAATAACTATCTATTAGTGCTTCTTCCACCCGCTCCAACCCGCAAAACCCTCCCCTGTATTAAGGTGCTGTTACCATCAAAACTTTCACTGACGTGCGAAGAATGCGTCTCTCTATGCGGATCTTATCCCCCCAAAATGCATTCTCATCCTTTGTAATCACCATATGGGGACAAAATTAGAACTCCTGCATCTCCGTTCACGATCGCACCACAGGACTAGACAAACTAGCGTCAGTGGTTTACCCCCTCGATAATTTGACTTTGCTTCAAATGGATTTCGACCTCCAATCGTTCCTAAAACCAGACTATCTCAGGAAGCCAATTGCCATTTATATATAATAAAACTTTTGTTTTCTCTCTATCTTTACCGAAGGGTTGTCCATGGGCACTTTTTCTTTCTTATTTGCATACGTTACGTTAGTAAACCCAGTTTAGAGGTGTATTTCCTTAATTCAACGTCGGGCATCTCACTTCTACCTGACACATTTGACGCCATACAAGAATTTCCTACGCAAACGCCTTACTAATCTTTTGGCAAATTTTTAGACATATTCAATCGCTACAGAAAGCATGTAGGAGACGAAATCTGCACAATGGCTGCATTGAAATAACCTCTTATAGGGTGAAAATAGAGGCAGTATATCTCCACTCAATTTGCCACAAATTTCTGAAGTTGCTTTGAGTCGGCAAATATGGTCATTTGCTCGACCACTCAATTAAGGCACCCGCTGCGAGAGTCCCATTTCCGTATTTTGTTGGACACGAGTTCGATCGATGGGAAATGGCACCATAAACCTTTTCACAGACGTTCACCGTGGTCATAGTAAACTTGTTTGTTTTAGAGAGAGAGAGAGAGAAAGAGATGTTTTGTTTATGTTTTTTAAAGGTATTTTTCCCACTATGATTAGTGGTTAAATGTCACGCTCCTGACTGATCATATGGTCAAACTTAGTGCATGTTAATATCACGAGACCCTATTCTTAAACCTATAAATTAAACTAAACGTTGTATAGTTTTTCTAGATATAAAAATTAGGGGAGACTGATTCATTTGCCTGATATACATATATGCATCCAATTCCATCAATAATTTGCCGATTGATGGATTGTTCAGTGTGTGTTCCTGGTACGCACGTATACGACAATGGGAACAAATTTCGCTTGCATTTTTCTCTGAATTTAGCCAACTTCTTGGTACACACCGTTTTTAGTTTGCCTTACAATGAAAGCGTGAATTCAGTTGTAGAGTCTGTTCACGCACCATATAATCTTTCCATGCTAGCCGGCCTTTCCATGGAACAAACGTAAAAATGACTACCAATGGTGCTTTGTCCTCCCCACTCTCAAAGTAAGGCTGTTTTAATCACTTCCCCATAGCAGGCATTATTCGGTTGCCCTATTCTTCCCCTTCGATGCCTTAATTGTTAATAGTTAATTCGTGGAATCTATAAAAACTGCCATTAAAGAATTGCGTTCGGCGTGCTCGCGCAAGCTTCTTCCAAGAAAAATAAGTGCAAACGCCTGACCATCTACAGATTGCTTGATGGATTGGTTGATTTAAGGGTGGCGCAACTACTAGGTTATTGCCACCAGCTAAACCTTTTTATGTAGTTTGAGCCTTTATTATGGGCGGTGAATTAGTGATGGATGGATGACAGATGGTCAAAGCTCTAAAATTATTGAAGATTTACAATTATGATTCACTAATTGTTAAAAAAAATATTAAAGAGAAAATTAATTATAAGTTTAAACAATGAGTATTTAGAGATGTACTGCAAACCTATGGATGAATGAGGGTAAATGGATGAGTAATGATTTGAGTGTATGAATGAAAGTGTGAGATAGTACGGGTGAGCGAGTTAATGAGACTTGAATATAGGAATTATAGCTAATGAAGTTGCTTAGATATTTAAAAAAATTTAATTTGATAGATGAATGACGAGGATGGAGATGGACGGGTGAAAGATGATCAGTATTTGGATGAAGGATAAAATATATGGAATATATATTAGAATTTATTTTAGAGTATTCATATTGTTTTAAAATAGAATATATATTTAGAATAAATTATTTTGGAATTATATATGTTCAAGAAGGCCAGCCTCCTTAAAAAATATGATCAAATCTCGATCCACTCCACCATTCTAGCCAAACATGGAGACCCCAGTGCCTCATAAAATGGACGTTGTGGAGATCTTTTAAGCTGCGACACTCCACCAGTATGTGGAATAACTTGAGGGGTACTAAACAATCATCACAATAAGGGGTGGACCCCTCTTCATAACGTAGCTATGAATAATTTGGGTGTGGCCTACTTGCAGACGTGTAAACACCCCCTGAGGTGGCGTAGCAGACCACTGTACTTCCATCCTTCCCCGTTTTGCGAATCGATCTCAGTTTTTTTCCGTCTGACGAGGTCCACTGCTCTTTCCATGCCGGAATTATGGTATGGCAGATGGCAGATTGGAGATCGCATGCTGGTGCTGTAAGGTGGGTTGTTGCCGACCTTGATGTGAATATCATAGCGAGGGCCTCCAATACCTCATGTCATGCAACCGCACGTGCGCAGGGACCAAGCAGAACTGCACAGTGCGACCTCAGTTCATCAGTAGATGGAACAACTCTAAATTTGATAAAACCAGCAGGTGTCGGGATTAAATCAATCTAACGCTGAAGGGCTCTTAGAGGGTCTGAATAGACTATATGGGAAACATCGTTCTTCAGGAAAATATAGCTGATGACAGTCAATATTGCAATAAGTTCTTCAGTGAATATAGATGCAGATATAGAAAGAGAGCCCCCTTTCCTGGATGAAGAAAAGATAACTACAAAAACGAAACCTTCATCAGTCTTGGAGCAGTCTGTGCAGACTGGTATAGATCTTTGATGCAAAGACTGATGGCTTTTAATCTGAAGGAGCTCAGCTTATAGCGAAAGTGATCGTTTTCTTCGCAAAGGTCCAGTTCAAAAGGTGATGTCAGGTAGATTCCAGGGACCTAGTCTGGACGGCTCCTGTGGCCTTATTTTCAAAGTAGTCTCATGGTGGATGTCAAGCAACAGCTAGACTCGTGCCCCCAATGCCTCTTTGGTGGCGCCTCTACCAAAGTGTTGGGTGGGCATTGGCATCAGGTCACACTTTTTCTCTAGCAAGATAATCATGCAGTCTCTGTAGGCATCTTCAACACTTAATCAGTCCTGACTGCTTGCGCAGGCCAAAGGAATAGCACTTCCATCCACTACAAGGCTAGGGATGGGAGATAACGTGAATGCTCCAGTTACTAGGCGCAATCATCCAGCGTGAATGGAATCTAGCGCCTTAAGATGGGCTTAGGTAGCGGAAGAATACAGCTCGCAGCCATATTAGAAATTTGCAATATTATTGCGTTGTACAGTCTCAACATGATATGGTGGTTTGCACTCAACAATGAGTATGACAGTAATTTAAAAATGTTCATTTTCCTAAGGCAACCAACCTTCAGGGAACGGAGGTGAAGAGACAAGGTTAGTCTGGTATCATAGACCAACAATAAATAGAGATACGCCCAAGACACTGCCTTGCGGAACTCCACTTTGAGTAGATAAGGGAAGGAGAGGAGTCGTCCGGCCCGAACTTGGATAATCCTATTGGTCATGAAGGCCAGTTAAAAACACGGCAATCTCCAGTTTCATAAGCTTTGTCCAGGTCAAAAATATGTAATCTGATGCTGCTGCGATCTAAACGCCCTGCAAACTGATGACTCTAGTGTCAGTAGAGCGGCTGATGTGGAACCAAGCTTGCGGGATCTGACTTGCAGTTTGCAGATAACCTTTTGCGTTCCAGGATCTAGATTACTCGGACATTGACCATCTTCTCAGTCAGCTTGCACATTCACGGCGTGAGTGAGATTGGACCCCGTGATAGGAATCAACATCGCGACGCTCAAGCTGCTTGGGAATACTCTCTCCGTCCATATTTGCTTATAGACGCCTAGCAAAATGGACATCCACTCTTGCGCAAGATATCAAAGCATTGCATATGAGATGTCATAATGCCCTCGGAAGCTGTCCTTAAGGATTTTTAAGGCCTCTATTAATTCACGTGAGGTCAAGGGAACATTTTACGAATCTCCGCCTCTATATGCAAAGTTAATACCCTTTTGTTCCCTCGGAGTCGTCATATGCCCGAAAAGGAAGTATTGTCGCCATTGCTACTGCAGCGAGAAAGGTGAGAAAATACTCTGCTACATTGGCAGGTGCAGTCACAGTGATTGGTTTCAGTGAAAGAATGGGACATGATGTGACAACGTACTTTCCCTTCATTCGCACTCGTTGCCCTAGCTCTATGAAAGGCAACATTACGTTATTGCGAGTTAAGCTGAGAACTGTAGCCCACCTCGGCTTGCCAGGAGGCCTATCTGACAGCTGCACAGTCCTTGTTTCAAAAAGGAAACAGATGTCGTGGAAATTCCCAACAGTGTTGAGGACAACTAAGTCATGACCATAAATAAAGCTGAGGAGTGAGTTACCCTTGCAAATGCAGGTCGAATCCCTCCACAACATATTGATGACCATTGAAGTCTCTGACAGTAATAATAGGGAAGGGAGTTGCCCCAAAATGTTAGCTTGGTTTTGGCGTACAATGTCGTCACTTAGTGGTAGATAAATGGAGCAAACTGTGTAGTCTGTGCCTAGGCGGACGCGTCCTACAATGGCTGCAGGGGTGATTGTAATTTTATTTCTTGGAAGGTGACATCATAACAGTGGGTATAAGCAAACGTAGCTGTGATGTCCTCCTCCACTGGGAGTATAAGTTTGCCGCAGCTCATATACCGTGGAACAGGGGCATTTTTTCGTCTTTGTCATGATCTTTTGAAGGAAGATAACTGCTGGGGAGGAATCTGTAACCAGGGTAGCAAGTTTTTCCCAGTTTGCTCTTAGACCATGAATGTTCCACTACAGGTACGTGGCCATGATATTTGCTTGAGGTTTAAGGACCACTAGGCGTTTCCTTTGTGCCGATGTTTATGCAGTGGAGCATAACTTTTTTTACCTCCACCTGAGGTGAATTTAGAATGATAAGGGTGGGAAATCTTTCTGTATTTTCTTCTCTACCGTTTTTTATGGGTAGCTTGAATGGTTTTGTGCAGCCTCAGTGGTCCCTTTTTTCTGGGGATCCACTGATGGCTGCATGTCGCCTGTCTGTATCCTTATTAAATTTTGGGGGTACTTTTTCTCCCCAGGGCACCACAAGAGATCATCCTTATCATTAGGTGCCAAGTGGAGCTTCAGGCTGGAGTTCGTGGCAGTGTTGCTCTCCTGCTTCTCCATGTCACCCTTACTTGACATGCTGGCGGGGTCTTGGTCTTTGTCTGCTGGGTGCTCTGGAGTTGTGGAGTCAGTACGTACGTCATCCACTTCCTGAAATTCCGGTGGAATAGGTTCTGAGAGTAATATGAGTGCGTTTGAGCAACACAAACTTTTTGTTTGAATTTTTTTCACTCTAATAATTGAAAACTAACGTATAGGAGATTTTATATAAAGTTCTAATATGTCCTTTAAACATTGCTAAGGTATTATACAGTACTCAATGACCACTTCGTGATATGAAAAGATCTTAGGTTGCTTATATGTTGCGGTCCACACACAGGGCCTACACGTTGCGCAGGAAGACAGAGCATCGACAGACGTAGCACCTTTGCCGTGAATTCCTGTCTTCCGTACAGGGGCACGCTTTAAACCCCCTCTTAGCTTCAGTGCTGCCTACCATAATTTAGACTGGTGTTGCAGCTATATTGCCTTGTGTTGGGATGTTGCCGATGGTTGACACCAGAATTTTGAGAGCTCTAGACAGGTAGAGACTGTTCAGTATGTTGTTCCCATTAATTTCTCTACAGTATTGGTGACCCAGAACCCCCAGATCTTCACAAATCCTGTCGCACAGCCCGTTCTTATGAGGCCTTAACAGAGATTGCAACACTCGTGCCTTAGAAACTGGTTATGCCCCCAAATTTGAATCCCTTGATAACAAGGAGTTCAGAAGTGAGAAGAAGAAGTTCTCTTCTCACCAATCCCTGTGTGAAAAAGTCCAGCAGGACAGAATTTATACCTGACACCTCATTTCCCCTTCATCTCCTCTCCGAAGATTCAGTCCAAGGCAGGAATTACTACTCCATTGGGGGGATCATAGTCAGGTGGTAATCTATAGCTAAAATGCAGGCAGCAGAAGAGAAAATAAATATGCTTTTATTTTCTGTCATTTTGACTAATATATTAATAGTATTTCTGAGTCTACATAAATGCTATATTATGTACATAGTCACTATCATATCTGGAGGACTAAAAGGTAGCATAACAAGAGGGAAAGTCTCTACAATGACCTGCAGCGTTTTGTAATAAAATAATAATTGGTAATTGCATTGATGGCTTCCCATGGTTCAAATCACTCAAGTGTGCCGTTGAATGACTAAATTGCTAAATGAGTCTTCTGACACTAGATGGCGTCCCCCCTCACCAAATCCGATGGCAGACTTGAAATCTCCAGGGTGAAAAACCATATGTCCCATAGTCAGATGGGTCATTTCACGGCTGTAAATGGGTACAATTGAACTTTACTCCTTTTGAAAAAAGAGCGACATCTTGACCTGGCGTTTCGCCACAGGTAAGAACAGTTGAGCAAAGGAATTCACATATCTTTTGATTTCTTCATTTTTATATATCTCTTCTTTTTTCCTTTGATCCCCGTCACAGTTTATTCATATTTTTACTCCCCCTCATTCGTTTTTATTTTTATACCCTAAAATATAATGATTTTTTATTCTTTTTTATGTCCTCAACATATTATTGACTAAATTAAATACAAATATTGAAATACATTTATTGGAATGGCGTCTCTAAACAGGCGTTGGATATTATGAGAGCATGGCCTACTATTTTTACATGAAAGTAAAGATATTTAGTTATCTGTATCATCCATACCTATCCTAGATATCTGATATGAACTCAAAGTTGCATCCGGAAGGTTCACTGGACATAAATTCCTAAGGCTCCTCAATTTTCTTCTTTATTCGGATATAGATGAATTCTTGGAAGAAAACTCCATAAGCAAATATCCATACAACGTTTTTGTATCATCCAAATATAGGAATCTAAATGGACGTATCGCCATGTATTATATTTTCTGTCCAAACGGTGAATTAAAGAGAAGCTATGAAGGCAGAAAGAATACCTTCATACTCTCATTTTAATTGACTTTAAATATCTCTTGAGAATTGCTTCAGGAGGTAGCTTTGGATTATCAAACTGTCGAGACAAGTAATCATTCTAATAATAAATTCAAAGAAGAGTTTAACTATAATTTAACACATGATTGCAAGTCATAAATCTAGCTAAAAACACAAAGGACTGTGAAAGCAGTTAAAAAAGGTTAGCGTGGATAACGGTAGCAATAGGAATTAGGTTCGGAATATCTAAAAAATCAATCTGGCTTTATTTGTGTTAAATACTTTGGATCATTAAAAAAATATAGGTAGCTCGACTTTACTGCCTTCAGAATAGCGAACTCAAAATTACGTAAAGAATATAAATCTTAATTAATTATAATTGAAGGGAAAAGATTAACACGGGTAATGTTAATTTTATATGATAAAATAGTTTAGGGATGATTAATGTAACATTCAGTCGTTTAAATGTTAAATACTTTTCCTTAAATATATCTTGAAATATGGCGCCCATGTAGCTTAATCAGCAATCAGAGCAAGAAGAAAATACAAACGCAGTCAATGAATCATAAAGCAAAAACACACAAAAGATAATGTGAAGTAACGACAACAAAACACAATATGCAAAAAGCATGGTCAGGTACTCGAAGGAGACTTGGTTCTTTCAGCACCTGATCGTGCAAACAAAGCTCACTAAGAGCAGCCCTGGCAAAAGGTTTTCTGACACCTCAATTTGGACTCTTAAACATACTGCATACTGATACCATTATTTCATACACATCAATAGCATTACCCCATTAGATATTTCAATAAATGTTATGAGGAAACTTTGACTTTTATTTGGCTTCCCGGATGTTTTGGAGACATTGATGCAAACCTATTTGAGCATATTCGTAGAATCACCTAAGGAATGAGAAAAATTCCACGTGGTCGAAAAAAATAATTTTACCGTCCGATTTTCTAGAATAAAGTTATAATACTATTAATTAAAATAGTGCCTCATGCTATCATATATGAGGTATAATAATAGGTATAAATATTAATTTATACCTATCTCTACTATTAATTAATGTAGTACCACATGGTATCATTTAGGATGGCTGCAAATAATTCATTTACACCTGTTTCTTTCTTATTATGAAAAAGTCATAATCTTCTTCGGTATTTACCCGTATGTTTGTTCTAACTAAAAATCACATTATCCATTCAGAGACGGGAAAAATTATTCATCCAAAAGAACTTGATGCTAAGGAGTTAGAAGCTATTGTCACAGCAAATCCTGATACAACTTTAATGAAACTCGCAAAACCTTTTAATGTAATCCATTCGACTGTCTTACGCTAAATTACACGGATTGGAAATGTCCATTGATTGGAAAATGCGTCTCGCATGAATTGCTTACGGCGAATATACAAAATATTGATGCTTGCCGTAATCAGCGTTTCACGCAGCCTTCAAGCACTATTTTTGGACAAGCCTGTTACTGGTGATGAGAAGTACAACTTTTATCCTAACATTAAATGCTACCTTCTTGGATCAGTCGAGCAAGCAGAATTTCTTAACAAGGGAGAGGAGGACTTCATCTCAAAAATATCATGTTGAGTGTACAGTGGGATGTAAAAGGAAAGGTCCATTACGAACTGTTTGAAAGCCACCAATCAATTAATGCAAAACTTTACTGAAATGAAATCCGTCAGTTGTAAGCCGCTTCAGGCCAAAGGAAACCAACTTAGTTGATAGAATGGTTGGCATCCTCCATTAGAATAATTCACCTCCTCCCATTCTGGTATGATCAAATATCTCTCCGAGGATCTCAATTGGGAAATATTGCTTCATCCTCCTTATTGTACTGAACTTATTCCTTGCATTATTACTTATTTAGTGAATTCCAGAACATCAAGAAAATTGGTTAAAGACGAATTGGATTCATATTCTCTATCAAAACCTCAAGAATTTTACAAGCATGGAATTTTCTAAGCTTTTAAACTCATGAAATGATGCTCTAAAAAGCAATAGTAGTTATGGGTATGATAAAATATTTAGAACGTAATAATCTCTTTGTTTTTTAATACATACCCTAAAATCAGAGATTACTTTCGTTCAATCTGAAACATTGAGCCGGCATGGACGAACCCGTCCCATTTAAAAGGGACAAGCAAAACCGGGCCCGCTCCTCCGAGTACTGGGACGTATAACATGCACAAAGATTCCCTAGACTTGGACAGTAAACAAACGGGTGAACAATTCAGTCTTTAAATGAAGGGGCAGTTGAGCGCTCCATCAAATGGCGGGGCGTTCTGAGAGTGTGACTGATTCATTTACGGGAGAAAACGACTTTAAACAGTCTGGGAATTGGGAGAGAGGCAACGGAAAAGGTCATGGTCTCTTTTCCTAGAGCTGTGTGTTGGGTTATGTTAGGATACCTAAACGGTATGCCTATCTTTTTCAGCATGCGGTTCTTATTCCACTTTTCTCAATCCAGCAATTCATAACAAAAATTCAATCAATTAATTAAAGTTCTCAGTTGTCAATATGACCTCCTTTTTAAAAAAGATGTTTTGTAAGATTTTGCGATTTTTTTCTGCATTTAGAATAAAACCTCTCTGGACGTTTCTTTTATTTAGATGAGTTTATTATTTTACCCCAAACAGGAGTTGAGTCTTCGCAAGCAGAAAAATACAAGATTCTTGCTTTTGTTGTCACTCAATTTTACATCTCGAGAAGAGGCGACTCAAGAATAGCGTTATTCTTGATATGCTTTATTCTTTCTTTTAAATTCACTTTCACACGATGCTATTAAAATATAATATACTAGGTTTTTACTTACAAAAATCTGCCAGACCAATTCATGCTGTAGCAAGACAGAAATCGGCAAGAAATGACGTGTGTGAAAAAATGATATAAATTTCTCTGGTAATTTCGGGTTAGGAACATTAAGTAGGAAGATTTGAGGAACAATTAGGGCTCAAACATCCCACATTTTTCCGCTTCGAATATCGAACATAAATTTCACTTGGATAATTCTCCAAATTTTTTTAATTATAATGGACTGAATTATAACAACTAGATTTTGCTTCTCTTTTGTGGAGAGGCAATTAAACACGGAATTCTGACACTCACGAAGATTTATGCCACTAAAGTGCTACTATTAAGAAAATTGGAAGTGAAAAAAACAAGGAAAAATGCTTGAAAAGAATGTAAGAAATAGCTGAAGAAAACTTAAAATATGTTAACATGATATATTTTAGCATCCTTTGAGGGACAAAGAAAAATAAAGAAAGAAAAACAGCGAAACGAGTTTCGAACGCTAGCGAGAGCCTTAAACCTCTCGGATAAAGAGTAAGCTTGAAAAGAAGTGAAATCATTTGTGGAAAATCCTCTTACTTCAAATGCTTGCAGCTAAGGTTCTTCTCTTAGCTAGCAGGATCTACGAACTCTTCCCTTACCACCCTGGACCAAGATCTTTTTCCAGATATCCCTTACTTTGTGTATCTGCTGGGTTTATCTCATTTATACTTGTCACAGCGATGGTGTGAATAAATGTTCAAATATGGTTCAAATAGAATTATAGTTAAACCAAGTAATGGCTTAGGCACTTCCCCCTACTGGGGGAGCTTGCGCTTCGTTACTAAGATTAAAATTTAAAATCTAAAAAAAACAGTCATGGTTAATTTTATAGAAATTTTCTAAACTCCGCCAATTATAATAATGTTCAAAAGAAACTCTTAAATAAAGTTTCCCCCTTTCCGAATATCATGTTGCTAAAATATAAGTTATAGAAGAAGAAGATATATAAAAATAAATTTTCTGAACTTCACAATTTGTAATTCTTTGGATTTAAATAACGTCACAAAATTTCGATACTTATATTTATTTATCAACTTCACCATTTTGAGGGGGAAATTATAAAATAATTATTAGAAATAACCTTGATGAAAAAATAAGTCATAAACCAAACCAAGATGAAATTATTATTCAAATACTCAAAAAATTCCCTTCTTAAATTATAGAATTAGTGAAGAGAATTTGTGTTCTAGGCAATAAAATGAGATATATTGTGGCATTTGGTAAATATCAAAAGGTTATCTTTCAGATGTCACAAGGTCAGCTAATTAAAGGTAGAAATTTAACTCTTAAATGCCTATAATTATAAAAAGTAGTTAAAATAATCGGTTTGTTTTATTTCTGTTAAAATTAATATATCTTAAATAAAATATAAACATATACAATAAATTTAACTTCCAAAACCTATATTTGAATCTATTAAACACACTAAGTATGAACTCATTTTATCAAGGAAATATTAACAAAACTATCTTATTACTCATATATAATTAAACAAGCCACTGTTCTCTTCCTTAACAGGAAGAGCTTGGTTATACAGGCACCCCTGCGGGTGTGTGGCCTACGGCCTTATTTGCTAAGCTTAACCGCCTTTTTTAATCCCCTTTATAGACTCTTTATTTTAACACCTTGAACACCCTTTTCATCTTCATCTCCTTCATCATCATCATCATCATCATCATCATCTTCTTCTTCTTCTTCTTCTTCTTCTTCTTCGGTCAGGGTCCTACGGCCTATCATGATTATTTTTTATTTTCTCCATCTAAATTTGCTATAATAATTTCAATGCCAAAATTTTAATAAATTTTCTGAACTTCACCATTTGTAATTCTTTTAGTTTTAAAAAAGGCACAAAAATTATATTAATTTCTGAACTTTACTATTTTATTTTTTTTATATTATAAAGGAATTATTAGAAATAACTTAAATCTACTTAGGTGACAACCGAAGTAAAAGAAAAAATCTTATTCAAACCTTCAAAAAATCTCGTTCATAAAATATAGGGTTATGGATAACAATTATAAGATTCAAAAATGAAGTAAAACATTGTAAAATAAATTTATATGAGTAAAATGTACAAATTTAATGTTATTTGGAACTCATAATTGAATGTACAAAAATTAATACGATAGGTATTTTTGGTTTAACGCAGTATTTGCGACCCATTTACCGCAAAGGAAAATCGTAAAGAATCTTATCAAGAAAAAAGATACATCTGAAGAGATATCAACATAACAAGACGTTTCTCAGATCAAGAAATCAAGAAGGTAGCACTATAAGAATAAATACTAAGAATACACCTCACTTTCGAACAATACAGATTCTACATAAGGAGAAGACCTGACCACCAGTCATGGCGTGCTCCTCTCTCAACGAGGTAGTCCCCTCTAAACTGGTGACACCTTTTAAATCGACCGATTGTGATCAAGAAGAAAATAGATTTACCGAGAGAGCAAAAAAGTACTTACGTTACAAATCAAGAAGATGATCTTACAAATTTAATCAGCATCAAGTACCTTCTTCAGTGGTATAGGTCTCAGCGGACTGTTCAGAATTGTCGATTTTTACTGCCTTCCCACCCAGTGGGTGGATCCAATTTCCGCTACGATCATCTCTTAGCAGTGCTAATCAACTATGAACAAAAATCATTACACTCTTTGAGATGCCTTTGCAAGAACTATTCGAAGAAGCTGATTTCTACTGACCTGACTAATATCAAGCAACTGGACCAGGAAGAGCTACGATTAACTGATAATCAAGTGGGGGTAAATGAAGACCTTTTCCGACAAAATTTTGATTAGACTCTACCTACAAATACAGCCCCATTATCGCCGCTCTAACGGATTTAACACGGGATCAAGATGAAATTACCAGATAAACTCACATCATCTATTGAGACACAGCGCTTGTATATTAATTCTAAAGTGTTGCGAATGAGAAAAATCTATTCCCTTAGTAAAAGAAAATCCCAGTGCAAATTCAATGCCTATTCAGTTTTAATAGTGTAAATAATGCAAAATTCAGTGCCCAGTCATAGGAATACTAATATTAATTTTTATTACACCAATTTTAGTGATGAAAAATTTGTTGTATCATTAACTATAAATTTCAATTCATACTCCTAAGCTGAGTTTATTTAAAGAAAAGTCATGTTGTGCATTTCCTCAGTAATGTGTACCAAAGCGCAATTAAATGTTGAAAGCTTGGCATGACATATATTATATAAATAACCTCAGACTTGCTAAGCACTCTAAAATTTAGAATTTTCAGTCAATAAAACAAAAAATGAAATATGTAAGTAAATATAAAGTTGGGGTGCGCGCAGACAAAGAACTGCATACATAAATAAAAATAATAGAGAAATCTCAGGATTACTGAGTATTTTTATATTAATGTTGCATTCAATAATAAAAGTTGACTAAGAAAGAAAACGTAAAATTAAAATAATAAAGTTGGGGTGCACACAAACATAAAACATAAATGCAAAACTAATAGGTTTTGTTAAAAATGAGTTAAGGTCCCTACCTCTTAACGCTCTATATGGAATTATAAAAATCGTAGCCAAAATATATTATACAAAGAAACTAGGAATTCTGTGAAATATACTTGTGCCTATATACAAAAAATAATAAATATGTGTTGAAACTATTTATTTGTAAATACATACGTACGGGAGTGCGAGTGTATGTAGTGTCCACATTGTAAAATCGAATAATACACTCAAAGAAACTTAAAAAATTACCACTTTGAAATGTTTATTGAAATCTTATATAGGATTCACGTCAAATCAAAATAACATTTGATGTAAGAGAATCCACATGTATAAGTGCTTTACAAAAAAAGCAATGTTTTAATATCCTAAAACTCTCCTTTGGAAAAAGTATGATTTTTCCTGTGGTCAAATGCCGGGATTTTTCGTTCTTAACCCATTAATGCCGAACGGTAACTATTGTTACCAGTGTGAATAAATGTATATATATCTTCAGAAAGTTGGAGAAAAATCATTTTAAAGCGTTTATAAGTTTGAAACAACTTTGAGCACGAGGTTGAAGCGGATATATAAGCATTCGACAGCATGAGTCACATTCAGTCGTCCTTGAAAGTTCAGAGGAGGTGGATGTCATTCGCGATGGCTCGACACACGATTAAAAACCCGTAAGTATCTTTATTTTAGTTTTATATTTCTTTACTCGCGTGTACTTGATTTATTAGCTTAAAGATGGTTCTGTCACATAAAAATATAATATAGTATGTCTTCATTCTAGATATCTTTATATAGAGAGATATATTTACAATGGTAACAAAAGTTACCGCTCGGCTGTGGTAGTATATAATGGTGGATAATGTACAGAATACGATTGTAGCCTTTTTTCAGCGCATTTGAACAGCGCTTTATATAAATTTTAAAATTAATAGTTTTCTATACATTATATAACTACTATAATATCACATTTGATACGAACGACTACGTATATATTTTGTATATATCTTGATAGCCGTTTTGAAATGGGAAAATTCAAATGGTTAAAACATTTTTTACGCCATTTGGAGTAATAGAAATTAAAGAGGCCTAGCTATTTTAAGTTTTATTTTTACTTGTTCTTTATTTTTAAAATAAAATGTTAATTAGTTTTTCAATTTTTAGGATGAAATTAAATGAAATTCACGATGCATTGTTGGAAGAAAATGATAACCAGCACGTGTTTGTTGGAATTGAGCCACCAACTGAGGATGCGACAGCTGAAACCGACTGTGATTCTGACTGCTCTGACGACGAGGTTTCCTGTGACCCTGATCATCTACCGAGAAGAATTCTTCTTACAAGTGTAATTTTGCCACCTGAGGAGCAACGACAAGACGTCGAAAGCCAACCTTCAACTTCCTCTGCTCTTCCAGCACCGAAACGACGAAAAGTAACCAATGTTTGGCATAAAAATAAAGCAAAAGTCATAGATACGGTAAGTGATTATGAACCTTGTATATCAAATAGTGAAACGGAAGACATCCAGAATATATTAGAATTCATTGGGCAATGTTGGACCGAGGATTGGCTGGAGTACATTTGTCACCAAAGCAAACTTTATGCCCAACAAAAATCACTCCAACACGACTGCCTAACTCCAGACAATTTCAGAGTTTTGTTCGGAATTCTTATTCTTTCCGGATATAATAGATTGCCAAATAGAAGGTTATATTGGACCCAAATGGAAGATGTGCAGAATACGTTAGTAGTAAACTCAATGAGGAGAGACACATTCGATCAAATAATGAGGTGTCTTCATTTCGCTGATAATATGTTAATTGATGGGGATCGGTTTTACAAAGTGAGGCCTATTTTCGAGCATCTAAATCGAACAAATAAAATCAATAAAACAGAAGAGTTCATCAGCGTTGATGAGATCATGGTGCCGTATTACGGGCGACACGGCGACAAGCAGTTTATAAGAGGGAAACCGGTTAGGTTTGGTTTCAAGCTTTGGGCGAGTTGTACATCCGATGGCACTCTTCTTCATGTGGAGCCTTACTGTGGCTCTCACACGAAAGTTCCAGATCATGGGCTTGGGCATGGACCCAATGTAGTTATGGAAATGATAAATAAAACGGATTTGATAAAAGGGCAACATGTCATCTGTGACAATTATTTTGGCTCAATTTCGCTTCTAAAAGAACTGTCTAATAAAGGAATCGCTGCTACGTCAACACTTCGAGAAGATCGCCTCGGAGGAGCTCCATTGCCGCAAAGAAAACTCATTGAGAAAAAAAAACGTGGTTACATGGAAGAGGCATTTACCGAATGTGTGTCAGTTGTCAAATGGAAGGATAACAAAGTACTCAGTGTAGGGTCAAATAAGCTAAGAGCTGATCCGATTCAAACAGCCAAGAGGTGGGACCGAATTGCGAAAAAACATGTTCAAATTGATGTCCCGAATTCTGTGAATGTGTATAATAAACATATGGGAGGGATTGATATTTTTAATCAGCAAATATCTGTGTATCGTATTCGAATCCGATCTAAAAAGTGGTGGTGGCCTTTATTCGCTTGGAGTTTGAATGCGCAGGTGGTAAATGCATGGATGCGGTATCGAAAGATAAAAGCTGCAGTAAGTCTGCTGGATTTTTCAAGGAATTTAGTTATTTCTTTGCTGAAAACATACGGTGTTGGACGAAAACAACCAGGACCAAGATGGCATCCATCTAACACGATTGAAAACACAGTAAGATTCAATCAACAACAGCACTGGACAGCAAAAGGGCAACAACAACGCTGCAGGTGCCGAGAATGTGGTCGTCGGACAGTATACATTTGCAAAATGTGTAACTTACCGATCCACCCAGAATGTATGGAGGCATTTCATACAAAGAAATGAACCGTATACTAATTTAGATTTGCCGTTAACTGTTTTATTTTTCATTTGATTAATTATCACAAAAGGTTACAGTAATCAAATTTAGTTATAAGGAACTTATATTTCAAAATCGAATATTTTGTTACGTTAATGCCGAGTGGTTACAAAAGGTACCAGGCTGTATTTTCTGCATTTCTGAATAAATGTCGATGTTAAACATATTATTGTGTTATTAATACCTACATTAACTATTTCCAAAGAAAAAAACTTATAAACTACCTTCAGATAATTTTCGGCAAACTACAATTAGTAAATATACAAAACTACAAAGTAAAACGAGGAGACCTTGTGTTGGGTCTTATGAGCAATAAACTCTGAGCTAAGATTACCGTTTTTCTAAAGATGAAAGTTTGGTAAGAAAATTAATAACTACACTCTATAACTGTAAATATCAACAACATTTTAATGTATAGATCTCCTAACCTAAAAAGAAAAAACTTTGTATTCTATTTTTTTCTAAATTGAGTCATTTCCCTACACAGTTCCTAATTTGTAGCCCTAAGTTTATATTTTTTTTCTTAATTCTGTTAACTCGAGGAACTTCAGTATTGTGTTGCTAAGAAAGGAAATAGCTAGTAGTTCGGGCATGGAAAAGATTTGACGTGAAGTCTTAATAGTAAACCAAACAAATCGGAACTCATTGTCCAATCAGAGGTTTTCAATAATTTAGGAAGCGTAGATGTTACATTAGTATTAGTTGGGGCATTGCACCATCATCGTATTCAACCACCAACACCAGGCACAATAATTTTCACTTATTTCTTTCCGAGGCTTGTCATTCAATTTTTACTCAGATTAGGCTGAAGTATGCTATTCTCCTTCACAAATGTTACATTGTTGAGATTATAAAAAACGTTCTAGGAACTATCGGTGTGCTAAAGCGTGAAGTCCTCCCAATATTCACCGGTTAAGCTTATAGATATAGAACCTCGTACGCAAGGAAACTGGGATATAAAAATTGGAATCTACAGTAGGATCTCTTTCACCGAAATGCAAAATGGTTGTTTTAAGTCTTCGAGGAAAAAGGCCTCAGGTGAAACAGTTCTTGTTAAAGGTGGCGGTGAAAGAGAAAGGAACGCATTCGACTCAGAAAAGTGCTTTGGAGTAGATTTGACAGGCAGCTTCGGACCAAAATCACTTAAAAGTTCCGTGAGATCAACAGAAAGGCGCTGACTTAATTGGGAGAGTTATGTGAATTGAACTTTAATTTAATTCAAATTCGTATTCAATATGAGACGATAATTCGAGCAGTCATTCACTTGGACCATGTTGAATGAATTGTAAATCAGATTAATTTGTTCGTTTAGATATTCGAGATAAAGAATGAGGGTTATAACGACATAGATTGTATCACACAGATCAAGTTCCGACATTGAACCTGATTTAATTTCTACCTTGCCATTATTGAAAAGAAGGGTAATCCACCTCTTAATCAAATGAGGACTTTTAAGTACATTTGAAACAAAATGTTCGAATTTAGAACATAGAGATATTAAATTCTCAAACACCATTTTGTATCTAAATTATATTAGAAAATCTAGTAAAAAACCTTGTGGAGCCAGTATTTTAAGAAATCTCACTAGTTTTAGCGAAAAACGACGAAGGAATTTCCAGAAACAGTACCCACGTTCTCTGAACGACCACAATTTTCACAGCGTAAACATCCCAGCAACCTTTTTCCTTTCGAATTGTAAAAGAATTTCAAATCATCACGAAGTTTTTGGATGGCCGCAATTATGATAGAAAATGAAGGCGAAAACGAGTAAATCAATTGAAAAACATAATCTAAATTCAATTTGACTGTAATCAATTTCTGCAACTTCTTCGTATCCAACCTCACCGCCGTTAAAGGCAAGTCATTCTTTACTGATTTTGAAGTTGTTTTAGAGTACTTAAATGCTTTTCCGGGGATTTTTTGACACGAGTTGAGTGAAAGGATTCCTTCGTTAGTTGGTAGTTAGTTGTAGAAACGGATGAAAGCTGACATTTTATATGTTTAAAAATAAGGGTGTTAAAATTTGATAGGAAGAATGGATTTGAAAAGAGACAATGTTTCAGCTTGAAAGGAATTTATATGATTTAATAATAAATGCAAAAGAACAAAACATTCCTGCAACGCCAAATATTTGAGAATTAAAGGATAACTAACAAAATTTAATAAAAATTGCATCCATTTCATTCACCAATGAGGCTAAATTAAGTTACCACTAATTTTCACCGGCCGTTATATATTTATATTCAAGAGTTGTGAAGTTAATTGGAAGAGGTAAGATGAGATTTTAAAGGAAAACGGAGGCGACACCGATCCTGTATTATCAGCGGGAAAGAGGCTAGAGGTGAAACATGAGTGTATAGTCCTAATGGGCTCACCTTGATTTCTGCTTTGAAATCTTAGTCTGAAAAAGGGACCCCCACGCTAGATTAGGGTGGGGCAAGATCGAGGGAAATCCTCTATGGTTCTATGATTCTAAAATGTGAATCCCCCTCCTTCAAACAGAATTGAGGGCAGCAAGTCATTAACGCGTCTATAAAATGGTACGCTTAATCAACCGCTCTAAGGATCACAGAAACCGGGTATTAATTGTGGTATTAACTATTTACAGCAGATATCCCAAAGAAATACCGCAGTTTCTTAAATAGACAGATAAATAGCTATAAACAGGCGAAACAAGGGAAGATGGACGAAAGACGGAAGGGGAAAATCCACAGGCCGAAAAATATTTTCTTACAATATATCCTTCCTCACCTTTCTTAATTCTCTTGCTTTCACTTTCAAATAATTAATTTTCGATTAGGCAATTTCCGTTTAACTTATACTTATAGTGAACTGGTGAACTAGAGATGCGCTAATTGCTTGGATGGTTTTGCAATTTTACTAAAACTCGGGGTGCATATGAGCACCAGTTTTTAACGAATCCTTAACTATTGTAAGCATTTCGCTCTGACTTTTAACCGATTCGCTTCGGGAACAACAATCTTTGCATACAGTTTGGCGTTAGTCAATTTATGTGTGATCCTGCCGCGAGATCGGTTGAAAATGAACTGATTCATCAGTTCATTGAATTGATCTATCTTTTTATTCTCTTTATCACTTATTGAAATATTCTGACATTTATATTTATCTGCCTTTAAATTACTCTTTGAATAAGTGATATCTTTTCATCTAAGTATCGAATTCAAGAATACTTATTGTGAGTCCTTTATTTATTTAGTTTAGTAATCATGAGGCCATTAAGGCTTCGAGATTACTAACCGGTGGATTTTCGAATTTAAGCTATTGAAGTATTTGTTTATAATATTTAGAGGGAGAAATTCTCACAATAAACTTAAGCTGTCATTGTCATTTTTTGCTATTAGCTCATCTAATCTAGTTATGTTAAAAGATAAAAAAAGTTTTCCCTTAATTTTTATTAGGAAGAATAAGAATCTGATTATGAACAATGCAATAAACTGGACAAATTAAACAAATTCAGGTAATGACAATTAACTGTTCGAGAAATAGTGTTTGTAGAATTTATTTTTGAGTGATTTAGGAGGAGACTCCGTTTGAAGGCTCGAGCTTCAAGTTCACCATTTTATTTATTTCTTAATAACATCGTCCCCTTACTAACATCCCGTATATTTCCCGAAGGAACCGCAACCCTAAATTAAATCCTCAGCATAGATTCTCTGGAAATGTGTCAAAATGGCTATGAAGGAAATGCATATTACGCTCATATTCGCCTACAACTAAAACCTAGAATAGCAACGTGCCCTCACGACCTCACAGCACACAAAGAATCTGGTGCTCCCTTACGAGTCTTGTTTTGCAACAAGACCCATTAGAGAGTTTAACAGTTAAATTATGCGTATACTAGCACACGTATTCTTATAGTTATTTATCAGCTTTAAAATTAATTCTTAATACTCTTAATTGTCTGCTTTGTTATTGCCAGGATATTCTTAACCAAAGTGATGTTAAAAAAATAAAAAGCTTTACCATCATTGAATTTTTCACAAATTAAAAGCTTTGAATTGTCTAAGAATTTGTGGCAAAGTAAATATTCCTAGTGTTAGGTTTTGATTCTGAGAAAGGATCACCAATTTTCCCGGAAAGAGGTGCTTTGTGTTCAAGGCCCTGATAAATTTCCCGTGAAGTCAAAGCTTAATATCGACTTGGAGTGGAGAACGATGTTTTCTTCTCGAATCCATTAATCTTCAATATTGTTCTTTGCCTTAAGGTATTTTCTCTCATGAAGGTCATTTCTCGATTTGCCCTCTCTCCCACAAGCAGGAGAAACAAGGATATTTTGAGCATCATCCTTGTTATCCAAGCAAGTTATAACCTATCTATATGTTACCACAAGTAAACCATTTTTGGATGTGCTAGCAGAGTACCTGAAAGACTTTTGTGTTATTATATTAATATTCTTTTAGTTTTATTAAGTGAACAATTGGCGCAAATGCATAGCAATTTCTATTTTCCAAGAAAGCACATTTGAAACTCTAAGTTTATTTTTCTATTCATGTCAATTTTGGGGGATTCATATATGGAAACAAATACAAGGATGAGATTGCAGTAGACAAGTTCTTCATCCTGGATAAAGTAATGAAGTCTCTCTTTTGTTTTTCGATAGGTTGTTACTTCTACATCTGTGTGTACACAATTATTTTTGTTTTATCTTGACGCTAAATGTTTAACTGACAGCGAAGAAAAAAACTAAGGTCTCGTATCAGATAATTATGTTCCTTTGGGGAGAAGAGTTTTGGTGCTTAAGAACTTCTCTAACATTTAGAAGAACTAATAGCAATTAAAATTAGTCTTGATTCCTTTCGCCTTCTGACAAAACAATATAAGGCCTAAGGTAAACTATGTTATGGGAATTGCATTACTATATGCTTCATATCGCCTTCTTAATTTCAAATAAGTATACGCACACCTATGTTACTTATAGCAATTTAAGTCTTATAGATTCTAACACAAACTATTGCAATCATTTCTGTATGTTATTGTTTATTTCTACATAATAGACAGAATAATGCTTTTTTTGTTTATCCATCATTCCACCCAGGGAGTAGGTTTGAATAGGATTTGATAAATTAATTAAGAGCCTATTACTTATCTCGTTTTCCAAGAAGTGCCGGTTCGTTTATAAGCACTGTGGAACTGCAATCACCCCATTTCCAACCGATATTAGCTTTAAATTCAATATAATGATTCCTTCTTTCTTTATTCTTTCTTTATACTTGTAAATTTTATAATATTTATGCTTAATTTCAGTAGACTTCTCCTATTTTAGGAAAAAAATACCAAAATGCTTGTATAGTACTGTGTGCTCCACAGTTCCTGCGACGTGGTGTTTGGCTGTTGTACGAATCCTACGATGTCCGAGATAGGAAACTGCACGCTAGGAAGAGAGAGTTTTGTGGCTCACAAAATGCAATCCTATTGTGCTAGTGGAAGATAATGTTCTTTGGGTAGTGTTTCTTTTGTGTGTTTTGTGCTTAGAAAAGTATATTCTTGAACGGGATAAAGTCTAGAATATAATTTAGGTTTTTTCTGTTCTTTTAATATTTAATCAATTAATTAATTGAGTTGTTGAAATTTATCCTCGAAAATAATCTAGATGATGTTCTTAGTGGAAATACCAAACTGATAACAATCCTCTTGACAATTCCTATGACTTTATCAGAGGCAGAACGCTGCTTTTTAAGACTGAAAAGAATAAAAACGTTTCTTATGAGCACTATGAATTATGAAACAATAAACGCTCTTTCAGTGCTTTCAATAGTGAAACAATTCCTCAGTAGTCTTTCAGAGATCAAAGAGAAATTAATTATTCTTTTCGCGCAAATTAAAACCGGAAGAATGGATTTCGCTTAAAAAAATGAATTAAGTTTGAACTGTAACAATTTACAAATTCATTAAATTATGAATACCAATGTAACATTAATAGACAAACTATGATGCACATGTCTGCATATATACGCCATATCGAAGTATAATTTTAATTAAATGGGAATCCAATCTTTCCAAAACTGGAGATAATTCGACAAAACGAATGCCATCTTTACGTTCAGTGCCTTTAAAATACACTAAACTCGTTTACATATCTTTGGAAACTAATTATTTAAGGGGATGGCCTTTGATGGTCTTCTGCTATCAACATTAAATTAATCTCTGTCAATCTCATGTTGTCGATTAACAAATAATATATCATACTCAGTTCCGTTAACAACTTAATATAAGCGTTTAAGCTGTTTGTTTCACTCGTACAAACACTGATTGACTGGATATGCTTAAGTAACTAGCGAAGACCTTACCCTTCATTTACATTAAGGATAATTTAATTTCGAGGAAAGGGTCAAGATAATCCGGCATCCTTTGTGGATTACATCAATAACTTTCTCACACTCCACTTGCAATCACAACAGATTAATGCTTTCAGGTCTAAGTTCTGTGAGTTATTGCTAAACCCGTAATCATGTAAAATGTTTACTGCGAACTGAGTCTCAAGAAGTTTTAATGAATTGAAATAGAGATATACATATTTACGTGGTTGTCCCGTAAAGTCGGGTTATCTGGGATATTGACATCCAAGGTGACCGGAATATTGATTATCTTTTCAAGAGTAAAGACGTGAATATTTTTTCAGTTTATTATCCACTATTAATTTTGAAAGTTTAAAATAGATTATAATCTCTTATCATATGAAAGTATTTGCTTCATTGCAGAGGTAATCAATATGTACCTATAAAATTCATTCTCTTTTTATCTGTTAGAGATCTCATAATTTTATTTCCGCTCTATAAGATCTCTCTTTTATCTCCACTAGAAAATGCAAGTATTGACGAGGGGTGATTAGAAACATCCTTGGTCATCTTTAGCCTCACAATCTAATGAAACATTAATAGATTGACTACTCTGGAAAGACTTAGGCTTTTGTGAATTTAGAGTATAAAATGTTTCTAGTTCTATGTGGTATGGAAACATTTCCGTAGATCCTCTTTAGTTTTTTTCCGGATATTTATTAGAGTTCTTTTGTGGAACAGTTAGCCCAAAGGATTTTTTGGATTTCCTTTACTGCTCCGGTTCCATAGTGTTTTTATGAAGAAATTTTTTTGTTTTTTTGCTTTCTTTATATTACCATCATTCTCTGTTGTAATTTGGATGCCTCTATGGGTAGACCTCTAGTATAACTGTGTATTGGAATCAAGCTTTAAAGCTACTGCATATCAACAGCTTTAAAGTCAAACCAAATTGTTCCTTCAAACGTTGATTAACCATGGTTAATAGGCTTACCTTTAATCAAATTATGTATCCTGTTTCTTGGCTAGGCATTGCGGTAGATTAAAAAGCGAGCACTGTGAATGAAGTAGTTCATATCTTTCATTAAGGAATTAGTGTAATTTTAAAAATTAAATAATACAATGCCCTTCCAATTTTTCCAAAAGAAAGTAGGTCGTCGTGCATCAAAATTATAGTAACATGTATTGCAAAAGTTCTATTACAGCCGTTAAGACACTATTAAAAGAAAAGTCACACAAGTTTGTATTATTTTACATATAAATATCTTTAAATTATAAAATTATTCAATGTGGTTTCCGTCGACGGCACCCACGAGTTCCAAGTGACAACTGAAGACCATGCACAGGATGCAGACGAATTCATTTCACATGCTGGCTGACACACGCAGGTTGCCGGAGAAATTTAGTTCGTTGACTTTCTTGTGCCGGACCTTAGAATTTTTATAAGGCCTTCCCATGGACATCCGCCTACAGGTTTTAGTCTTTTGAGCTGAAGTTCAGGTTCGACCCCAACCACTCTGGCACCGTCTTGTCCTTGTGAGCTGGGACATCGTCAGGCTGAAAGACTTAGTCGATCTTCTTCATGATCTCTTTTATCAAGGGCAGAACGTTCGTGTCTAAGTTTTGCCTGTAATCGGCCGCTGTGAGCCTTTAACTGCAGCTAAGCACACAAGTGGCATCTTATCACTATTCGATATTAGAAGCAACGACACCAAGCATTAGCGCGGAGGCCGGCTGATTGGTTGTTTGCACGTAACAGACCTAGTACACATCTTGACCGACTCATACCATGCGCTCTGTCTTGTCGTTTATACCCGAAACAAAAGTGCAGGATTTTTCACTAGAAAAAAAGGGAATTTCATTGACATGACACTCAAGTCGTTAAGAAGGCCAAGACACCAGTCTTGACGCTTCTCGCTTATGGTTGGTTATGAGATTCTTTCTACCTTCTTGAAGCTCTAACCGGCCTCCTGCTTGAAGGGACTGAATATTGTGACCATCGATATGTTCTTTGCAAGCGCACTGATTTTAAAACTCAGAGCACTTTCAAAGAACCTTCTCAAAGCCAAACTTTTAACAACTTGAGGTTTGACTAAACGAGGTGGCTCCTTGAGGTCTTATCCGTACTTAACCCAAGATCGCATTTTGGCCCTTTAAATGGGCGCAATATATGCATTTTCAGTTTGTTGTAAATTGTAAAGTTTTCCTTTAAATATTTTCTCTAGGACTACAGACTCGTAGAAAATGTTAAAATTTCAACTGGCCACACAAACTATCGGATTCAAAGGGAACATATATGTATTTATCGTGAAGTAAAGTTAGCAGTGTTGCTGAACACTTAGCAAATGTCTACCAGAAGGTTAGTTCCATGTTATCACTATTAATAAAGTGGTTAATTTATGATATAGACACATAAACACTGCCTGTAGTTTTAATATTATAATTTGTGGCTGTTGAATGTAGCTGCCCAATTAAATCAGCACCATGGGGGATAATATTTCATTTTATACCAGGTAGTCTAATTTTCACAGTACCTCTTGTTTCATTGTATGTGTTCCTTACGCCTAATATTTCGAAATGATATGCTAGGGTAAATATATAGTTTTAGTTTATATATAAACTTTCTTTATATTAAATTATCAAAACAATATTTTTCGTTAGTCTTATTGTGAATGTAGATGATGCCTCTCTGCACACATTGTCTGAGGATCATGATGATAAGTCTGCAGGCATTAATGTAGCCTTGGAATCTCCTGCTGGTGGCATGGACTCTGATGTAGATGACGTAGCTGAAGAGCTTGTCGTATTGGGCAAGAAATTATAAAGACTTTGGGAGCAAATGTATTGGCAAAGCCTCCGAAAATTGAATTTAACAACCGAAATACTCGTGGAGAGCTATGTCCATCTTGGAGCTCTCCAATAACTTTTACTGAGTGAACTTCAGCCTAGATAGGTTAAATTTTGCACTGTAGTACAACTGTAATTAATGTACAATTGTATTTTGTGGTTAATAACATAGGTGGGCGTTATCGCAATAACGATATCGCGTTATTCGATATTTTTTTCCGCGTCATTGATTAATCGGTATCGCCGATACTTTTGATTGCAAACTAGCGATAATCGATAATTTCCGTTCAGTTTTTGGTTCCAGTTTAGCACAGGGCCGAGCCACGCGTGCCTGGTAGGCAGAAATATGTAGGTCCGAACTGTGAGGAGGATCCTCAAAACTTATCAGGGGATGAATAACGTGAAATATAGTTAATAATCAATATTGTATTATAATTTTGGATTTATCGATTATCGATTTATCGGTTATGGCGCCCACCTAGGGTTATTAATTGTATGCATAATGATATGTAGGCCCCTATATACTGTATAATTAGAGAGTAAATTTTGATGTTTTTGTTTTGTTCTTTGAATTGGGATAAGTTTGAAGACATGCAAGTTAGAGAAAGCGAAAGAGAGATGCAACCTCCAAACCCCCAAAATGAAGTTTATAAAGCATACTTACACATGGAACACCTAAAATTTGAAAAAGATATATGCCAGCACGATATTGAAACCAATGCCATATAATCCAGTTATTTTGAATAAATGGTTTAATGAAGGACTCCTACCTATTGAGATCTTCAAAGTCTTTTGGAAGAATGAGCTAATGGATCATATTAAATCAGAGACAAACCTATATCACAACAGAAATTTGGAAAAGATTTGGCAGTTTCTGTTGAGGAAAACTATATTCTTATAAATTCTACGGTTATCTGGATATAATATGGCGAGTATATTTTTTAATGCATACTTATGACTTAGCTGTGTGACAATTCATTTTTTATATTGAAATATTGCTTATAGCCATTTGTATTTACAGGTACCAAACCGCCAGCTCATCTGGTCTTGATAGGAAGATACTCAAAAACTTTGCTGTTATTTAATGTGGAATGAGTGTGAATAGATTTGAGGAAATTATTCTAAGCCTACATTTTGTGGATAATATTAAAAAACCAGTAGGAGATAAATTTTTAATGTTAGACCATTATTTGAGCGCTTCAACAAAGTCTTTTTAGAGGTTTGTTACCCTCTTTCGATGTCATGGGCAATTGATGAAGTAATGGAGGCTTATTATGAACTACACGGGCTAAAACCGTTTACTCGAGGAAAGCCTGTAAGGTTTGGGTATAACATTTGTAATTATTGTTGTTTTAAAAAAATCACAAAATTACGATACCTATATTTAATTCTGAACTTCACCATTTTGATTTTTGATATTATAAAAGAATTATTACAAATAACTTTGATAAAAAAAACTAATAACCGAACTAAGATGAAATTATTACTCAAATACTAAAAAAAAATCCCCTTCTTAAATTAAGGAGTTAATGTTGATGATAATGATGATGAAGATGATAATAATTTATTGAAAAGTAAGACTTTAATTTTTTCGAAAAGTAAAGTTTCTTGAGACTTCCAATCTGCTAAGATTATTAGAATTTTTTTACACCCCACTTCATTTTATCCCATAGTTTTCCGAATAGCTCTCTAAACACCCGCAGAGATGGTATTTTGATAGCTGTATCTCACCTCTCCTTAAGACTCCTTAGGATACTAATTGTACTATTCGGAGATCTATTAATAAGACTCAATGTTTAATATCTTCTAAAAATAATAATTAAATTCGGAAATATCTACGGCAAGAACCAAAATTTTCGTCATCACCAAATATAGAGTGAGCAAACAGCTGCAAAAAGTTTCCTTTAAATATGGGAAATAGTTGGCTAATGAACGGTGTAGAATTCTATGTTTGGTCTATGTTGATCTAAATTTCTGACCAAAAACGAGTGGCCCAGTTTTCAATTCAATTCGCATACATGTGGTGTCTGGAAGGTTGGAAAGCCAATTGTTTGATGTATTGGTGTTGGGTTGGAATTAGACTATCATATATAGCAAAACAATACTCCTGAAAATACATTAGTCAGACTGTAAGGAATATAGTGGAGAGAAAGAATGTTGCAGCTTAACCTGAAATAAACGAATGTTAGAGAGCCGAAAATATGATTCATTAGCCTAAAATATTTGCATTATCCATCCAGTGCGGATAATTATCAAGTTGAATTTAGTTACCTTTCTTTTAAGCTTAATGAATATTGCAGCAGCCATTATTCTTAGGTATGTAAAAAGAATTTAAGCGCTCGGTTTGTAAAACTGGTTAAACATGAGAAATTCTTATTTATAACAAGAAAGGGAATACCTATTTCTCCTTAGAGGAGGAACTTGTGCTTCACAATCAGTACTTTGGTGTGTGGCTAAAGGCTTATCCCGCTGTAGCAACAGGCTTTTGGTATAAAAACTTTTAAAAAGCTTCTAGTAAATAGGTCATAATATATATTCGTGGTCTCTGTTTTTTTTATCCATGCTTATTTTCTAAACCTCAAAACACAAGAAAAAACTTTTATTGGTATACGCTTCATGATTTAATTTTTTCTCTTCTCTCTACCTTTTTGTTCTTTCGAGGATTTTGAGTCTTTTTTTAGTTTTATTTTAATCCCTACCTCTTTCATTATATCACGAACATCCTTAGGTGAAAGAGATTCCAATATTATTTGTGCGTCTTTTCTCAGTTCCTGGTTTAAAAAGTATAAAAGTCTTTCATTATCATCTAAAATCTCATTCAACATATTGTTTGGTATATTTCATCTGTTTTAATTTCCTTTGTATTACACAAAACAATTTATGTTTTCAATACCTTTTTTGCAATTTCAGTAATAATATCGTTTAGTATAATTTCATCACTTTCAATCCCTTCTTCATTTATTAAAACTCTATTGTCATTTAATGAACTTTCCTTGAATACATTGTCATTTAGAATTGTTAGCTGTAATTATTGTTTTATTTTTTTATGTGTACGTATTCACAAAATATTCCAACGATCGACAGATTCTTTTGCTTTTTTCGATGACATTTTTCTTTTATTAGTAAACTGACCAGCATGGCCTTTGCGAATGTCAAAATGTTGTTTAAGTGTTAAGTATTTCTCTCGAAGGATAGTTTTTCTTTGAAATATTAGTCAAAACGTATCCAATAATAATTTTTTAAACTACTAAATTTCTGAAAGAGAATATTAACTAAATATAAACTGATTTATTTTTTGGTAAATATCATTTGAAGGACAGGATGAACATTTTTCAAAGAGGGCTACCGGAAGGATGCAGTGCTATTCAGTGGGCGATAAACAGGAGCTTGATGATCAATAATTTACCAAAGTACTCTATTAATTCGGTGTTGAATTAATGACCACGATCCGAGAGCATTTAGTTGGGCAGACCCACACGGGGAAGATGAAAATAAGGGCTTCGGCGCAGGAGATGCTATTGATTTTCTTGAGGGATATGGCCTCAGGAAACCGAGTGGAATAGTCGACCGGATTAAAACGTCACTATGGCCTTCATTCGACGGGGGTTGGATCGGTCCGTTTATGTCGATAGCTACTCGAGAGCAAAGTTCAAAGATTAGAGGTCTCTTCTGCAAGGGCGCAGGTCTGAATGGTCCTTTTATGGCCGTCTTTTTGCAAATGTCGCACGAATGACAATATCGAAGAATTTCCTCTGTCGTGCCAGGCCAATAAAAGTATTTGAAGATTTTCTGAGTGATCCTCGTGTGACTATAAAATGACCAGCAAATAGGCTATCATGAGCCGTCTGCAGGATTGGATGGACGTGGGAATGGGGTACACATAGTGTGCGGGACTTAGTTACGTTTTCCTCGGGGCACCCTCGATAGAGGAGGTCGTTCTTGACCAGAAAGGTAATCACCTTATTCCCTCGGATGGTTTCTCGTGTTTTACTCCGAGCTTTGATCCATAGGGGACGAAGAGTTCACATTTTCTCTGGCTTTTGGCAAAATCATGGGTCACCGCACTCTGGAATTTTGGAGCACACGGGGTTTGCAGAGGTGAAGGAGCTTTCAGTTCCTTCGTCACGCGAGACCGGGCGGTAACGAGTTGAGCCACGTGGGGAGAAGAAACTTGGGGTAACTGACCAATTAGGACAGAGGAAATGTTGATGGGGTTTGCCACAACTTTAGCTCAACCAGTAAAATACGCGCAGTGAACAATGGAAATTTATTTGCGCGCCCCAAGAAATCATGCATTACGGCAAACTTCTCGTGGACCTGAGCCACTGGATAGAGTAGTGCATCGGAAACAACGATGCATGTGCACCCAGTATCTCGGACGAGGGTGGAGATTGAGTACCCATTCACGGCTTCACTTTAAAATGGGAGGGCCCCAAGGGTACTTTTATCGAACAAGAAGTTTACCTGGTGGCAGGCAATATTCGACGGGTTTGAAGAAGACGGGGCTTCATTTCGCGACGGTGGATGCGGGGGCACTGACTTGGTTTAGTTAGATAGAAGGATGGGTGCTTCTAAACTGCGAGTTTTGAGGGCAGTTGGATCTCACTTGGGCAGAAACTCCACAGGAATAGCACAGGGTGGTCCTCCTGGGGAACGACGAAGCGGGGGGTTGAAAGAAAAGGGCGTAACATCAAGGTGGTCCAACGAGAAAAAAGCTTTGGGTTTAGCGGGCCCATTCACCTTCACGAACTTACTCCCATTATTAGTAACAAATTTATTTTTTCTTGTTTTTCTTCGGATAGCAGTTGTAAGTAGCCGCGTAGACGTCTATCTCTTCAATGCATTTCTTGAGAGTACGGCACCTCCGTTCCTTCACGAAGGATCTGATTTACGAAGGGAGCGAGGCAGAAAGTTGGTCCTTGAAGACGAAATTAAACAAGGCGGTGTTTTCATGAGGCACATTGGACGCGTCAATCCAGAACTGAAAATGATGCTGTAGGGAGTCCCCGAACTTTCGGGAGGTATGGTTATGTTGAATGCGACAGTGCCCAAAATTTATCTCGAAAAAAATCCGGGGTCATGTTCTAACGGCGAGCAACTTGATTTTTAACGATGATTAATCAATTGTTGCCTCTGATAGAAGGGATAAAAATATATTTCAGAGTTCAGATCTCAACAGAGGCAATAATTGTGCTACGCCGTCCGTCTCGATGTCCCAATATTATATTTACCTCGAAGATCTTCTCGATGTGGGTGAGATAAGACTCGAAGTCTTTGCTTTCTTTAAAGACGCTGAGTTTTATAACCACAGACTGCGCTTAGTATAGCCTAACACTCGAGGAGTTTATGGAGAGCGTCTCGTTGCTCGCTCTCCTCATATCCAATTCGTAAGAGCAAATTGTCGCTCTTTCTTCATAATGAAAATGAATTAGAGCATATTTATCATATCGTTAACAAATTAGTGCATGTACAGATTTTTGCATGAGAGGGAGAATGATTGAAAATTACTAGAATAAATCCCCAGCGACATAAGTTGTAAATTACTTAGTACTCACCCGCAATACAGAATTATATTTATGTTTGAATTTTACGAAAGACCAATGATAATGGAAGCGATAGATTTTAATTTTCTTCGATCCACATTCGGTTCACTTCATCAATTCATTCAATTTATCTTTCCCCTACATTTGTCCTAAAGACTCCTTCCCTTGTTTAACTAGTCTTAATAGTATCGCCATTCTCCATCTATTTATGCCCTTTATGTTGTTATTTTCTATAATTGATCGGCATTTTTCTACAGACCACCCAGTGCCCATTGCCTTCAGCTAAAGACCACTTGGTTAGTAAGGAAGTATATTATTTAGTCCTGATTGGTCGGCCTTTGCTAGAATTGAATTCCTTCATTTTCCTAAACTCTGAAACCAATATGAAGTGAAGCAAAGAATTCTATTATTAAAGTGAATCCAAAGCTTTCTTCCGGTATAAATTGACTTAACTTTTCTAAAAGGAGATTCCTGGTTAACAAACATGTCTTGCTACACTGCATTAAAATAGGAAAATTTGAATTTTGTAGTGGCATTCGGATGTAAACTAAAGGATTTAAAAGATGTAAGGAGTGACAAATAAACGGTCTAAATTTAAAAACTCACAGGTCATAAAATATAACAGTCGTTATCTACTATCACTTTGGTTTTAATCATAGGTATCTTAGATATGACGACATAACATTTATTGATATTTAATTACGCAATATATGTGAAGTTTGGTCAAATAATTCGAGACAAACAATTTTTTATTTAAAAAAAGAACAAACTGGTATAATCAACACGAGTAAATGAGTGAAAAACAAATATGGGAAGAAAAGAGCTAATAAAGTAAATATTGGTAAGTGAAAAAGGTAGCAAAGAATCTAGTTGGATACATCATAGAAGCATCTTAGAAGAAATTTTTTTGTCCCTTATTTAATCTTTTTTCAAGAAGACCTACCAAGCCTCTCCTCGTATGTGATCTAACTGCCTGTCCCGCATCAATTGCCTAATACCTGTGTCTGATAAACATTAATGCACTTAAATGGTCACCGTGAACTCCTTATTTGCAGTACGACTAGGTGATAAAATACTTCCAAGACTTTTTCTACAAAATGTAATGGAAATCTTCATGAATTATGTATTTCAAAAATGTATACGAAAGCCCTACACAATATACCTTATTATGCAAAATTCATTTTCCTTTGTCCCACTCGTTAGTGGAAGCTGTACAATATTTAGATGGCCCTCGTTGCCATATCTCTTAGAGGAAGCAAAACTGCCAATGCCATTTCGAAATTCGCGCTTACTCTTGGTGTTGATGGCATTATTTTCTAAAATCCTCCAAAATTCTTTTTAAGCTATTGTTCCCTTTTTCATTAAAACGAATTACCGAGATCATGTCATAAGAAACTTAAGATCACACCACTCTGGGAGGTGGATGCTGTTTTGCTTAGTTAACTCGGAATTAAAAAAAACAAATGCCAGCCGTTTAATCAAGTCTTACTTTGTTTCCATCTCTCATCATCTCTTTCTCCTACTTAACACTTGCATCTCCTGAATTAGGAGGTTATGGCAGATTTTGCCTGCACAGTTTGTCCTCTTTCCGGTTCTGAACTTCGCAGATACCCCTATTTTGATACAATATATATAAGAGTGAGAAGATTCCATCCACCTAGAATCCAACGTCTACCCGTCGCACTTGATTTTACTGATTGTAATTGCTCACATAAAAAAATGTTCAGCCGAAGCTGGTTGTGATTTTATGATAAGACATTGTAATAGAAATATAACCTGCCCTTTTTACACGCTCAAAGAAATGAACTTGATTTTTATGGATATGGAAATGGATGGGGAGGGGGCACGAGATCCGATTATATGATGCTTAAGAGGGAGCGGCCGAAAAAGTTTAAGAAACCTTGCCCTAGACAAAGAATCCGCCTTGGATTCCAGCTACCCTCTTTATCTCTTGGTCGTGATACAAGTCACCTTCGTGGAACAAGACGCGGAATATCCTCTTCACGTCTTACCAGATGCCACCTATTTCCCATCGACCGAATTAAGTATAAATTCTCAGCTTCTCAGCTTACGACCCCCAAGAAGACCCAGTTACAAGCGCTACTTACCCAATTCACCGATGTAATCTCGGATACGCCTGGCTGTGTTGCCCAGTTCGAGCACTATATTTGGCTCGCCACTCAGAAACCTGTCCGATCGTAGCCGTACCCATTCCCAATTAACTTAAGGAAAGCATTCAATGAGGAAGTAGAAAAACTATTGACGATGGGTATAATAGTTCCCATGGAGTCGGAGTATTGCTCCCCGGTCGTCATAGCGAAGAAGTCTGACAATTCTTACTGGATGTTCATCGACTTTCGGAAATTAAACTTTGTCAGCGTGTTTGACGCCGAACCGATTAGCCTCATCGATCAGAATTTGCACATATTCGAGACACACCATAAACACGTCTCTTACCTACGGAATGTTAAGAACAATAATGATCGCCTCATGAGGTGGAGCCCCTCTCTTCAAGCATTCTAACTTAAAATTGTATACATACATTAAGGGATCCGAAAATAGCCTCGCGGATAGCGTAAATAGAAAGGTCCTGGTTTGACTCCGCAGTAATTTTCCATTAATTAACTCTAACGTTAAATGGATGACTTTTGTAGATATTCCTGATTATTCTTCTAGTTTTGTGTATTACCCTAAAGAATATGTGACATTATTTCTTTTTTATATTGTATATATTTTTGATGAGTTTCCCTATTCGTATCTATTCGTATCATTTTTTTTTAATATCCTCTTGTGTAAGCCCCTGCTTATCGAGACTATGTTGACCCCGGATATTGAAAACTATTCCTGTAAGTCTTATTGTATTATTACTATTAGTAATTTTTTTACTGAATGATGTTCGGTAATAGGAATACGGAGCATATCTCGAGTCCCCTTTATTTGACTTATTTTTGTGCAGAGTACCCGGTACCATCCCTTTTGTATTTGTGTCCCTATTGGAAATTAAGCGGTGAAATTACCATATGTTAATCTGATGTGACTTCCTCCGGAACCTTCGTTTTGGGAGGAAAGGAGATGTCAGAGAGAGAAGGTTACCTTCCGAATTTCCACTAGACCCCAACGTTCACCCGTGGCGCCTGAGAAAAGATGCATCTGCACGCCCAGGCAGCCTCAAGAAAGCAGCGATAATTGCGTGCGGTCGGATGACCCTGGCGCTCTTATCAAGATTGGTCAGGCCAGTCGAATCGAAGGAGCCGCCTAAGTAATGTCGCGCTGCCGTTTAATCCGTATTTGCTTCCATTCCTCTTCTTTCCCGTTGCATCGTTTGATCGTGGCCAGACCTACGGAGTCTTGGACTTTCGCGCGAGCCTGTGATACTCGCCGAGAATAACCCCTCCCCTTGGGGCGCCAATTCTAATGAGATACACCTCCCCCTTTGTGGGCCTCTGGCGACTCGCTTCCGCTGATGCAATATAAATACATTCTCGTATGCCCTGCTCCGCCTCCTAGCCACTTCCAGCTAGGAACGTGACGCGTCACCGCTCTACCCGACCTCGCTCGTACCTAAGGCAAAAGTTCCTGCCCGGTAGATGACAGACAGGGACAGAGATCTATCACTCAGGTATCGACTGACTTTGATTTCGTCCGCAGTAATCATTCGTTTATTTCTCAGCGAGGTTAAAGAAGAAGGAATTTTGAAAGTGCAACTTTGCAGCGCCACGCTTCATCGTCGTCTCAAAAGCCTCCTGTCAATTAGGCTTTACGTGTCTCTACGTTATTTGCACTCTCTCCCTTTCGCTGGAAGCAATTACCGTACGTCCTCTCTCGGACTCTCGTCACCATCGAGTCATTTTATCCCCCCCTCCTTTGCTACCCCCTGGATCTCATCTTATTTATTGTCATTTATTTACATTTGCTAATAATATTTCCTTTGTATATAGTAAAGTTATTTTTCTACAATCAGTTTTTCTAAACCCAGAACCTCTACGAATTGATTATTTAGGCCAATTCCACTCGATTTCCATTAATTAACCCACGTACTGGGATCTATACCCCAAACCCGTATTTCTGGCGTGCTTCCTTCCCGCATTACTGCAGAGTCAATCCTGGGCTACGATCGACGTTCGACTCTGCGACAATATATCTAACAAATATTTTCACTTTTCTTATTTTTACTTGTTTTTACTATCTTCACCTCACGAAATTTCTAACTAAGATGCTATTATGAAGTTCCGATTTTGGGTTTTATGTAATCCTACACTTTCTCATTTTTGTGCATACTTATGATCCTTTAACTGCCACCATAAGGTTGAACTCATTTTGCTTAAAGGAAAAAAAATATTTAAGAACATTTTGGCATATAACTCAATGACAATTGAACCCAACAAGGCCTCAACAAGGAAATAAATATGTTTGGCCCTTCTTAGTTCCTTGGTTTTCATTCAAATTTAAGAATGCTAGTCATTCATTAGCCGGTAACTAATCGTCCCAACCCGGGTTATTTTAATCGCGAGCTTTTTCGACGGGAAAAAAAGTTAGAAGCAAAATGTCTCCTCATAGCTCATTTGCTAGTTTTCATTTCTGAAGGACATGAATAAAAACACAGTCCATTCAACAATTTCCCTTCCATTGCTCTTTATCGCAAGTGTACCTAAATCAAGCAAAGTTAGATGGGTGTAAATATAATCCCTTTTTTTCTTTACGCCGAACTTTGTTCCCACGGACGGACCGTTTTCTTCAGAAGAAGTGATTGCCCTCTAGTGATGTTATAAATAAGTCCTGGCGGGGTTCCACTTCATCTTATATTTCATAAAAGAGTCAAATTCCGGCGCGACCTCATGTTTTTTGATCAGGTAAAACCAGGAAGCTACCATGAAAAGCAAGCGTGAAGTTTTGTTTCAAGGAAGATAGGAAAGAGCAGAGGTTGTATTTTTGTTTATGCTTTACACTCAAATTCAACAAAAAATAGGAGCAAAGACGTAGCGTGAATAAAGTTATACAGGAGAATTCAGTTAAGGAAGATATTATGTTAAAAAAAGTGAAATTATTGAAAGATATACCACCGCAAGTCCTCTCTGGAAGGATTCGGGCCATAAGGATGGAAAGCTGCGGCCAAGAGGGCAGAAGGGCAATCTAAAAAAGCATCCACCAACTTCGAGGTAAAAGAATATAAAAGCATTCAACCGAATTCTTCCCATTGGATAATATTATTATAAATCAATATCTTTTGAAAAAAAGTTGCGGGCTCTCACTTATTCTGATCTAGGAAATTACGTTCTGCAAAACTTTCAATAATTCGCGTACTAACATTGAGAAGACCTCAATTATATCATTCGAGAGAGAATTAAAAAAAAACATAATCCTTTCAAATTCGTTAGAATCGGCCGAGTAGTTATAATTTTATTTGCTAAAAATTCCCCAGCTAACCTTGGGAGAACTTTGGCAATTATAACATTCGAAAGAGAATATAAAACAACATAAGGGTTTTAAACCTCTATAGAATCGGCTGAATAGTTATGATGTTATTACCAAAACAAAATAATTCTCGGGCTAACCTTGGGAGGACCTTGGCAATTATATCATTCGAAAGAGAATATAATTCAACATAAGGGAATCGAATTTTGTTAGAATAGGCCTGATAGTTATGACGTTATTGGCAAATAATACCAAAGATTAGGACACTTCTGCCATTATATCATTCCAAAGAGAATGTAAAGGAACATAGGGGTTTCAAACTTCGTTGGAATCAGCTGAATAGTTATGAAGTTATTGCCAAAACAATATAAGCCCCGGGTTAACCTAGGAAGGACCTTGGCACGTATATCGTTCGGAAGAGAATTTAAAACAACATAAGGCTTTCAAATTCCATTAGAAAGAGCCAAATATTTACAATGTTATTACCCAAAAAACAAAGCAAAACTGACACCGACCGACATAGTGAGATGCAGAGTCATCCGCAACTAAAATAACATATGCTAAAGTTTAAGCAAATTTACATGAAGACAACGAAAATTATCAGCAAAGAGGCAACTTACAAGAAAAAAAGGAAGTGCCCGAAAAGATCCGAACAATTAAGTTTTTCTTTTGAGTGAAGAAGCAGCGTTTGCCCAATAATTAATTTCAGTACAATTTCTTGTACGCGAGACAATTTACTTGCCTAGTGTGATCAAGGTATAATGCCTATGGAATAAGTCACGTCTCTTTCCGATATCTAATAGAAAAGTTACTATGTATACAAGACTGTTTTTCAATTGGAGCTATTGAATAGACGCTTAATAAAATCAACTAACAGAATAGCGAAGTTTATACAAAAGAAAGACCGAGCCATTACTCATATAGTGAAGGTTTGTTTTAAAACGGCTGCATCAGTTCCTCGGAAGCTTAGTAAGATTTGGGCAATCAATTTCTTGAGTCCGAATGTGTTGTGTCGTCTAAAGTAAGAAAACTTTCCACTCGCACATACGCTGCGAATCGATTGATCAGTCTGAAAAACAAGAACGCTTGTCCTACGTTGGCCACTGAGCATGTTATAAGGATGAATGGCCAATGGATACAAATATTTAACGGACAAACCTAAGTTCAATTGTTAGGTTCCAATGGTAGGAGGCTCTTCCCTCGTAGAGCAGGCGAAAGATTGCCTCCCAATTGTACCAAAAGAGTGAATGGTGGCTGAGGAACTGTCATGGTTGAGGGCATGATTTCTGTAACGGATAATGCAAACTTTTTTATTTACAGAACACACTGAATACTAAAGTGTTGAAGGAGCCTTCGATGATCAACCTCCATTCCACCAATTATCATACATGACAAAGCCCGACCCACACTGTAAGGTCAGTGAGAACTTTCCTGAACGAGGGGAACATATTACTTTTTTAAGTGGCCTCTACGAATACCAGACTTGAATTGCATTGAAAATGTTTGGAAGACACCAGGATAGAGGTTTAAAGCGTAGGACCAGAAAACATTTCAAGAACTTTTAGGAAATTCCTCAGGATGAATGGAGCAAGACTACTGAGTGAGAATGTAAACTGTTGATTCGTTACTGTGGTAGATGTCAAAGAATCATTCATCATAATGTATTTAGTATATTGACGAAAGTACATTTCCCTACCAGGTTCATTACTGAGGTAGATGTCAAAGAATCATCTTAATAAAGGACTTTATACCAAATATTAATTACCTCAAACTTGTACACATGTTTTTATTGATAACACTTGGGAACAATGTATTTAGTGAATTGACGAAAGTAAATTTTCCTACCTAATTCGAGCATACTGAATACAAATCTGAAATCAGATTCTCTCTAAATGCTACAGAATTTTCGTGATATCAATAACAGATATTTTACAATAGTTTTCATTTTATCACGCCTATCATCATGTTCTGAAGCAATTTTGAATCATCCTTTTGTGTTATTTATAGTAAAGCAGGCTTTTTTCACAAACATTTTATTGCATATAAGAAGAAACTTGAATTACCCATTAGAATTACAAATACTGTAATCAAATAGATGCTAATTTATTAACGACCGTACATCAGGCTGGAGGAACTCTTCTTGATTTCAATCGGGCAAATATTTGCGTTTGTAGCTCTTTTTCTTGTACTTCTCTGGTAGATCTCTTCTAATCGTCTGGCAGTAGTCCGCCATCATGTGCCTATCCCAGTGATCATGGTAGTGCTCTTCCATCGTCATCAAATCCTGATGGAAGCGTTTTCCTTGTTCATCGCTCACGGCTCCCAGATACTCTGGGAATGCAGCTTCACACTCATGTTGCACCCCAGATCACGATATGCTAAGGGCATATGAGTAACCAGATCCTCATAGTTATGCGCTTTTTTCTTTCCCAAGAAGTTACGAACAACGGCAGAAAATGAGAGCCAGGCGGTCTTCTCTTTTTCATTCATGGTGTTCACGAATCTAGAATCACTCAGAAGAATTGGAATTTGAGGACCATCAAATACTCCTGCTTTTATATTTTCGTATGACAAAGCAGGAAATGCCGATACTATGTCCTGAAAACAATCATTCTCAGTGATCAACGCCTTGACATACTGTTTCATTCTCCCCAGTTTGAGATGAAGTGGAGGGAAAACGATCTTCGCTCAATATACGAATGGCTCATTACAATATTTGGCATTCCTGCTTCCAAAGTTTCCTGAACTGGCCAATCTTTTCGGGACCAGTGTTTGTCACGGGCTCGACTTTCCCACATACAGATATAGCATGATGACTTGGTATATCCTTTTGCTGGCCTAGGAGGAAGTTGACCATCTTAAGCTCTTCACATATGATCCACTTTTGTTCATAGTACTTAGGGAAATACATCACCATTCTTATGTCATAGTGAGTTTCTCGCAGATGGACAGAGTGACCGAGAGGAACTGCTCCAAACTCATTGCCATTATGCAAAAGGACATACTAATGGCTACGCTTGGAGCTATCCAAAAAGGGTCAGCACTCAGAAGGGCTATAGGTGCCAAGTCTCAACTTGTTAAACAGAGCAGGAACATCGTGGCAGTATATAAATTGTTTATCCTCAGAGAAATACCTAACAAATGTCCTCTTCCTTGTTCGGTAATATGATACCCGTACCGACCTGTCAAGTACATGTCTTTCACGCAAACTGGCGCCTGAAAGTACTGCAGCTTTCTTAAAGACGGCCAAATCACGTATCAAGTCATTCAAATCCTCCTGATTGAAATAGTGATGAGCCAATGACTGTTCAGTATCTGATGATCAATCTGCAGGCTCTGAATCCAGTCCGTGGACGTCCATATCAGGTGAATCATTTTCATCCTCAGAAGAAGCATGTTGAGGTTAAGTGAGTGGGTAATCCCAATCCCACTTTCTGAACATATATTTTATTACTGCATCAAGTTAAAGCGAAAATGAAGTGTATCCGGTGAATAGGAATAACCCCGGTGCTTCTCTTTTGATAAAAATTAAGATAATGATCCTCTGAGTGTGTCCTCACTAGGAAAAAGCTAGTCATGGGTGGACTTGTGTAATATTGAGATTTGAGCCGAGTGTATTGCTTATAAATTGCCAAAGCTTCTCAAAAATAGTTAAACACACAGACAAAAAAATAATCTTTAATGTACATAAAGTATAAATATAAAACAGTGTATATAGATATAAATAGAATTAATTTTTGCACTGACTAAGTAAGTCTGCATAATGTCGTGGGGATTATACTTAAAAATTACTTACTAGGATGCTTGTGTCTTAATGGCACCCGACAGAATGAATGGAATAATATTATTGAATTAATCACTCAATTAATCACTTCTAATACTCAAGGTTATGGGCTCGGGATCGGAATTCTAGTTAACGAATATAATGGTGGAGTTAGAGGAGGGGATAATTCACTTTAACGATACCTTTGAGTTCGTAAGTAGTTTTAAGAATGACGGTGAAGATCTTCTTCTGGTGACGATGATCGCACTTAGTCCGGCCGTCCGAGGTTACCGAATGAAAAGGTTATCCTAGACCGGTGATATAATGATCCTTTGCCGGATCACGAAGGCGAGCCACACTGTGGTTCAAATCGGACTTCTTCTTCCTTGAAGTGACCCTCCGATTATTTGGCTCCTGAAGTGGGTGTCCTGAAGTGGGTGTCCTTTGTAACCTCTGACTCTGAAGTGGGGCGGGGGCTGCGAGAAGTTTGGCACCTACAAGTTCCGTGACGGAAACACAAAAATTACCCGAAGTTTCTTTCTTACAACGGGCGAACTGTTTCCTTTGTGGGATTAGCTCTCCACACTCAACGTAGGTCTAAGGTCTTCTGCCTGACTCCACGGAGAATTTTTCCTTTTATTTTCCTCACGAGCATAAATCGGGAGAGAGCACCGAATTCTTATAAAATCCGTATCGCTGCGCGAAAAAGCTTTTCATCTGCTGCCAAACAGAGTAAATCTTTCACACCTTCGAGCTATTTTTGCTTTACGTCGCGGTTTACGACGGCGCGAAAACTCGGACCTTCGTCGGCTAGCAGCAGGTGTCCTTCGAGGCCGACCGAAAATTTGGTCATCTGTTTGGTTTGAAAAGGGGCGAAGGGAATTTGAGGCGAAAGGCGAATTTGGAATACGGTAGGGACGTGCAGCTTGTGTTGGCGTATTTCTGGGTATACTAACGTACGACGTACTTAAACTTCTACATCCCTACCCGTTTTGGAAAACATTATTCTGAAGTGTAACTACGAATAATTTAGACTTTTAACATTGGCTACAAAAACAACACACAAACAAAAAAACAGATAAAAACAAAACGGGAATTCAACGACTACAGGAACAACATAAAATAATCATGACGAATAACAGAACACACGGGTTACCGGTCGTATACAGGAAACTCATGAATAATTAAGAGCTGATGCCTAAATAAAAAAGAAATAAAGGATTATATTTGATACATTAATCCGGGTAGTATGATAGAGGACCCACATGTAAAAAGGAAAGGAAAACAATCTTAAATTAATCACGACAGTTATAGAGCGTGTCATATTATCAACTTTACAAATATAACATGAATAATTAGTGGGTGGACAATAAACCTTTATCCAAAACTTATATAGCTCTAATAGCGATTATTAATAAGGACTCACTGGGTTTGTCTACCGACTTCCTAGACAAACTAAACGCGAGTACATCAAGGGATCTCTTTAAGTATCGGATATCCTATTGATATTCGGGTAATAACAGGGCACAACGCATGAGTCTCCTATTCTGACCCTTACAACTTTTTAAAGACGCTAGGAGTTTGTGATCCGTTTCTATGGAGAACGGCCTACCTAGTAAATATACGCGGTACCTTTGTACCCCAAACACGATAGCTAAAGCTTCTAGATCCACATTGGCATACTTTTTTTCCCGATCGGAAGGTTTCTGACTTATAAAAGCCACCGGGAATGGCACTTCTGACTCGGATTGCAATTCCAAGGTGAGGGGCGCCGACCCGAACGCCGAATTTCTCCTCCGGATTAGATAATTGCAGGATAGGGGTAGTCACTGGTTTCTGTTTGAGTCTGCCGAAACTGGCAATAGCCCTGGAATTCCACTTAATAGGGTCTGGAAATTTAAGTGGGAGGTGTCAGGCGCGAAATGTGGGACAATAGGCCGATAGAAGGAAGCTGCTTCTAAAAACGGTCGGGGTTGTTTCATCGAGACTGGGGGCGGCCTATCGGTTATTTGTTCTTATTTTATCCTTGTCTGACGATATGCGGTTCCCACCAATCTTGAACCCTAAATGGGCAATATTGCCATAAGAAAGATGGCACTGGGCGGGCTTACTTTTTAAGCCGAAAGACCTCAATGGGTCTGAGAGTAAGGGAGGGCTCGCGAGAGCTCCTTCCCCTCTGCGCATGGCTACGTACACGTTGTCCGAATAGAATGTGACTTTTTCTAGGCCTTCTACATCTTTTTGCATAAGGTTGTAGTATTCTCCTAAAAGCGAGACCATTTTGGCGATCTTAACGGGCCCGAGTTCGGGGTTCACGTCTAACTCAGGGGTGGGTTCTTCCTGGGGGAACGGGGTAGAAGGGAGAGCGGGAAGCTGGAAATTCCGTTCTATGTCTACTCTTTTCCTCTTCTTCTATGTTTATCTTTTTTCTTCTTTCTTTTTCACTTTTTATCTTTATTCTTCCTTCTTTGTCTTCTTTTTTATCTTTATTCTGCTTTCTTCTGCATTATTTTCTATCTTTATTCTTCCTACTTCTGCTTCTCTTTTCAACTGTATTATTCTCTGCTTTGTTCTACTTCCCGTTGGTATTCTTCTTTCTTCTAATCTCCACTGTATTCTTCTTTCGTCTACTATTCTTTTATTCTGTATTCTTACTTCCTCTCTTCTTATCGCCATCAGTATTTTTCCCCTCTTCTGTTTCTCTTTTCATCCGTACTAGACTTTCTCCTGTTTCCATTTTCATCCGTATTAGACTTTCTTCTGTCTGTGCTTTTCGATCTTGGATTTCTGTTTCTCTCTCTGCTTTTCTTGCTTCTTGTTGTAGTTTTTCACTTTCCAAATCTATCTTCCGTTTTTGCTGTTCTCTTTTTTTTCTCACGTTCAATCCTTCCTTCGCTCTGAACGTATTCCGCAAGTTCGCGACCTTCCAGTTCGAGTATTTGTCCTTGCTTGGGGAATATTTCGAACGATGTGAAGCCATTTTATCGATCCCAAGATAAGAGTATGCAATTGGGAGAGTTGCTTTGCATAATGTGTTTAAGAGAAAAAGGGTTATTATAGTTCCCCACCAAAGTCGTGGTAAACAAGAGTAAACAATTAATAAATAAAAACAAGATTAGATAATCACCCTAACCTAGCTAATTTTTGGAGCCCAAATCACGAATTGCTGTTAATGTTTGAGTATTTGGACTAATTTGGACGTTGGCAGTTGTCTTATTAAAGCATTGAGATACACACAACTTTATAGATGTTGCGTTTAGTGATAACCTCACACACCTGATTGTACCTATATAGGTAATGAAGTTTCAGTGATAACCCTAAAAATGACACTACTTATATATGTGGAGGTTTAGTGAGTGGCTAATACCAGTCCCACTTTCTGAACATATATTTTATTACTGCACCAAGGTGAAGCGGAGGTTAAGTGTATCTAATACACTTACCGTAGCTACTTCCGGTGAAGAAGATTAACCCCGGTGCTTTCCTTTTGACTAAAACGAAGATAATGGTACCCTGAGTGTGCCTCACTCAGTAAAAGCCAGTTAGAAGTGGACTTGTGTAATATTGAGATTTAAGCAGAGTGGATTGCTTATTAATTGCCAAAGGATCGTCCAAAATTGTTAAATACACAGGCACAAAAATAATCTTTAATGTACAGGAATTAGAAATATGAATCAGCGTATATAGGTACAAATAGAATTAATCTTTGCGGTGATTATACTTGAAAATTACTCACTAGGATGCTTGCGTCTTAATGGCACCCGACAGAATGAATGTAATAATATTATTTGAATTAAACACTCAATGAATAACTTCTAATACTCAAGTTTATGTGCTCGGGATCTAAATTCTAGTTAACGAATAAACTGGTGGAGTTAGAGGAGGAGATAATTCACTTTAACGAAACACACAAATTCCCCCAAATTTCTTTCTTACAATGGGCGAACTGTTTCCTTCGTGGGATTAGCTCTCCACGCTAAACGTAGGTCCAAGGTCTTCTGCCCGACTCCACGGAGAACTTTTCCTTTTATTTCCTTCACGAGCAAAATCGGGAGTAACCACCGAATTCTCCTAAAATCCGTATCTCTGCGCGAAAGACCTTTTCATCTGCTGCCAGACAGAGTAAATCTTTCACACCTTTGAGCTATCCTTGCTCCACCTCGCAGTTTACGATGGCGTGCAAACTCGAACCTTCGTCGGATAGCAGCATGTGTCCTTCGAGGCCGACATTTTCTTGAGCGGCCGGCCGCAATTTGGTCATCTCTTTGGTGCGAAAAGGGGCGAAGGGAATTCGAGGCGAAAGGCGAATTGGGAATACGGGAGGGACATGCAGCTTGTGTCGGGGTATTTCTGCATACATGAATGTACGTGGTATTTGACTTCCACAAAGGATAACCTCAGAAAATCTATACTGGTATAGACCCAGAATGAGCTACTGGCCGGATCCTTTTGCTCTTGCCACACCATTGGGATTCGAAAAGGAAGACAATTTCTCTTTCCTTTCCTCCACTCACGAAGATGTTCCACACACTATGTCAAACAGCATGTTGGGCCCACTTCTTTTCTTGCTCGCCAAGAGGAACATCAAAATATTTCTTAGAAGTGCGGATCACAAAGTTTGATATAATGCGCCTTTGACGAACTAGCATGTAACAGCCACATATGTAGCAGAAGGTGTCTGGATCATTGACTCAATTTCCTTTTTACGAAGCCACCACTCTAACATGAGAGCTGAAAACAGAAACAATAATGTCAATATTTTGCACAATAACACTTATTACTATCTTACTATTATGTACTGTGAATTATTTGCTTTCTACAAGCACCCTCTCTGTCCGTCCGGAGGGCCGTTTTCGGGGAAACGAGAAAATATAAATTATAGAATAACTATAGCATGTAGGTAAAAATGGATTATATATTTGAAATCAGCATGTGAATTCAAATTAAAATTGGTAGAAAATGTGATTAAAATTGTGCCCCTGTGTAATTTATTCGTCCCATTTTGCAAACCTATGTTTCTAGTATAATGCTTATGTGTTGCAAAATTTCACCTTTTTTCCTTTAATATTAGCCTACATATATGTATTTTATTTCTGTAAACTGTCCTACTTTATTTTTTGGCCAAATTTCTGAAAGATATTGTGATAGAAATGCAGGTCTTCTGATCTTTTGAGGCGGCATTTTACATTGGAAATACGAGTATATGCAAATTTTTCAAGCTTCTTTTAAAATCACATAATTGGGACCGTTGACGACATTATTGTAGAGAATATTCATACACTAACAGTGCAAGCAAAAAGCATTGAATTATATATTATCTTCTCACTAACTCTATAATTTAAGAAGGGAATTTTTGGAGTATTTAAATAATAATTTCATCCTAGTTTGGTTATGACTTATTTTTTATAAGTCATTTGTAATCATTCTTTTATAATATCCCCCTATAAAATGGTGAAGTTCAGAAATAAATATAAGTATCGAAATTTTGTGAATTTTTTGAAACCCAAAGAATTACAAGTGGTGAAGTTCAGAGAATTTATTTTTCTATATCTTCTATAACTATATTTTAGCAACGTGTTATTTTAAAAGGGGGGAAATTTAGTTTAGAGTTCATTTTTAAAATTATTATAATTGGCGAAGTTCAGAAAATATATAAAAATTTAACCATTGTTGCTTTTTCTTAGATTTTAAATTTTAATTTTAGTAGCGAAGCGCAAGCTCCCCTCGTAGGAGGAAGTGGCAAAGCCCTTGCCTGCTTGTTTCATAAGTAAGGAATTATACATTTTTTTTCTAATTAAATTTCGGTAAAAATACGTCTTTTTCTCGTTATAGTGAGAAATTAGGATTATTATTAAAACCGCTGCAATACTTGATAATTTTTTTATCACAGACAAATGTAGCTATATTTATTGATGGAGTTACGTCTCAAATGAATTGATTTCTTCCAATTACGAAATGAAGAACAGATAATTGCCTGAGTTGAAAACGATTGTCATGGAACAAATTATTTGGTGGAATTTGGTAGATGCTACTGAAACGTCTTGCAAATTGGACATAAGCTCCCGGATGTTTATATACAAGGTCTTATAAAATTCTTCTTGAGGACCGGGATTTGGGTGAATATCTCGCTGGCAAATCAAATTGAAAAAATATAAAATAAAAAAGAAATAAAAATCTTAAACCTTAATAGGAATAGAAAATAGACTATAACAGAACAAACACAACATCAGAAGAGACTATATTATCAAAGGGGGACTGGAAATAATTTATATAGTTCATTTAATACAATAGAACGAAAATAAAATAGATATGCAGGAAAAAATGTCTTCTTGGGGAAGCCGAAACTTTCATACCAACACTTAAGAAGATGTTTTTGCAAAGTGTCTATTGCATGCGGAACTTAAGAGAAACGATTCCAAACAAAACCGAAAATCGGTATTGCCTATATCGGTATTGCAATACCAGAAATTGGTATTGCGAAAATGATCGGAAATAAAGATGAACGAGAAAAGCTCTGCACCGCATCCAACCAGGAAAAGGAAGTGGTACTCTGATTAAGGTCAGATGCATTACAATGGAAGAACTGCTAAAAGTACCACTGCTGACCAATGACATGTTTTTTTACCGACTCGAACGTGATGGGTGACCTCGTAAACATGTTATGGATTTGTACACCCATTCAGGAACGTATCATTTTTAGTCCTGCTGGGTACCCATTAACCCTTCCACAGGTTATGGGTCAGCTTAGCATCCGGTAGACCGACTATGAATCATGCATTATTGAATTACGTTAACTTTAGCGAGGTAACATTATCACCATGACATGAGACGAAGAAACGAAGAATTAAAGCACCAAATCAAAATATAAATTACCTGAAAACTAACATTAAACCCTATTCACAAATACCATCTTACTACTACGACTACTCACAAAAATATGCATTAATATGAAGAAAAACTTTTCTAGAGAGCTTTATGTTTACTCGTATTATTAACGAATATTCTACCCCTCCCTCATCGTGCACCCCTTTGCCAAAGTTGATGGATATTCATAATTAAAAAATGATGAATTATTAAGAGGTTTCTATTGGTTACCTAAAGATGAGAGGAGAGTAAAGTATAACTATCGGTCAGAGGGTAGCATATAGTACCATATGAGAATTGGAGAGGTGCTGCGTAGTTACCAACGGTTACCATATATGTACTGATTGGATAACCAAGGCTACCAACGAGCTGTTACATGTACTGGGGACATACTTGGTAAATAGCAAAGACTATCACGAAACACCGGGTGAATAACGGTTAACTATAATATTTAACTAAGATAGAATACTGATTGAGTAGCGAGAAGTACCGTGAAATAGCATTTAGGTTCTGGCAGTTACTTTGCTATTGGGGTAACGTCTAGGTTGCGTATGCAGAGGTACGAAGTAATTACTGTTAAGTAAAAGAGAAATGTGGAGATTTTCAAATATATTTTTAGAGTCGAGCAGAAGATAGTTTTTAGGAAACATTCGATTATAGAAATTACTCATCGCAGTTACTGTGGAGAATACAATTGATTACTTCAGGTCAGCACGATTGTTTAAAGTTCAATATTAAACACAGAAGTAAATTGTTTGTGGAACAGTTTTTTCGTTATTTATTATTTGAACTTAAAGTACCAGTTTTTATTTTAATTATACAAACATATGGAAGCTTACAATTTTCACAGTAGCATTAAAAACTTCATCACTTGTAGTGTTAATACTTCTCTGACATATTTTAGGTATTTTCACTTATCTACGGCAGATTATCTTAAGATTTAAAGGAAAAATAAGTTCATAAGCAAAAAGCAACTAATTTTGTATCTAAAGGAATTTTCAAACCTTTGAATTACAACCCTTCTCTAGACTAGACAACTAAACTGAAATACTCAAAGGAATGAAATAGGTACCTGGTAACGCTTTGGTCTCCCTGCGGCCGGGCGAATTGCAGCAACTTGGCGTGGCTTCGATTTTCAAGTGGATGGATGATATATGGAGAGAGATTTACCCATTAGGTCTTGATATCTGTCTACAGCTCTCTGTTTTTTTTTGGGGGGGAGGGCAAATATATCTTCCACCATCCCATAAATTCCCTGATGTGGTTAGTTTTTGATGAACCTAGTAGCGTTACCATTAGTTGGAACTCACCACAATGTTACTTGAACCAATAATGAACAACCTGGATCCCATGGCAAGATGTATTATCCTTCTGGATTATCTCATCATTAATGAGGTATATGAAGTCCATGAATAGTTAGGTGCAGATGTTCCAAAATGAGTAAAATTGAGCGCCGCTGATCGATCAGAAGATGTGTTTAGGTGTTCAGCGGACCCAGTCCATGCCATCAGTTTCTAACTCTAGTCTCCATCTTTCCATTAACTTTTCAATATCTTGTTTTGGGGCATCTTTCTACTTATCAACCGATTCTTTAAAGCCATAAAATGATAGTAATCTGTTAGAATAAGTTGAGTGAGTGTGGTGGAGGAATTCTATAATATCATATGTGGTCACGGGTGGTCTTTATGAATCTTCTTCCCTTTATTACTGCTGGGCTTGTTTTCAAGTGCTATGTGGTTACGGGTTGTCGTTATGAAGGACCAATCTTCTTCCCTTTATTACTGCTGGGCTTGTTTTCAAGTGCTATGTGGTTACGGGTTGTCTTTATGAAAGACCAATCTTATTCCCTTTATTACTGCTGGGCTTGTTTTCAAGGCCTGTAGCTAAAGGGTCCATTAAATCAGTGAAAACTCTGATGATATTCCAATTTGAGTCAAAAAGTTCAAAATAGATTGTCCCGTTCATATACAAACAAACTTACATGAGAATCTTCGGGAGATGAAGCCCCTGTTACATCTATCTATTGTTTTTCCCTTAGGACGAATCTATTGTCTAGAACTTTCAACATTATTTTGGGTAACCCACTTTTTCTCCTGAAACAATTCTCCGAAACTTAAATGGTTCACATTTTAGTCGAAAATTGAGAGATGATCAATATGGGTAAAAATACTTTGGAACACCTTTTCGCAAATGAATTTGAAAATGAGTTCTATGTGTACTTTCAGATTGGACAATCGTTTTCTCCGGAAATGAAGACTTTTTCTATAATAGACCGAAGCCCATACTAGAAAAAGTATGCAGTTCCAACGAAAACTAGTTTCAGATCGGAAAACTACACAAAAAACTACAAAAGAAAAACACATTATCAAAACCAGACCGGACCTAACCTGGTAATTTAAGTCAATAGCGCCGCCTACTTTAGCCTATTTCCGCTAAAAATTAACATTTTTTAGGTACTTTCCAAATGGAGGGCTTCGCGCACTATTTGTGTGGGGGTGCCATCTCCGTCAAATTAAAAAAGAACTCTTAATATTCCTAACTCGAAGGCCTACCTTTTGATTTGAATGCAAATTTGAATTGTAAATTTCGTTAGGCCTTTAGTTTGTTTAAAACTTTACGCTATGTGCCCTTACACCCACTAACGGAAAAATTGCACTGGATATCCACTAAATCCCGACCAGCCACAGCCGCTGCACGTCATTAAATCATATAAACTAAGAGAAAAATACAGCCATAATTCGTTCGAAATACACGGGAATGTAATACGAAATGCGATAGTTTCATTGGTAAAGGACACCTAAGCAAAGCGCTTCCAAATCTAAAAAAACATGGTATTAGTTGAATATCGCCAGAAGAGGCATGCACAAATTGCCTCCAGATCTAAAAAACCCAGGTCTAGGTGATTGAATCAAGGCAAAAGTCTAAGGAGCTAGGTCGAAAATGACGCAGAAAGATTTGAAGTTAGCAAAATAGCAATATATTTTCGATAAATTTAACGCGTTATTATTAATTTTCAAAAGTTAAAATGGCATCAGTTAATATCCTTTTTATAATTAAAAACCGTTTATGTCTTTGAAAAGTATAAAATATTAAATTTGTTCAAACGAATCTTTACCCAAATTTGTTGCAAGTATACCTGTGACAAATCCTGAGGATTGATTCCATTTGTATAATAATAGTACTTTGACTCTCTCCTTCAAACGCTGATGCAACCTGGAAAGAATTAAATGTAGTTTTGGAACAAATTACAACAGTGAATATCGGGTTTTATTACACTTCTATTTTTAAAAGATCTTTAGCAAATTCCACTGGTCGTCGTGGACAATTTTCATCTTCAGAATAAGGTTTCTTGAATGAATACCTAAACAATCTTTGGCACGGGCGAACACAAGTTGTTCATTCAACGTCTTCTAGACACAAACTATCAGCGGTTATCTTATTATTGCCTTTTCTAAGCTCCCAAAGCATAACTTTGCAAAAATAATGACTAACATATGGTGAAAAGTATGACTTCGGCTTCACTAAGATATTTAGGCGCCTTGGCTTCGAAACTTGTTGACTAGGCTAGAATAAAAACAATCTTGCTTTAGATTATTTAAAGGCCTAAAATTATAAAAAATAAGAAATAAATGCACCCTTTCTTATGTGATAACAATATTTGTACATTCTTTCTCTTTCTCTTACTCTTTACTCTCACCTTTCGCTTAGTTTTGAAGCAATAACAAATTAATTAAGCCTTTAGGAATTTGGCTGATTGAAAATAGCTTTAGGTTATTAGTGTAAAAATTTGCGCCATAAATAAAGTAATAAACAATCTTAGAAAGTCAACGTATCGTTATTTATCTAATCCATTTCTCTTTCTCTTTTTCCTTCTCTCTCCGCCTAGTCATCCTTTTCTTTCTTCAATAACAGGGTGCTCTTTGGATTAATAATTGCTCAGATGATAAGAAACACACGAAGATATATTAGCAATACATCAAGGCAGCTTATCTTTATATATCTTACTCCTTTTCCTTGCACCCCGTAACCCTTATATTCTTTTACTTTTTAACACAAAACAGGATCATTGGATTATTAATTTATTGGGGTGTCAAAATTGTTCGTTAGCTATTAAATCTTTAAGATCCTCTTCATTTATTAACAAAAGGAAAGCAGAGCATCAATTTTTGATTTCCTATTTTTCTCACTCAAGTTAAAGTTGGGGAATTTTCTAAACAGATTTAATATTTACAAGCGATATTCAAGCACCATATTTGCTGCAATGTTTTTTTTAGCCAGATTTTATCAAATATTTTCTTACTCAAAATTTCTAAAGCGAAGTTCCGTTGAAATTACGGATTTCTAAAGCCAAATTCTGTCAGCGTATTTACTGCCTAGGGACTGAGCATAAGCTCGTAGATCCACTTAATAATTAATATTGTTTATTTTCAAAGTTAAAGTTAACATTTCGCAGAAATGGAAGTAATATGTAGATTTTTCCAATTTTGTCTCAACTTAATTTACATTACATCCTTTAGCAGTTGTATGGCCTAATTTCCATACGGAAGTATTTTTCGAAATGATCTCTTCAATATTTACATGAGAATTGATTGGAAAACCTCACAAAGTACCTCAATATTTGAGCACCGAATGCAAATTTAATATACTGGAAAGAAAATAGCAAAAGTACATCTAAAAAATAAAAGTTTGGCCGATTATTACGACCAATTAAAAGCGTGATAATAACAAGATAAAACATAGTATCAAACACTACATTTCCATAGCAATATAGCCATTCTTAAATAATTTTACATGTATTCAAGGGATTTTTATTAGTCTTGTGAAAAAAGGGAATTTTTTCGTTATTTTATATAGTTTCTTTCTCATACACTTTTAGCATTGCAAAGGATAATAGGTATACTATCTTTCCAAATATCACCAGGTGCCAAACCTCTAACCTTTCGTTACAGCGTTTTGCCTTGAATTTAACAAAATTCCTGAAATATACACTGCTTGTCTCAGCGTCGTTTTAATTGGTTTCGTATAATGCTAAAAGGTGTCGCTCGACTCCATTTATTACGATAGTTTAACATTTCTCTTTTACACCTGACTGTTGTCTTTCTTCCAAATCTTTGATCCTCGTCATAAATCTCATCACTTAACGCAATCTTGCAAACACCTGACCCCCAAATTCTCGAATTAATCTTAAATTGAAAACTAGAGGGGGAAAAAGATGCAAATACTTCCCTTTTGTATAAACAAAACCCCACCTCTCGTGCACTTTTAAAAATGACCCTGGGAAATAAAGAAAATGGAAAAACCTTAAAATTAAAAGGACAAACGACTACAATCACGAACAAATTCCATTGAAATTAAATCGATATAAGACGAAGTGAAGAATCCATAAAAAGAATAAGTCAGACGACACGAAAAAAGAGCCTTAGTTCTGAAGAAGTCGAGCGAAATTCTATAGATATTAGAGTTAGTAAAATTACGCCCTTCGTCCCTTCTATCGTTGGCAGAAAATACCGAAGGTATAATGCAATGCACATAAAGATCAGAATGAAAATCACGAGAGAGAACGTAACTTAGAGAAACGCCGTTAAAGGGGGCAATATTGTTTGTGTTGACACCAACCAGGGATCTTTAAGCCCTTCGGAGCTAAAAAGGGTGCAGGGAATTGGCACCCCGTTTGGCGTCATGTGTATGTGCATACTCGTTCCCCAACAGGGGACAATATTAGTTGAATAGAAGAAATGTGTGCTTTTAGAGTTGGAAGGAAAATGATAGCGGTGTTGGTGCAAGTCGAGGCTACGTACCTTTCCTAGATTAAATTTCTACCTCGACATACTCGTAGGAAATCCAAAGTCGTTTCCAATAATTTAAAGCATTAGAATTCGTTAAAATTCTGTTCTCTAACTTGAACTATTTTAGCAATACATCCATAATGCTATCGAGAAGGATACTCAGAACCTCTTAGTGCAGTTTATTTATTGCCTATTTACGCAAGTAAAAGGTCTCTCTCTTCCTAAAAAATTCATTATGCGGAGGTCTATATATATATATGGCTTTCAACACTCCACTTTGATAGCTAAGTTTGATGCCGCTAACTCCGTGAATTTGAATTTTAAATTAACGACGAATTGCGAGAAATGTGCTAAAAGTTTATTTTCTCAAATGTTTTATATATAGTCATCTGTTGATTTTCTATTAGGTTTGTGTGCCTTTATATGATATCACGGTCTATCAGATATTTATATTGATTCTAGCAGTGATTTCTGGACCGGTTGGTTATATATTCACACTCTAATTTTGTACATATTTATTTTCAATATCAGGCAGTAATTCTTCTTGGTTATTCAATCTAACTGGTAACAGCTCACGTGACTGGAGAGTTGGAGGTTGCCTTCTGAGGCTCAATTTTAGCGTGAAACCATCGACTGATTTGAGCTCAGGCCAAGACGATGACACTACAATAATATTCACATCTTTTCTCAGTGCTATAAATAGGTCTAAATAACGTGAGTTTGCCATTTATAGTCATTTTAAGATTGCTAGGGGCCACTGGTTATGATAGGATACTTTTTAATGAAGCTTTGCTAAATATACTGAATTACAACCATAAATATGAAAAAAGAGTTTTATGTCACTTTTTTGAGTAATTAAAGTCATACAATGTTCTCGATGAGATGGGCTTATGTAGTATATTCCACAGCCAGAATAAAAATAAAAGGGTGAATCACCTGCATAACTACCCTAAACCCTTTGAGACCCTCATGAGCCACCTATAAAAGTCTAAATTCCTCATACTTTACCCTAATTATAAACACTTTTTAATTAAATATGATTTGGTTCATCGTTTTAGATGAGCACCTAAAACAGACAGGGCGACAGTAAGGGTGACTCAATAGACCAGAAAAGGATAATGGTTTGGCCATGAAATTCAAAGGAGAATTAAATATTGAATAACATTGCTAGAAGTAAATCAAGAGTTAACAAGAAAAAATGTTATTATCCCACACTCTGACTTACCCTCCGATCAGTAATACTAATAATTTAGTACCGAAATGAGTAACTATCAGTCCAATTTGGAAATATATAAAAAATTCTTGGTATCATGTTTTAGCATGCGAAAAGTCATAGATTAATCAGTATTAGATTAAATATACAAGGATCCTTATATAATATTATCCTATTAGTATATAATATATTAAAAAGAATCGATAGAAGAGATTATATGATTGCACGCTCGGTAAAGGTGAGACAAGTACCACGTAGCCCTTCCAAATATTAAAATTTCCTGGGGTCGAATAAGAATAAGATCATAATTAATGGACTTAAAGAAAATGTTTGATCCAGTAAAAATGACATGTGAGTGACTGAAATTGACTTAGTATGGAGATATTTATTGGAGTGTCCGAATAATAGAAAGTAAGGGGAGAAGGGGATATAAAAAGTTAGTATAATCAAACTTAGCATCTAAAATATTAGAAAAAGCGTAACGATGTTATTGGGAAATAAAGCGCGTAAGTATCTCAAGAGACAAAACAACTCCGGAATTCCAGCAAAATCTGTCCCGTGACGATGGAAGGAAATAATCTCATGGTGAGGCTCTGTTTGCTTACGCTGTTCAACATTCAATTGACAATAAAGAGAATAATAGATTTAATGTTAGTGATGAGAGATATAGATTTTGTTTTAGGGACTTTCTTAATTATACATTGGTTAAATAGGTCTTCTTAGCCCAATATATATCATTACTTCATTAATAAATTCTTCACCTTAAATACCTATTGGATTATAATATTAAATAATTTCATTAAATAATAATAATAGTAACCAATTGGACATTGGATCCTTCAATGGCCAAGCTTTCACGGAACGTCTGTCTACCAACTAAGAGCAGGTTTGAGAGAAGAAGTAGGTCTTGAAGGACGAAGGAATAGGGGATGCTTGGTACATTAGGACCAGGCATATCATTTTATTCCCGTGGAACAAAAATCAATAAAACCGCTCACTATTGCAGATCAAACAACATTAACTTGTCTGTAATAAAAAGAAGAGAGCGAGACCCAGAACCTTAATGTGCTGGGATGCTTTCCAGGTGAAAGATGGGTAATAAAGTGCCGTTGCATTCAATTAATATCCAGTAGATATGAAGGACGAAGTTGAAGGTGATGCGAGAACAAATGGGTATCTATTGATGTTCATGGATTGCATGAGAGAAACTTTTTCTGCGGCAATGAACAAGTGCTGAAATGTTAGAAAAAGTTATGTATCTTATAAAGATAACTGACCTAATATAAATTGCAACTTGCAACAGTCGAGTGCACGTTATGTCATTTTCTTGCCAACTCTGGCCTAGTAAAACCTGACCAAGAAATCTTTGTCTAATGTCAGCTGAGCGTAAAGTTGCACCATCAAAATAGTGTTTCATTTAAAGCCATTGAAAAGAATGTCAAACATAATATAATTTTTTCAAATAATATATTTGCAACCTATAAAAAAATAGGTCTATTCATATCAGGTAAGTTAACCGATATGCAAAAAAAGCCGTATCAAAGGAGCGTTTGAAGATAGCTGCATCAAATTCTCGAGATATTTGTAGGATTTTGGCCATCACCCTCTCCCGGAATAATATGTCACCTTGACTGGAAGAGGAAAATCTTCACGTTCAAAGAAGTAATTGCTCAGATCGTAAAGGAGGGATACTCGTTTTAGATTCGCAACTGAGCACGTTACAAAGAAGAGTGCCCAAGGCAGCCAGGTTCACTTTAGTGAATGATCAAGGTTCAATTTGGTTGGATCTGAATGCAGGTGGTTCGTTTGTTTCAGAGCAGGCGAAAGATTGTGTGTTAATTGCACTAAAATATTGGAAATTTAGTCGGAGGAAGAGACATGGTATGGAGCGTGATTTCAGTAGAAGACACATATGAGCGCTTATGGGACAGAGTTATACAAGAAATTGTTGCAATAGCATGCCAAGCGGAGAAGGATATTCCTTGATTCACTTGCGGAGAACCTGGCTCTGAATCTCATGAAAAATATTTGTAAGACACTTAGAGTGTGGTCTAAACCGAGAATACCGTATGTCAATATACCGTTTAACAAATCTAACAAAATAGCCATACCTTACACAATTTGATTTCAAAGGACAGTATACGGGATATCATCTGGACCTATTTCCTCGTATGAAGTGAGAGCGAAAAGCAGTCCACTTAGCATCAGCCTGTTTGTAAACGATTCTCCAAGCTCACAAGAATGATTTGTGTGGCCGAAGCAATTGTAAAAATAATACATACGCGCCATTGGCACGGATGTTTTGTCACTTTAGCAAGAACAACCCTCACTCACTGACTCAGGGAGCCAACCACGATTGAAGGTGATGAAGTGTGTATGGGGTGGGTCTTGACCCCTCTCTCTTTTTCTCTCGTAACACCTTCGAGATTCAATGCTCCTTAGTCGTCGGCCAGTTCATCGGTTATATTATCTAAGAAGTACTCTACGGTATTTTCTACAATAATGCTTTTAGTCAGAGAGGTGGAGTAGTGATTGTTCTTATGGAGCACTATGGCACCATTTTAGTAACGCTTGAAGCCCTCTGACGTCTTTTATAATCTACCAATCTATAAATTAGCATGCAAATGACTCACCGGGCAGATCTTATTGACACATTTTGAACTTGTTGATGCACTTAACTATCAGAGGCATAAAACATGCTTCCTTGGTATAGTAGTGATCTTAATTTATTATATTGAATTGCCATAGATAGGTTTTCTAGAACTGATAGACACATTTACAAATGATGTTGATTGTCTTAAAGAGGAAGGCATTAGTATATCGGGATACTACATCGATTAATTTAACGCTGTTGTCCCTGTCGAGTATAATATAGATGACAGATTTGTCAATAGGCCTCAAAATGATGTCACTGTTGTCCCTAAGTACTCTGTTAGCTTGTCATTGTTCGGGGATTATAAGTTTGCTGCGCGTATGGTTGCGTCTCATTTTGGCTTCCGTTTCAAGTTCACTGGCATACATATCAACGTTGATAGCTACACTCGATTCTGCTCGGTCGTGAGGTAGTTGTTGAGACTTGAGTTGAGAATGTTGACTTGTTCCTGAGAAAGGATGGCTTTGCTGGGAATAACAATGTACTAGGTATCATTGGGATGTTGTACTCGCTCTCCATATCGATGTTTACCTTTTCTTGGGTTGTGGATGGCCACGACATCGTAATATTATTTGTTTCCTTATCTAGTTTCTTAATGTCCTCTAATCAATACCCAAATAATGCAAAAACACAAATATGGGTATTTGTATAAACGGCTGATCGGACTACCTCAAACGTTCTTAAAAGTTTGTATTCCTTACAGACGTCAATCGAGCTTTCAGGCATTGTTAAGAGAATCCATTACTCTGATGAAAGATGGAAGATTATAGTACTGGAAGAATTCATGACAAATAAAGAAAAGACCGAAACGAATGCTTTACCACCCCTTTGTACTTCAAGGGATTAAGAGGCACTGAACATAAAGTGGACTTACAGATTTTAAAACAGATCATCGGTGGCACTATCTTAACAATGAATCAAATAAAAAGATGATCATCGTTATATAGTATTAAACAAGAAAGAGCTCTTTACTAATTATGAAGAATGGCAGTCTCCCATTGACGACAGCTCTAATGGAAGTTAACTTTATTTAAAACCTCATCATACTTGTATGTATGAGATTAAGATAATTATTATATCAAGAATTAAAGAATTTTCATCAAGAAATATAACTTAAATATTAGGAATTAAATTATAAGCTTTATATTGGGTAAAAAATCATTAAAAAGTGCCGAAGTTTATACTAACTGTAAAATATTAAAGAAAACGCAGATTCTTCTTTTTCCAGCATGAAAGATTCATTTGTCTTCTCATGTTCTTATCTATCATATTAATATAAATATTATGCTTTATATGTTCATGTTTTTGTAGGCTACGTGTCAAGATTTTCAATGTAAAAATCTTGGCATTTATATAAAATAATGGAGAGATTACCATTAAGAATACCTAGCATAAAGAGGAAAATGCCTTGTCAGAGATCAGAGAGAGAGAGAGAGAAATATGCGCGCTGCGGCGTCTTGAATGGAGAGAGAGACAACAGACACCAGGTCAACCCATTTTGTCTGCGTTAAAAATGTGCGAAATCATGAGACGCCGTGGAGGTCTGAAAGCCCGCCAAGGCAGAAAACCACAACAAGTTTGACACCCCAAAATGTCAAATCGGAAGTCGGAGAAAGTTTCACCTCGCCGACTTAGGAACCTTCTCGCGATCATGCTAAAAGGGCGAGACTACTCTCGCCTACCAATGCGTCGGACCCTGGTACTCTATCCTTAGGACGAAGGGGAGAAAACCCCATTAGACACCACTATAAATCCTCAGGTGACAAAGTTGGAATGGACTATCTGCCGCCTCAAGTCCGCCCGTCAGTACCCACTATTTTTGTCCCATTGGACTCTGCACAATTCTCGCAGAACCTCTCAAGCTCAGGGTACTCTCGATTAATTGCGTGAATCTACTCCGTATTCGTTCTACCCGCTCCTAGAACAGATTATGCCCTTTCTCGATTCGTGTTCTTACTCGAAAGCAAGATCTAATTTCATCTCGTAATAGTCATTGTCAAGAGACTATTATTTGAATTTGAGGGAATTAATACCTAGCCATCAACAACCTCGGGCCACATCCGACAGATATAGATTCTCATGCAATTCTAGTCGCGTAGGACAATGGTCACAACATCGCGGGACTAAATAAGTCCCCCTGTACACAAAAATGCAAAAAAGGTACATATACGGATGGACGTTCCTGCAGCTGTCTAAATTGGTGTTTTAGCTGCCCTTCATCGCCTCTATCATCCAGAGAATAAAAGATCCTTAATGATAATTACAACAATGTTTATTTGGCTGATGTTAAACGGGGACATTCGTTGCTGGGCTTGAACGTGAATTTAATGTATAAGCTAAAATGTATATACACACACCGTCACCAGTTTTTGCTCCTTATGTCCCAAAACTCCGAACGGGTCGAGAAGATCAACTTGAATATTCTAGAACCCTTCCATCACTGACAAGAAAAGGTTTACTTGCTTAACATGGTGAATCGATTTTCATGCTTCATGTATGCTATTCCCTATTGGACCCTTGCCAAGGATTTTATACCGTCATCCGTAGGAAAGTTTGCCCCATTTAAGAGCAGGTAGACGGAGTGCGACTGACAATTCAATTACTCTGTTCGTGGAGAACTCACTAGTTCCTTTGGAAGTAGGCGCATATAAAAGATCGAGTGACACCCATATATGGCTCTAAGTAACGTAGCCTCGACCACCTGGTTGGATCCAACTACTTTGGTCATGCTGGGGCTTAGAAACCTATGAAAGAAAGAACATGAATTCTGTTCGCTCGATTGTCTGTATGACACTCTGGTGCATATTCAAAGATAGCTCATATAAGGCATCTTACACACCTTCACTGGATAACACTTCTTTGGTACCTTCTAGGCAAAAAATTGTCCAGATCAGGTCAATGCCGACCACGCACAAAGAAGAAATCACATTTTATATTTTCATGCATCACGATATGTCTGCTTTCTTTTACATAAGACTACCTGGCGTATAAATGCCGTTACAACTTTCATTCATAGTTTTTTTCTGATCGTCAGGTGTAGCCCAAAGTATTACATAATACTGAAGAATAAAATTATAATAATATTTTGAATTATGCTTTCTGGTTTATATTGGCTATTTGTCAAGACCTTCGCTGCATCAGAATCTGTTATTTATAGAATCAAACGCAAAGTTACTGTCAAAGATTGCTAAGAGAAAAAGAAAAATACATAATAAAGGGTAGGATTTAATAAATATATTACATGTAAATATGTGTAATATACCCCAAAGCGTTACATAATACTGCAAAATATAATTATAATACTATTTTGAGGTATGTTTTCTGGTTTATATTGGCTATTTGTCAAGACCTTCGCCGCATTAGAATCTGCTATTTATAGAATCAAACGTAAATTTACTGTCGAAGATTGCTATTAGAAAAAGAATTATACATTATAAAGGGTATAAATAAATAAATATATTTACACGTAAATATGTGGTTCATGGATTAGATAATTGATTGTAACACCTATTTCTAGAGATATTTTGAAGAATATTCTTCACTGTATCATAATTACATTTTCAAAAGTGTTCGCGATTGTTTGGGCTCTCCACATTTATTAGTAGTATAGGAAAAGATACTATAAATTCTCATTTTATGGAAGTCTTGTTCCTTTCATGTCTCTTCATTATCTATTTTATTCTGTCATCTTTATATTCCTTCTCCAAAAAAGGGTTACGTAAATTATTGGTTTTTAATATCGTAAAACAAAGATCGCTATTGTCATTTCATCAACAGCCATCTTTTTGTTGTTCTTCCTATATGAGATCTACCAACTTTTTTTCATTCTAATACGCGATCTACCAAATTTATTTGGTTTACTAACTATTTTGGATCTACCAACTTTTAACTAGGCTTTTATCGTAGGGGGTTTGTTTACATTTTGACTTAAATAATTTATATTATTATTAGCAAAAAAATACATGTTAAAACTAAAAAATAAGAACACAGTAATAGATAAATTATAATATTTAGCGGAAAAGAATTTTAACGCGATAAATAAACCAGATTCCATAATCTAATCTTGTTAAATTACATATAATCATTAGAGAAGGTACCACCTCAAGGAGAGGATTAGATAATTTAAGACGACCAAAATGCCGTCATTTTCAGTGTTTTACAGCCTTCTAATCAAAGAAAGTTATAGAATAAATGTTATTTAGCTCATCTAATTACATAGGAATACCTATTTTTATGTAATTTTGAAGAAAGTTATTTTCTCACAATTTTGTTACTCTTTTGAAATTTTGAGTTTTTTACTCCGTTATCTCAATATGTCTTATTTCCTCTTCCACTCGACAGCGTGCCACCGACGCATGTGTAATCCTGCAAAGACCAAACGACGCATGCATGCCTGTCAGTAGCACAGCTACGCATTCATGACGTGCCATGACATCGTTTTTTGACTAATTGCAAGGCAGATAGTTTAGACGCAAAATACATTTTCTACCAGCGTCTTTTAATTTAGCCCGAACGAAGTCCATCAAAATTACCCGTAAAAAAGACTTTAATAACAATTTTGAGCGCTTATTTACCAAGGCTCTGTGCAATCGAGAGTCTGCTAGGTCATTTTTAGTTTCTCACGGTGTTCTTAAAGACACAATTAACTGTCATATGTGTAACGCTATTCTGAAATTAGATAATATATGTAAATTTCAATGAGACGAATGTGTTTAATGTGGCAAGGATTTTACACGGTGTCTAGGTCAAAGAATAGGAGTGAAGGGGAGATACTTTGGGTTTCCTAAACTAAACTTTACAAAGGTTTTTAAACTCAGTTACCGCTTCTTACCGAACCGCTCCAGACAGGAAGAAATAGCGTTCGATTAACTTAAAATTTCTCTTATATCATTGTCGGATTGGGCATCTTTCTGCTAGCATGTAGTAGTCATTGACTACATTGAAGGTGTTAGCAAACCACTTACTGGCCCAGACAAACCGTTGAGATAGACAAAAAAAAATTTGGCTCAGAAAATATAATAAAGGAAGAATAATAGAATTATTCTGGCTATTAGGATGTTTCGAACGGGAAACCAAGAAACATTTTATGCTGCAAGTTTTCGATCAAACAAAGGAAATATTACTAGTTTATATTAAAGCGTAGATAAAACGGGAAACTCATATTATTACAGATGGCTACGATTTGTACCAATATTTATAAGAAGAAGGGTACAAACAAGAAGTGGTGAACAATAGTGAACTTTTTGTCGATCCAGGCACTGATGCTTACATGCAAATATCGAACGCCAGTAGCAAGACGCGCGGGTGAGTATGCAGATATTGGGTAGGGAAAAAAAATAAAAAAGATAAATTTTGAGGATAACTTTGTGAGACCAAGAGTTGTAAGGCCATTTCACTCCGGTCTAGTGGTAACGAAAGCGAAGCATGGAGGTGGTTCTATTATGGTATGGAGCTGAATATCTTCATTTGGGCCAAGGAAGAATGAATACATATTAAACCCATCTATTGTTGCAAGTTTTTGAATTATGTATTCAGAAAATGCACCTCACAACACAATAAATTAAGTTATATTTCAGCAGGACAATGCCCCATGCCATACATGAACTCTCACCAAGAAATGGTTTGGACGCAAAAGGTTCACCCCTGTGGAGTGGCATCCACAGAGCCAGGATTTAAATAGAATAGAATAATTGTAGTGAGTTTTTGAATAAAACAATAAGAATTACCACAAATAAAATAAAACTGCATGAAAACTTATAAGCTGTGTGACCAAAGATAACCTCAGAATTTATTTAAAAATTTGTGAAATCCATACGGCGAAGAATTATTAACGTAATTAATGCAAAAAAGGGTCCAACTATGCATTAAAATGTTAAATATAAATAAATATATGTGCTGAATTAATTTGCCAGAAATATATAAATACAATATGCGAATGATCTGGTAGGATGCTTCATTATTTGTTCAAGGGTGTTTATACGCATTTTTTAATGTTTAATTTTGTGTCTAAAACAGAATACCGTTCACTGGTAACCATCCAATGGAAATGCGATTAACGGACATTTCATTTCCATCTGTCTTGTACAATAGGGTAGATCGAAAAAGGGGGGTTTTGCCCCCCTAAAATTTTAAATTCATTTTCCCACCCATATATTTTGATGGACCCAAGATTAAAAACTTTTGTGTATAAATTTCAGACTTCTAAATTAATATTTTTAGGTTTCTCAATGCAATTGAAATTTTGAAAAGAAGCAAAAATGTCGGAAAATTCTATCTATTTGTTCTCAAACTTCAAATGGTTACATCAGCATTTATGTCCTATACTGGGTATATTATTTCCATAAACTTTTAAAAAGTATATTTCCATAAAACTTTACAATACTTCTACTTGCACTTTATACAATAAAAATAATGTATTAACTATTCGATAAGTTTCCCTTCCTTTTATTCCGTTCACTTCCATGCTATCTGTAGATTTTTATTATCATCACTCTGAAATATAAGAAATTGAACAATTAACAGTCAAATATTTCAATTTTCACTATTATTCAATATCCATTTATTCAATGCAGTTAGTTTTTTATAGTTTTATTACCTTTCATTATGAAATGCTTCTTTATATAAAATCAGGGTATTTTTTTTCTGGAATTAATTCTACTCCTTATATAGCCTTCGCGTTTTTCTTCTCCACAAACTGCTAGTGATGCTTCTGTGACGAGTTTGATGCATCTCTCACACGCTTGTGTGTGACAAGGAAACTTCAGAATATGCAATTTAATTTGTTAACGGATAAATTCTTAAATTTGATAATAAGAGAACGCCCTCGTTAGCGGAGGTTCGCTCACAATGGTGGAGTAATCAGGTGGATGTAGTTGTCAACCTGAAAGTTTTATGTCTGGGATCTTGAAAGTGCGTATTGATTTGCCTTTATAAACATTTCGTGATTACCTAATTCTTTTCCATCAGAGTTCCTGGATATGATTTCTTTCATCTTGCATCATACAGAGAAGAATGTTTTCCGCATTCACAAAATAAGCATTCGTTTGAATCACTGGGGCAACTATATCTTTAATCTGTTTGTTAATCCCTTGCAGTGATTGCACTGTCTTGAATATGTTGAGTGCTCCATCTTGTGAAGAAATTTTAGATTTTATTTTAAAATAGCCTGGTGCATACACCTTCATGATGAACATGACAATGGATATCAGTGTGTGAGAAGGATCTGAAGTCAAAACATATAATTGAAGTAGCCGATTTGCCCAGGACTCTTACGAGCCATTTCAGCAAAACATTTACCCTGTGAGATAGATAGAAGGATATCAAACAAATACTTTTGATCGGTACTTAGATTTTATTTGTCAGCAAGCGGTAAGTTAGTCGGAATTGGCTCAAATTCAAAAACAATTAAAGTCTCAAATTTATAGTTGTTTTCCTATAGATACGACAAATCTACGATGCCCTGTGATTTTCTCATTCAAATTCTTGATGAGATGGCGCATTGGGAGCTCATTTGCATGGACTGGCAAATAAACTAATGAAGGGGTCTATTAAGTTTTTCTTATAAAATTTTAATCATACCTCCTTTTTTTCCATTATTCACTGACGTTCCATCGCATCCCAGAGCAACAAGTTCATCATTTGCGATGTTATTTGGTTCTAAATACGAGAATATTGCATTGCATATAACTTTTAAAGAAACTGTCTTCATTGTCAGGTGTCCAAGGTATTCTGAACCAGGTTCTTCTATCCTAGAGATGTGCTTTCCTTTATCTTATTCGTGTGATGAGTTTCCTCCATCTCCTCACAAATAAATGTGATATCTTTTCTACTATCAAAATAAATAGAATATAATGGCTTATCTGATCTAATTTCTTGCTGTAGTGTAGTACGTTCTTTGAAACGCTCTCTTCTAACATTCAACTTGTTAACTACTACAGAAGTTTCTTTGCCTTTAAATGACGATGAGTCCTTAAGGATTGAACTCGTTATTAAAGCTGCAGTTCGATCAGACTCATCAGTTCGGTCACCTGCCAACGCAAATTGTGACAATTTTTTTCGTTTAGATTGAGTCATAGATGCAAATTTTTTGTTAACTTCTTTGCGTTTTACGATTAAAGAAAGCGCATATTCACTACCTTCCTCAGCAGATACTATTTCTCTGCTGGAGGAAGGAAGAATCACTTTGATATTACTTGTCGAGGTAGGTGGTAGATTTAAGAGACAATACTCACGATTCTTCTTAACTGCACTCTGATTATTCTTTTTTGACTGAATTTGATCGGAATTACTTATTGCCATTTTTCTATTTGTTCATTGGTCTTCCAGAAGCGTTGGTTCTGATGGCAGCAACTTCATTTGTTGCTACAAGAACACTTTTCCAAGATATTGCATTTACAACACAAAATATTAAACAATTGTTCTTCGTTCTTTGTAAAATTGTCACATTTCTGTTTGAAAAAGGTCACATTTTTCCTGCTAATATTTCTCATTAAAACATGATATTTTAAATAATAATTAAAAATTCATTTCATAACTGCCTCTGTTGACACACAAGCCATTGATGCCGTTTTTCAAATTGGAATTAACTTCTCCGCTAATAATGTTATGGTTTGTTTAATTTGTGGGTCCTTCCTATTGCGGTTCTTTTCCTTTTCTTGCTCAAACAAAATATATTATATAACATCTTTCTTTTTTATAAGTTGGCAACATTCGTTCACTAATGGTGCAGGGTCCGCTAAACAAAGGGCTTTTAATTCCATGATGCGTTATAGGTTTAAATGCCATAATTACATATTGTTTTAACTATTTCTTACATAACATTTAGCTCTGAAATATAATAAAACCTGCAAAAATATTTATTGTACACTATAAATAACTGTTATTAAATAGAAAGAGAAGAATGTGATCAAAACAATAGACACTAGACATATTTTCCCCTTCCCTACCCAAAGGTCTAAAACCTTATGCAACCGCTCTTTAATAATGTTTTTGATGGTCACCTCGAAGGGACGCGTTTAGTAACCACGAACAAAATCTTCGGTAACTACGGCGGTAAGGTTTTAGATTCGCCTTCAGTCTGAACAAGCGTTTTTTTCACTATTTATAGTGAATCTTTGTTTTCTAAAATTCGAAAAATACTGCCCGTTAATATTTTTTGATGGTCGCCTTGAAGGAAGTCGTTACCATTTTTCCGCATTTTCCTATGCTTACGGAAAAACTAACGGCGAATAAAATCTTCGGTTGCTGGAGCAGTGGATGGTAAGGTTTTAGATTCGCTTTCAGTCTGAAGAAAACTTTCACTATTTTAAGTGCAGCTTTGTTTTCTCGAAGAGTTTATTTTTCTCTCGTTTAACGTGGGCTAAAGTTGCACATTATTTTTAAATGTAGCCTCGCAAAAATCACACCGCAGTGTTTCATATTATTATTTGCGGCCGTGATAAAAACATAATTTTTGCTCTTGAGGGCAAAAGAATATTATTATCAAGTCTATGGATATAACCCATAAACCACTTTCTCCAATGAGAAATTAATTTTTAAAAAAGGGTATGCATGCAGGATACTTTTGATTAACGTTTGAATCGTTTCTTTTAACCTAATTATTTTGTTGCTGCGTAGTTTTTGGTATTTTGTCCTTGCATACTCACTGGTTGATCCTGCCAGTAGTCATATGCTTGTTTTAAAGGTTAAGCCATGCATGTCTCAGTACAGGTGATTAATAGCCGCGACCACGGACAGCTCAATATATCAGTTGTAATCCAGAAGATTTGTATCCTTAATGGATACCTATAGCAAATCTAGAGCTAATACGCTTTTAAGTTTCGCCGCTAGTCCTAACGGATTAGTAGCGAACAGCAATTATTAGAACCATCAACCGTAATTCCTTTAAAGGTGACTCTGGATATAAGTCGCTAAGCGCAATGGTCAAAGTACCAACGCTAATTTATGCGAGTGTCTGCCCTATCAGCCAGATGGTAAGCTATGTGCTAACAATGGCTTTAACGGGTGACGGGGAATCTGGGTTCGATTCCGGAGAGGGAGCCTGATAAACGGCTACCACATCCAAGGAAGGCAGCAGGCGCGGAATTTAACCTAATACCAGCTCTGTGAGTTAGTGACGAAAAATCTTGATGTGAGGTTCTTAACGGAGCCTTACAATTGAAATGAGTTTATTGTAAAAACTTATTACAACAAACTACCGGAGGGCAAGCCTGGTGCCAGCAGCCGCGGTAATTCCAGCTCCATTAGCGTAATCTAATATTGCTGCGGTTAAGGTGCTCGTAGTTGGCTTTAAAGTTTCAACTACGTTAACTCCGTAAGCTTTTGATAAGCAATGGCTTACATTCTAAGCATAAAGTGCTATATCGAAAGGCAATGCGCCACGATACGTGGTGAGAAACAGAATCGAGTACTAGCTTACATAAGCTGTATTCTAAATGATTGGTACATGGTATGCTCTTAAGTGAGTGCACCTTGGAACCTACATTATTAACTTTAATAAAAGTAGAGTGTTTATAACAGGTTTAAAAATTCAAGTGCTTTACTAATAACGTCTAGCACGATAAAATAAGACTTTGGGACGAATATTTGTCAGTTTTCCCTAATCGAACCAAAGTAATGATTAAGGAGAACTGCCGGGGGCATTAGTATTGCAATGCGAGAGGTGAAATTATGTGATCGTTGCAAGACTACCAATCGCGAAAGCATTTATTAAGAATGTTTTTGTTAATCATGATCTAAAGTTAGAGGATCGAAGGCGATCAGCACCGCCCTAGATTTAACCATAAACTATGCCAACTAGCAATCCTTTTTTGTACCATTAAAAGAGCAAAGCGGGATCCACCGGGAAACAAAAGTTTCTAAGTCCCAGGGGGAGTATGGTTGCAAAGCTGAAACATAAAGGAATTGACGGAAGGGCACCACCAGGAGTGGAGCCAGCGGCTTAATTTGACTCAACACGGGAAAACTCACCAGGTCCGGACCCCGTAAGGATTGACAGATTAAAAGCTCCTTCTTAATTTGGTGTAAGGTGGTGCATGGCCGTTCTTAGTTGGTGGAGTGATTTGTTTTGTTGATTCCGATAACGAACGAGATTTTTGCCTCCTTATTTGTAGTCAGATCAAGTTCTAAGGCATGGTATAAATTTTCCGTTTTAAAAAGGGGTATGATAACTTGCCTCGTATATTGGTGAAAAACCAGTCTGAGGCTGTGTGACGAAATACACCATTATCAAGTGGCGGTTTTGGCGGTGTCCAGCCGTAATAAAAAGAACAATAACAGGTCTTTGATGCCCTTAGATGTTCTGGGCTGCACGCGCACCACATTGAAGTGTGCAGCGTGCTTTCCAATTCCGAAATGAAGTGGCAATCATTTCAAACCCCTTTCCGCTTGGGATTGCGGATTGTAAGTTTTCCTCAAAAACGAGGAATTCCTTGTACACGCAGCTCGTAAAGCTTGAGCTGAATACGTCATTGCCCTTTGTACACACCGCCCGTCGCTACTTCCGATTGAGTGGCTAAGTGAGGTAATTGAACTGTTTTTAAGGTACCTTTTTTTAAAAATTTTATTACATTGTGCCAAATTTAAACAGGAAGATTCCCCAGCCTAGTCATTTAGAGGAAGTAAAAGTCGTAACAAGGTTTCCGTAGGTGAACCTGTGGAAGGATCATTATTGATTAATATTGATTAAAACTCGAAAAAGTATATATATATATATTTTTTTATTTCAAAAACGGATGCCGCCCGGACGTCAATTTATTATTAAGAGGTAAACTTCCTTTTTTTTTATTTACACGAAGTGACCCTTTATTTATTTGTCCGATAATGTATCGCGTCTCGTTCTATGATATCCGAATTATTTTAATAAAAAGAGTAAAGTTTTCGTATGTTGCCAACATTTTAAGGCGAAGCTTCTTTTTATTTACAACATAAATTCGAGTTATATATATATATTTTTTTTTTCGTCCGATGCCATCCTGGCCAAAGATCCGAATTCTTATTAGAAAAGAGTTTAGCTTCCAGCTTTATACAATTATCTCGTGGGGCTGCTCTTAAGTTGCGAATTCGCAGGCGAATATAAATATGGCGTCATTATACACCTATATATATAATTTGGCCTTACACGGGATGCCAGTCATTTAAAAGATCTGAATTTTTTATTTTTTTTAAATTGTTTACACAATTCGAGGTCGAATGTAAAATATGGCGTCTCTAAACCTAACCTCCAAAAATAGCTGTATAACCAGGTCAAGGGGAGAGTGCCTGCAAGCATCACTTGGAACCCTAGGTCTGCCTTTTGCCTTTAAAATCCAATTATCTTTGGGTTCTAAGAAAAAAAAGCGATCGTTTCTGCTTCCGAGTTTGATATATTTTTTTGATTCCACTATCATTCTCTTTGGCTTGACGATCTCTTTGGCATCTAATTTAAACCATCCAAATAAAAAACAATAAAGACACAACATATGGTAGAGGGTGACTTGGCTCGTAAGCCGACGAAAGCCGCCACTAATTGCGCATTTAACTTTTAACGCAAGGTGGTATAAAAGTTGACACGCTGAACGCACATTGCGCCAGGTCGTGAGACATTGATTCCGATCATTTTTCACGCATAACTGTTACTCTCTCTCTCTCTCTAAGAAAGTAGAGAGAGAGGTGACGCCCCCTTGTCACGAGAAGAGAGTTTGTGCGTACCCTTGACTTTTCGAGCTATGTCGGTGGGGGTACCTATCTTCTAGTAACCCTGGCAGGGTTTCCCTTGTCAATTTGGTCAGAAATTAGGTTCCGGACTAAATGCGTCTTTCTTTATCCTACTCTATCCTTCCTCTTTTTTTTACATTAATCCTATTTCTTCTACTTATACAAAAATAAAAAAGCAACAAAAAAACCGTATTCCTTTCATGTCACTCTCACCCTTTTTTCATCTATCTGCATATAAGGACCTGGTAGCTACCTCATGCGTCAGAAGAGAGGCTTTGGAACCTCTATAAACAACGCCAATCGACGCTCACTGGTTATGAGAGACGAAGACTTGAGGGGTCTTAGGCGCTGGGGCAAGATGAATGGGATGAGGGTAGTGCCCCGTTAACCCCTTCCCTGGCGCGTAATTATTGACCGTTCCCAGTGCATGTTGACGGGTGCTTATGGTAGCATTGGTCCGAGGTGACGGCCCTTTGTTCCCATGTTTGTTGCCAGGCCAATAAAAAGCCTTGGGTTGAGTCCCTTGGTGTGGCGGGATATCCATTGAACGCTACTCCGAGATCCTGGCCATTGTGAAGGGAACTAGTAGGAGTTTAGTAAGGGGCGTGCTTCGTTGTTGTTCACCTGGTGAAAAATCGATGGCGCCTTCGGGGACCGTCTGTGCTGCTTGGTTGGGAGCCACGGCACGCCGAGGCTTGACGACTCGGTTGGACCAACAGCAGCACATGGAGCGTGCCTTCTGAAAGAGCCGAAACGTCTCCGATCGATAGGCGGGAGCGATTCACGCGGGGAGAACTCACCAACCCCCTTTTTTCTATTGATTGGTCACAAAGTTTTGAAAGAGAGAAAGTGTTCAAAATGACAGGGAAAACAGGTCCAGCTGCACTCAAATATACATTGCCGATATGCCAGAAGGATAAGTGGTGCGTGGACTTCCCGGAAGGATGTTTTTCGAAATGCCACCTGAGGAGTATATGCACCGACTGCATCCCTAAAGGAGAGGTCCGAGAGGCAGTGGCATACTGCAACGAACTCAAGGATCTCTTCACAACCTCTGAAGAAAAATCTAGGGCGCTGGAAAGTAAAATACAGACCCTAGAAAAGCAGCACGCACTTCAGATTCGGTGTTTCGAGGAAAAAATCCTAGAGCTAGCCTCTAAACTAGAGGCCAAGTCGGCTCAAGCTCGAGATGAAAGTCCCACTGACTTGGGTGGTTCCGCCGATGTGACTCTAGCCCAAGGAGGTGAAGCTACATTGACAGTCCAACTTCTGCCATGCGGAGCCAATGAGAAGAAGAAAAGGAAAAAGAAGAAAAAGGACCTTAATGCTGCTCACCCCAGTGTAGAGGATTCGAGCGTTACTGGTGCGCAAGGAAAAGTGGAAAGAGAAGAAGCCAAAAGAGAAACGGAAGAAGAGAAAACACATGAAGACAAGAAAAATAAGATGAAGAAGAAAAAAAAAATGTAGAGATACAAGAGGAAAGCGGCAATTCGCTTCCGAGAGGAAAGAATAAGTCGCCTGCTGACAAATGTGCAAGAGTCACCCTTATTGGTGATTCTCAAGCACGCGGCCTGCAGTCCCTGCTAGCCGCCCACCTTTGCACTAGTGTGAAGGTAAGCTGCCTCCCAGGATGTGGTAACCACCACATCAGAGTAGAGGCTGAGAAAACACAGATTTCTGAGAGCTCAGTTGTTGCTCTGATGCTCAGTGGAAACGACCTCTACCTAAGAGGAGGTAGGGTAGGCCCTACAGATAAAATCCTCCCCACGGTCATGGGTGCCCTGGAAGACTGTGGGATGAAAACCCACAAGCGTGTTGTAGTCGGGATGCTCTCGAGGAGAGGTTCAACACGGACCGCTCACTCGATGAATATCTCCTTAAACCGGCGCCTGGCAGATTTGTGTACGGCAGAGGGGGTCTTTTTTGTTGACCCGTACCGCACCTTTTATGGTAGAAATGATCTCTACCAAAGGGATGGGGTACATATTTCTTTTAAAGGAAAGGCCTTTCTGTCGAACATGACCAGGATGTCGTAGAGAGGACCGAAAGGAGTATCCGGCCCAGAGAGAGGGCGGACGTACGCCAGTGCGCCCGTGTCACTCCAGGAACGACCTTCTCAGAGGTCGCAAGAAGGGGTGCCTCACCAACAAACAAGCCGGGAAACAGAAGAGCGTAGGTAGTCTTACAGTTGGGGACTTCCTGAAAGTTCTTCTGTTCAATGCGAGGTCAATCAGGAACAAGTTTCCTGAGCTCCGTAGCCTCGTAGCGACGGAAAAACCCAAAATGGTAGCCATAACAGAATCGTGGATAAAAACCTCAAACCGAGACTTCGAAGGCAAATTCACGTTTCCTGACTACCAACTCTTTCAAAAAGATAGGCCAGACAAAGAGGGTGGCGGTGTAATGTTTTATGTCAAGGATACAATCAAATCTACGAACTCCAACATTATATCCGATCACGAGCTTCTAGGCGTTGACCTAGAGATAGGTCCTGTCAGATACAGGACCCTGGTACTTTCAAGACCCCATTCCCAACCCGTTGAGAAGGACAGGGAACTGTACCAGCTGCTGGGTGAGCTTGTTCAAGGCAGAGTGTGCATCGTTATGGGTGACTTCAACAGACAAGTTGACTGGGAAACCAGAGCAGCCTGTGGCGAGAGCGCGCTCCTCCTGGAGTTCGCCAACAACGAGTTCCTCACTTAATGGGTCAGAGAACCGACGAAAGGAGACAATATCCTCAACTTGGTCTCCCCCTCTGAGGATTATATCGTTGAGGATGTCTCTGTAGGCAAAGAGCTCGGTGGCAGTGATCACCAGCTAGGTAGATTTACCGTCAAGATCCCGAAGGTAAGGTCTGTTGCCAGTCAATCAAGGAAACTTGACTTGAAAAGATCACCAATTAAAGAAATGTTGTAAAACCAATACGAGGAAACGTTGAGTTGTTTCTCTCGAAAGATAATGAAGAGACATTGGAATTTTAATAATTACAATAAATGTCAATTGTATTTGTATTAAGCCGATAAACATGCAAATTGGCATACAAAAAAGAGAATATGAGGAAATTTAATAGCTCAAAGTAAGTTGCAATAAATCACCAAAGGATAATTAATTCTACAATCCAGTTTACTCGGGAATCCGAGTGCATGGAGTGTTATGGTCAGCAGTGATGAAATTTGAAGTATAACCAAAGAGAGCAATAATCGCGAAATAAAAATCGACCGAGTTAAACTTTATAAATTTCCACAACAGAAGAGAGGCGAGAGAATATCAGAGAGATAAACTCTAACCATTTAAAAAGAAAGGAGGAAAGGGGCATTTGTGAAGTGGAAAGATAACCAGTAGTTTGAGATAGTTTGAAGTGTTACTGGCATTGGCTCCTTCTGCTCTTAAAGTTTGGTCTGACACACGTCTAACGATTTTAGAGGGAAGCGACCACAAAATTAATGCAAAATCCCAAATGACTTGAGGGCAAACAAGCTGGAAACCAACAAGGCAAACGCGTCGGATTTTTCAAACCTTGGAAGAAAAAAGTTTAAAGCGAGGATGGACAGACAGCTATATGAAAACCAAATGCCAAGTGTGAGTAGCACCAAGCAAACCTGTGCCCAATAAAAGACCGCAGATGGGACGATAAACAGTTACACGAAGTCAAATTATTCTTCTAGTTGCGATAATATTAAGGAAACGCTAGCGCTTATTGCTACCATAGCTGCTTAAGGAGAGGAGAATAATATTACACTTGGGTACTCTTCGAAAATGTGCTTTGCCAGAAAATTTACATTCTAATATGTTATATCTTATTATTATAATTAAAAGTAACATTAAAATATCTATTTAAAAATTTATTATTTAAAATTAATATGATTTTCTTACGTAATTAATTTCCCCTTTTTTATATTTGTGTATAACTTTTCATTATCTTCTTATTTTTATTTACCTGTACACATAATCAATTGAAGTTAAAACATAATTTTATTTTTCTCCTTTTTGGCCGGAGATTTTCACGCTAGAGTAGTTTTCGGAAAATGGCAGATCAGTGTCTAGTTCCATGTTACAGACCAGGAAGCTTGTCTTAAGGTGTGATGAGGGGGAGAAATTAAAGCAAGATGTAATATTGGTTCCGGTTAGTATTCTAACGCCGAACGCTGATCAAGGTGTATATATTAATAAATGGTACCATAGAGTCGCCTGTAGTGATTTGTGGTATCGGCATAACTGCTCTTCCCTAGAAATTGTACATAGAGATAATATATAGGAAGAATTGCTACATTTATAGCCAAACGAGTTACTCTTTTTAATTCATTTTTAGTTCGCAAAACACGATTTTCGGACTCCTCAGACTGCGATAGACCCGTGATTTTACTGCTCTTACAAACCTTTGTTGTTGTACTGAAGGGCATAGGTTGTAAGACACGTCATTACTACATCCTCGTTCATACTTCTTTGTGACGTGATCAAGACTTTCCGATTTCCTGCCACATGAGTTTCTCAACTTTTTACATTTTTACTCTCAATTTTTAAAGTCTTTGCTCTTTAAGCAAATTCCTTGCACGAAAAGATTCCTCAGTGATGAAAGGAACCATGACAGACTCGAATCCATCACGGGTGATTGTTTATTGCAGAACAAATAGAATATCCTTTTGGTTGGTTATCATACCCAACCTGACCATAGGTGGAGTTTAATCAGGAAAAACTGTTCGGAAGAGGTATAACTACTGGTGTGGATTTGCTGTATGTTGTTTTAATGATCAGATGGAGAGTATCTACTTTAAACGCGTCGATCAGAAGATCCCCCCGCCCAGCATTCTCTTAGGATGAGGAAAATATTGATATGATCTGAATATTTAAATCAGTTAAATTTCTAAGTTGATTACTTGATTTAAGAAAATATTATTTAAAATTTTCTTTTATTTAAATAATCAAATAAACATCTGGTGCTTTGCTTTCAGAAAAGATCAAACGTAGCCCCTACCAAGCAAAGACCTAGGCTTAAATTTGCCGAGTGAAACGTACCAAGAACTGTTTGGAATCAGATACAGAATTGAATAAGTGCAGGAAGCTCAGATTTATCAATGAAACATTTATTCACCTTGATATATGTATACGAGGTTTCTTAAGTAATTATTTTTTTTTCTTTATTCGACAACATTCCAGCAACCATGTATAATTTAGTTTAAATATTATAGCCTTTAAATTCCTTGCTAATTTAAATGTGATTCAAAAGCGATGGTGAAATTTCTATGATAAGAGGAAAATTCTTTTTGAAGAAAACTACCGTAGTTCGCTCTCCCATCCACTTTCTTCCACCCAACCATCTCCTTACCCCCATCCATCCCCCATGCCAACTCCACCACAATGGCAAACCACACCCGTTTTGCATTCCACTTCAAAAAGTTTAATTTTCCTAATCTTTCCATCCAAGAGAAAACTAATACTTATAAATCTGATATTTCTTTTTAAATTTTGAATTCGGTGAGGTTTAATTTAACGAGCGATGCAGAATAACCTGCTGTTGCGCTTCAGTGGAATTTAATTAAAATTAATAATTTTCATTGCCTATTCTATCTTTTGGTCTATTAATATGTCTATCATTCTATGCATTATTGAATTTAGCTATGCCATCATTTGAAATTTATACTTGTAAGAGAATAAACGTCTCCACCCTATGTAGTTACCTAGAAATAATGCTCGCTACTATGTTTTATAGCTCCCTGAATAGGTCAAGTTTAGGGAATGGGAAGAAGGTCAATCAGTAAAGAATAAACTCAAGGAGCGTCTTTGGTTTACGCCATGGACTCAGCAATCTCTCCATGATATCAGATATTTCGAAGAATTGAAATTAAGATTAACTCAATATTTTCCCAAGATAACCAAACTTCGGGCGACTTTAAATTTAATTGAGCCAATAAATCGAAATCCCTCTCGAACACTTTAAAGAACACAAGCGAAGGAAATTCAGTGACAGATTACAACTGGCTGTGATTGACTCCCATTTTAAATCTGAAAAGGGATGAAAATCTAGAGGAAAGTGAGACATTAGGTGACTAGAATGACTAGATAGACGAATCCAGAAGATCTTGTTTTTGACCTACATAAAATAAAAATCTCTCTTGCGACTATTAATCGACGACAAATTCATAAGGAATATAAACTTAGTGGTTGTTTTATTATGCAGAGTAAAGTTGTTTCATTTTATTAATCATTTAATGCAATCATTATTTCCGGCTTCGCCCTCTCTTTTAAAAACCGAATAGTGGGTGTTTTAGTTATCTGACTTAATTCAGTTTGTATAAAATTCTGATAGTTTGAATGAAAAGATAAGGCTAACATGAATTCGTTTAGAGAGGGAGTAACAAAACACGCTTAATAGGAGATAGGAACTAACATGTCTTAAATATCCAGGGATTAAAACAAAAATCTCTCGTAGTACAAGAGATAAGAGCAAGAATTCGAAACGAGCCTTGGCCATTGTACCTATACATATAATAATAATCGTCAGCATTTAGTATGATGACGTGAGTGTGATAGAACTGTCTGAGGGCGCATTGCTTCAGCCCCTATCACACGTTGAAACACATACTTTCCTACGAGAGGAAATAGAAGGCGCGTTATCCCCCATCATAGCCAATGTTTAATCAAGGAGGTTCACTCCCCCGTTCGCCTCCATGCATTGATCTCGCCAGATTGAATTAGGCTTATAAGCAGATAAGATATTTTCCCAGGCGCCACCAAAACATTCCATCGAAGTCTCCCACCCCATTTTCCCCTACGCCAAGGGGCTGGCTCCGGCTATTTATACCATAGCTTTTCCCAAATGAAGCAGATCCAGATTATCTTCGCGAGGCATCAGGCCGATCCGGTCTGCCTTTTGCACCTAGGAACTAAACCCCTTATTGTCCAGAAGAGGACAATATTCCTTGAGTGCCAAGGTTTGTGCACTTCAAGGCGCTAAGTCAACAAGGCCCCCCTGTTGTTCAGAAAGAGAACAACGTTGGAACAGCCATTGTTCTTTGACCCCGTTCAACAAGAAACTGTTCTTACCCCAACCCCTGTTGTTCAGAAAGAAGACAACATTAGAAAAGTGATTGTTCTTCAAACCTGTTTTTCAAGAAACGGTTCTCGTTTCCAATACATCACGTCAGGATAATTTAATTCCCCCCTTTTTAACGTTCTTCCAGAGAACGTTTGGTTACAACAATAACCTCCATTGTTCATCTAAAACATCTCCAATATCCGGTCACAAGGCATGCTCGTACTTTCGAGCCCCACTTCGCTCTCACTCCTCGAAGACAGTCCTTCCCCCTCGTTACGGAAAACCCCCCGAAGAACCCCTTATCCTGTAAATAGCCAGTTGGACCGAAGATTCCTCCCCATCGCCTTCCTCTGCACGACAACCTTGTAATTACGTAAGCTAAGCATTACTTTTAATAATTTAACCTTTTGTCAACGCAACTCTGTGCTTTAAACGGTTTAGCGAACCATTCCTCCTTTTTGTTTGTTTGCCGTTTTAAATCTCTCCAAATCTTAATCCTCAGATTAGTCAGATATTCCCATGACCTTTTTCATTTCCTGTGTTTGTCCCATTTTGAATCTCCGTTTATTTAAACATTTTCCGTGTGTTGTTTGTTAATTTAATTAATAAAACTTCATTTTATTAATCCTTGTGCTTCGTTCCACTTCTTAAGTATATTAGAGATAAATAAGCCTTTCCAGCCCCCCCCCCTCCTTTTTGAACTACCTCGGTCATCAGATTACCACGCACTCAAAATATAGAATAATTCCCTCAACGAATAGTTATATATAGTATATCGTCGGGAGCCTATTCTACGACAGTCAGTGCTGCTTCATTAAAAAAGACCAAAACCCTCACAAGTCAACGAGATCAGAGAACAGACTCAAGAAAAGTGAGAGAAGTCCCGGGCTTAAATTGGGAATTATCTTTAACATATATTTTATATCTTTAACTTATCTTTAATATCGTTAAAATATTTTAATATTATAAAATAGTCTTTCATTTCTTTAAATGATCTTTTATATAATTAGTATACCTTTAATATTTCTAAATATATATATATATATATATATATATATATATATATATATATATATATATATATATATATATATATATATATATATATATATATATATATATATATATATATATATATATATATATATATATATATATATATATATATATATATAAATATATATATATATATATATATATATATATATATATAACATATAATATATTAATATTCTTAACATACATATCTTTATGATATGTATAATATCTTATTAGGTTAAGGAATAAGATCTTGCGTTTTTTCAATGTTGCATTGATTTAAGTTTTGTTGACGTAATTTGTGCACATATTAAGAAATAATAATAAATAATGAGTGCCTAATTTGCAAAGGTTAGGCTACGTCTCTTAACAACGTAGACTATTAGGCTTTTGCTTAGGCTACGTCTTGAAGTTGAGTAATAAGTCATTGCGGTTTATTTAAAAGTTGTGTTAATTTAATGTTTGTTCTGTACTCTTAAAATGGAATGTCAAGTTGAAAGAAACGCGCATTTTCGACACTTGTTATTCATTTTCAATCAAGATTGGAACAATGCAAACGCAGCCAAAGCTCGTCGCGATATTTTTGCTGTCTACGGAGAAAATTCTTTATCAGAAAAGACAGCTCAATGGTGGTTTTCACGTTTCTAAAACGGTCATTTCAATCTTAATGACGAAGAACGTTCTAGTCGCCTCATTAAGTTGGATGAAGATCGATTAAATGACCTTCTTCATGAAAATCCTCGTCAATCGATAAGAGAATTAACTGTGCAATTAGCGTGTGATCAGAAACCTGCAGTGAATCACCTTCATTCGATGGGGATAGTTTAAAAACTCGCTTCATGGGTTCCGCACGCTTTGAGCGAAAGCAACAAACTTTAACGCTCCACGATTGCCGCAGGTTTGCTTGTTTCTTTACAACGCTACTCGTGGATATAGGGACGGATTTCTTCACCGCATCATCATTAGCGACGAGAAGTGGTGTGTTTATATCAACATGAACCTTCGAAAACAATGCCCTAACCCCAATAAATAAACACTTCCGCGATTAAAGCAGCAGTTCATCCACGAAAGACCATGCTGTATGTGTGCTGGGATTGTGAAGGCATCATTCTTTATGATCTCTTTGCAAACAACGAAATTTTCAATGCAGAACTCTACGTTTAACAAATGTATCGACTCGCCGAAGTTATTCGTGAAAAAATACCTCATCGATTTTATAGACTCTTTCTACAGCAAGACAATGCTCGTCCTCCCATTGTCAATATTACAAAAGACGCCATCCAAACGTTTAATTGGAAAATCTTGCCGCATCCTTCATATTTACCAGACTTGGCTCCATCGTATTTCCATCTGTTCCGATCGCTCTCCAACAATTTGCACGGCGTTTCGTTCAATACTTATGTTGAATTAAGATTCTGGTTAGACGAATTATTTGAGTAAAAATCCAGGGATTCTTATTGAAGGGGCATCAAAAACTAGTTGAACGTTGGGAAAAAGTCGTAAATAACAACGGAGAATACATTAAATTGCATATTGTTATCAATTGTGAGTGAGGTTTCGCTAAAATTGTTAATGATAATGAATAAATTGAATAAAACCACAAGAACTTATTTCTCAAGCCAATAGATTTCTCACACATATCTTTTAGATCTGTCATATCTTGAGCATATCTTTTATATCCTTAACATAAATTTCATAACTTTACTAGTAATAACTCTAGCATATTTTAAACATTAAATTTATACATTAAAGATATCCTTTATTACTTTAAGATATATTTAAATTACATTTATATCTTTAAATATAAAGCAAATATTTAACCTATCTTTAATAAACTTAACATATTTTGAATATAGTTTTATATCTTTAACATATCTTTCTTATATCTAGCATATCAATGATATATCTTACATATCTTGATGTATTCATCCTATCTTTAATATCTTTAAAAAGGCAGTGAGACGCCGACGAAGGGAACGAGGCTTATCCTAGTGAATAGCAGGGAAGGAAACCAGCATAGAAAATGCTAGTCTTACGAAAGGAATTATATGTTTGTTCTTCCGTTTTCTCCCTCCCTGGTATCTCTCCTTGTATTCCATAGTTTTAGTTGTAGTAGTAGTGATTCGCCAACTAGCTTTTATCCAGGCCGATACTGACCGGATAATGAATTTAAAATAACTTGTACTCAGTATTAGGGGATTGAATGATTTTCATATTCATTTGAAATTGAGCATGACCGAATTAGGTTGACGAGTTTTGCTCTAGGTTTGGAAAGTTTAGTTCCTTCGGAATAACATGAAATTAAATCATGATAATTTTGAGAACGTCAACCTCGACCGGATTTCAACAAATTTATATGTGAAGAGAGGTCTCATGCGACCTCGTAAAGATGGGTTTGATGCTACCTGATGAATTATACTTACAAAAGATTTGTAGACCAAAAAAGCAATGTTTTTCTTACCAGTGCAATTTGCTATTCCTTCACTGCAAAGCGTATTATAAACAAAAATTCCTCCCCTATTTTTATTTGAAATTTTTATATAACCAACGCCACTATACTGGTCCAAGTGTATATAATTGCGTCAAGAAACGGATGTGAATGATATTCTTGCAGATGTTTTCTCATATGATCTCGATAATGGAATGACATATCCCATCATCTATTTCCAGTTATTAAATCAAAGTAAGAAGGAGACTTTAAATATGGTCGAATTCTTGATCTGTTTTAAATTATGCAGTTGGCACATTTTCCAAGAACAGTCGTATGTATCATGATTATTTCAAGCATTTTTCTTCTACTGATGTGAAACCGTTTTTCATCTCTTTGAATTTGGTGGCTCATGTGCGAATTGTTTCAAATTTTTAGCATATCTTTGAAGATAATATTGCCATAATGTTTTTGATTTTCATTTTGGTGTCTTTTATTAAATGGGGTACAAGAGATAAGTTTGCTAGTCCATCTATCCGCTTGTAATCGTACCACATGGCCTGCCTAGCGCCATTTATTTTTCAGATAGTTTCCACTATATCATGAATTTGAGTTTGTCCATATATCCATCTGGCCTATTTTCAGTCACGCCAAGTTATCATCATGAAATTTGGTTATTGTGGTCTTTGTGTTCTTTTAAGTTTTAATGTAAGTTTTTAGGTTAGTTTATAAGTTCCTGCTCTAAAGGTTATATGTACATAGTTAGGATTACGCATTTCTTGTATACTTTATTTTTCAGACCCATCGAATTTGACATTTGAAGAGAATGCTCGTGTTTTAAATGTTTTCTAGACCAGGGTGATTCAGCGTTGGATTTCTTGATCTTTTTTCCAGCGAAATTGTAATCTGTTGACCAAGATTGACATGTATTTCTATCATTTAAACTCACTTGTTTTTCAAATGTGATGTCTATTAATACGACCTCTGGTTGGTTTGGTATGACTTCAAAAATTGTTTCGTCCTTTACGTTCGAGTGCCGATACTGTATTCCAGTTAACCTCGATTCCAAAACTGGTTCTTGGTTGTCTTTAAAAAACCTTTTGATCCGTCTATCTAAGGGTAATTGCAGCGTCCTGTATATCAGATTGTAAAGCTGTTTTAATCACGCGTACAACAAGATCCCTTGGGGCTGGTAATTGATAGAGGTTAAGTTCGTTCCAATGGTAAATTACTTTCATGGAATAGTTAACATTTAGAAACGACCGCGCAAAATCAACCATAAATGTTGATCGCCATGAGAAGGTACCGTAATCGAATCAACCAGGTTCGTTTCGATTCATACCACCTTTTATATTATTGATAACCCTTTCAGCGTCCATACACTTTCACATTTCAGTAAGTTTGCTATTAGCGTTAAAATTATGCATAAGGCAATGTTCATTTTACTCTTTTCAAGTTGATATATTTTATCAGTAAATCTATTTTATTTTTATTAAAATTATATTTCGGAGCTTTACTTGGTAATAAATAAAAGCAAGCTCCTGATATTTTAGAGGAATATGTGCGTCTATTTTATTCAAATTCCATTCCATTGTAATAAACTTGGAACCAAGCAATCCGAGCAATCAAACACCTTAATAGTAATGGTATTTATAAGTGATGTCTTTCCGTACCTCAGGTGCAATTGCTCGACCATTGCAATGTCTCGCAAGTCATTTCAAGAATAATGCAAGGGTACAACATTATATGTTTTTAGCTTAAATTGTGTTACGGGTTCATTTGCAGCTGTGACTCTATTGCTTACTAATTAACATAAGACTCCTGACTGCAAACGATTTAATATGTAGTATTGAGATGTAATAGAAAGCAGTTTGGAATAGGATACCTGTGTAGATTTTGCTCCATCCCATGGCGGACGTATCTTGTAGGCGTATCACGAATTTAGCAGTTTGTTCCACCAACTTACTCTGCAGGAGTATTCGTGGCTGCCCATGTGGCATAGCTGATAGGGGAGACTCGATTAGTCATCCTCAACTTCTTCGTTCTTCCCTAAGAAAAGAAGGTCGGAGGATCCCGGTTTTGAATGTAATTTCCTTTCCTGTAAGTTTGTTGTGTACGTGTATATGTATGATACATTTAAAAGTAAATAATATTGGATTTATGTATATTATTTTTCATAACATACCTCTACTTTACAAACAGAACTTCTTCCACTCCCTATACTTTCTTGGTCTGGTGTAGAGTGGATTTCGGGATTTATTTGTCGCTAATTCCCTCATTATTCTAATGCACCTTGACATTCCAAATCCCTTTACCTGCCTCTCATTTTACTTGGGGTCTCCTTGCCTTCTTTCTGGTGCCATTTTTGCCGTTATTTGACGGAACGTCAATCATCCATTATATCCTAATCTCTAAATTTCATTCCATCTTTATACATATTTATTCACCTCTTTACCAGTGATGGGAGTTGATTGTTGATCGTTACCATAGAATGAGGAAGAAAAGGAAAATATTCATCTCTGGCCCAGGTACCCCTCTAACTAGCTCCCTCGAGCGAGAGAGGGAATGTGACAAGGGGCCCACATTTGAACCTTCATATAACTCCTTCTACTCTCTCAAAGGGTCCAAGTGGACCCATATGGGGAAGAGTCCCATGGTAGCTGATGAAGGTAAGAGGATTAAAAATTAGAAGTGAGAAAAATATTAAGAGGGTCGAAGTGGATATATTTTGATCTTCTTCATATAGTGGATAGATTTGAAAGAATGGAACAACTCTATTGAGTAGACCTACTGATTTTATCGTAAATTCCGAACCACACATTTCTCTATCGTTTGGATGCCTCAATCTCTTTTAGTTATTTATTTCACGTTTGCTGCTTCATGAGAGTAACGGGAAAACCACCTTATCTCTGTCACCTTTTGCATTTTCTCTTTCAGTCGTATGTCTAATTTGTCTTTCATGCTATTATGTGCTTTTAAGGTCTAAGCTATATGAGCTTGCTTGTTCTTTATAAAGGATGTTGCTCTCTTCTACTTGGGTTTGTTTTATTAATTAGTTAGTATTTTTTCTTAATTAATTTTCACTTTTAATTAAATTTATTTCATTTTAAGTTTATTTATTCACCTACACTTAATTGACTTTGAAAATATAACTTAAATTCTGTATTTCACTTTCTTATACACCTTTTGTATTTTTAGAATTTCATTATTTATTCACTTACACTTAAATTCCCTTTTGTAATATCAGTTCATTTTTGTTGTCGTCTGGGAAGTTTTCACTTTTAACTTCACTTTGGCTCTATTTGAAATTCAGTTTGGTGTCGTTTCACATATCATTATTTTCTCTTATGGTTTGCTCAAATGGGGATTATTTACTTTACTTCACTTCACTTAGATTTCTTTGATTTTTCTTTTAATATTGGGTTGTTTTTAAATCCTTTTACTAATCTGTTGTTTATTTATTCGGTAGTTTGGTTTAGTTCGGTTGTCTTATTCTGGAATCTTTCCAGTATTCCTCTTAGGTTGACTTTCTCAGCTATTTTGTTAATGGTTGCATATATCTCGTTCTCTTTTTTCTCGTTCCTTATCGTTTCTTGTGGTTAAGGATTTCACTTAACTAAACAATTCGGCGTTGATGTCAAGCACTTTTTGTATTTTATATTTTCGTTATTTATTTCCGTACACTTAAATTCCCTTGCATCTAAGAAAATACGGTGTCAAATAGCCCTTTATTGAGTAGTACAGCACACAAATCAGAAAATTACGAGTTAAAGCACTAACATTTTGAGAAGATACTCAGTTCTCCACCGCATGAAGGTACTAGAGCCCTTGTTTAAAAAAGAAGTTGCTCCAAATCTTAACACAACCCAGTGGCTCCTAGCGCGTTTTAAGCTCTTCCACTAAAATTTAGCAAAAGTCACTCAGTGCCTTCTACGGAAATCACGCCCAAACAATGACACTTCCTGCGCCAAACTTGCTTTCTTTTTTTTACCATTAAAAGGCACTTTTTGGCTTGCCCTAATGCATTCGGCTTTGAAGAAATCGAACATAGATTGTCACTAAAGTGGACTTGAATGGATTGATCATCAATCTCTGTAACATGTTGAGTGTTTCAAATGCAAAAAGAGCCTTCCCTTCCTTCAGCCCTTTTAATGATTGAGTGTGAAGATTTTCTTCCTCCAGACAACTTGTCTAGTCTGTCTAGAGACAGTGATAGCCAAAATCTCACTAATCTCCCGAGAAACTGCTTGAACCTTGAAAATTTGGCTTATGAGCCAATTTTCCCATTTTTAAATGCTTTGGGGGCTACCGCTCGATTCGATTATTCTACAATAATCATGATTTAGGAACTTTACATTTACATCAATTGACAGTATCAGCAATAGATCTAATTGAGTGATCATCTTGGTGCGAACTTCACAATAAGCTCGCAGACAAAAAAGTGGTGATAAAGAACAGACTCTTTCGATGTATTAATGACAAAATTGAGCGCAGCGATAAAGGTAAAAAGTCGTCAATGAGTTTATCCATAAGAAGAGCTTTCAGGAGCTGCTCAACATGAACCACACTTGAAAAACTTTAACGATCAAAACAGATCCTAATCAACTATCGATACTTAAAAGAGAATTTGACACATTACAGAAGAAACTTCTCAACTCAGTCTTTGAGGTAAACGAGGAAAAATATAAATAAAATTAACCTTCTACTACAAGAAACAAATTACGGACGCATACAAAATATAAAGACGAAAGGATACTCCAAGATATAAAAAGTTACACTATTTAATAAAATGATAGTTAGTTATCTCTAGTCATATACTATCTAAACACAAAAGTTAGCAATCTATTTCTGACAAACAACCTCTGCGAAAAATAATCCATCCTAAAAGCTTCTAAAACTGATGTACAAATTAGAATCACCTCATGATGACTTCAAGCCTCGTTCAAACAATTAAAATATTGATATGATCACTACTCTCCTCAGCCTACCTGTAATGTTGCACCTGCATGAAGGAGAAATCAAATTACACTACAACGAACAAATTACTAGAACAATTCTAGTTGAAAACACTATTATCTTAAGAAGAAACTCGGACCTTTGCCGCTTGAAGATTCTTGAAGCTCGTTTCGTCAAAGAGATGTGGCCCAAATCTTATCATCCGGCGCACTAGCTCGGAGAAGTACTGCACCTATATCGCTAAAGGTGAATCGTATACTCACACTGACCTATAAAAGTATCAATGTAAGAAATCACAGACTTATTCACATACGTGGTGAATAATGATTATTCAGCACCAGAATTCGAACTAGAAACTGAAGTCAATCAGGGAGGCTTTTTCAGTCCCAGGCTGTATTTAACCTATACAACAGACCTGCCGGCTCGTCGTAACTTAGTACAAGAACGAATTGAGATCAGCATCATTAACAATGACGAAAGAGCCTGTAAGATAAGAACCAATAGGATAAAAATTACCATAGTCCCATTAAATCAATGAAACAAGAATACGGGAAAGATACCCGAATAAGACAACCGACGTGAGCAAAACTACTGTAAAAAATGAAGAACCAATTAATCCTAAGATAAAAATAAGACACAATGTGAATATAAAAATCGAACAAACCTAAGTGAATTGGTGATTAAAAAGTGAACATAAGTTTAAGTAAATAAGTGTAATAAATAAACACCAGTTTAATGTAAATTGATAGACAAAGAGAAGTTAAATACCCTAAGCAAAGTAAGTGTAAGAAAAAAAAACAAAAACAAATCAACTTAAAATAAAATAAAGATAAGCTAAGAAAAATAAATAAATAAATAACAAAGAAATATAAATGCATGCATGCCAAATTAAATACATGAAAGAAGAGAAACGGCAAAAGGTAACAGGTAATAAGTAGAGAGAAGAATGTGTGGTTCGGAATCTACGATAAAATAGGTAGGAACTACACAAAGGAGTTGTTCTATTCTATCAAGTCTATCTAGTATATGGATTTCTAAATAGATCAACTTACATTCACTTGCTCCATTTCTCTCTTCAATTTTTGTACTCCTCTCTATCTTCACTGGCTTCCGCCCACCCTTCTCCATCTGTTTCCACTAGCAATCTTTAGCGCGGGAGCTTGGTGAGGGCCACTCTTCGCCCCTTTTTTCACTTTGGAGAGGGCATGGAGAGGAGATGGAGAGAGCCCTGTGCCCGATATGAATCTTTTCCTCCTAATATCCTATTCTCTCCCCCCCCAAAACCGAACTTACTTCTAGGTTGCTCACGATCACTAACCAATGTCGTCGCCAAGATAGGAGGCAACACGAATGAAAAGTGCAGCAATGCCGCTTTAACACCTCGGCTACGCGGAAGACAAAAAATCTTCCGAATAAACAAGCTGTTAAGGTTCTTTCGCGTTCATGAAAGATTTGAACATTGTATATTCGCCGCATGCTTACCTCAACTATCCTTTGTCCTTTGAATTTCCCATTAATTTCTTTATCTTTCATAGTCCCGATCGACCTTGCGAAGCGTACCTTAAAAGCTTGTTTATTTGGAAGTTATTCTGTCTTTTGCGTAGCCGAGTGGTCTAAGGGACGGTTTATTTGAGATCAAAGTAGTTACTCGCTGCCTTAGTCTGCACGGTTCGAATCCTAACCCTGTACGGAATTTTCGCGAAGTAGGAAATAACATTTCCGAAGAAAAATTAGCCTGTTTTTCTGTTTCTTGCCGTTTGCTGGGTTCATATATTTTTATATTATATATATATATATATAAATTATATATATTACAGGGACTGTTTTAGTGCGACATTTAGCTGTAACTGTATATCAGCCTCTGCAAGGATTTGATGTTCTTTTATTATTTTTTTATTTTGTGAAAGATATAAGTGAATGGGTCACAGGCACCTCTTCCAGCCTTCGCTGCGCAGAAAGGCGGACTCCGTGGAAGTAACTGAGGAGGAGAACATGAAAAATAGTGGAAAGGAAAGTTTAGTTAGCGAGCAAAAGTTGAACACTCGAGTCTTGAAGAAACTGGGGTTCAGAGAATTGTCAAAATAAACCTTTCTCTGGAATATGAGCGTTTTCCTTCTCCATCTCTTATCATATTCTTCGTCGAAAGGCCTCTCCCACACAGACACACGCATATATATATATATATATATATATATATATATATATATATATATTTATATACTGTGTTATACGCTCGTAATAATTCTAACGCGAAAGAATGCTGTGAATTCTGGGTAGAGAAAATTAGGTAATCGAACTGGCTGATACCGATTTCGATGACAACTTGCGTTTCTCTTTTTTAGCCATTTAACTAATATTGAGAGATGAGCGAGAGAACATCACAACTTTCTTACCCTAATTACTGCCAGATACACAAACAGACAGAGGGGGAGAGAGAAAGAGACAGAGAAGTGAGGTTGGGATCAATAACACCATTTAAAAGTCTCTGCTAGGTTTATTATATATAATATCATTTAAATATACATATAAATATAAGTCAATTTTTACTATGAATTTATCAGATTATTTTCTTGATTTATTAACATTAACGAGAGAAGAGGCCGCCCAACTGCTCAATGACATGGGACCAAGCCTATATGCAAAACAAAGTTATCATCTCCTGCTTTAGACAATAGGATATAGCTGAAAGGCCCTATATATGGGAGGGATAAAAATATTGACAATCCTTTTCTTAGGATGGACGAAGGAAGGCTTAGCTTATTTTGGGGGTCTGAAGAAGAGTATGTACTTTTAATTCCCCTATCCTGGCCTTTGATTTTGCATTTGATGGATATAATGTGCCATTGTCAGCTAAACGTAGTTAAGTTAAATATTGAATACTATTTCGTATACTATTTTGACCCTAGTCCAAATTCAGGAAAGTTACTAATGCAGCGCCCTAAGATTTTGTAGAGGAGATGGATCTCACGGCCTCAGTTTTAAATTCTTATTTATCTACTGACTGAGTGCAGTTAACATTACGAGAAAATGTGTTTGTTTATTTAGGATATCAAGTCAATTATGTGTTGCTTAATCCTCGTTTCTGCCATCCTCTTAGAACCAAATTTATTCATACAGAAGCGAATTTCCTAGAGTGGTGTTTCACGCTTCTTATTGGTGGAAATGATGGTTGGACAGCGTGATGATGATTATATGTACTATAAATACAAAGGAAACCTGTTTCCGTTGACTTATTGTGGTCGAGTAGTGGTGGTGTTAAAGTTTTAGTTAAGGCTTTTCAAAATATTTTGTATCTTCCCTATTTTGAAAAGTAATTACAACTGGAGTATTGTACCATGCCAATGGCTCATCTTTTTATTTAAATATTTTGCCGATAGAATGGCAATTAGGCCAGTAAGACTTCTTTCGCCAGTTTTTGTGAAGTCAATTGGTACGCCATAATTTTAGGTGATTTACCATTTCTCATGCCCTTAATGGTTTGATTTCTCTTTTGTTTATTGTGAATTTTTTATCTGGGCTCCCGTGTTGGTCATAATAATATGGCATCCTTTATTATTCTTCGAAAGTTTTAATGAACCTTTTTTACTGTTGATGATTTTATCCTGCTGTATGTTTATCTGCTATCTGGCACTGAGGTCTTAGTTCATGTTCTAGTAGTAAAATTGTTTACAACAACTTTTCGCGAGATTTGTCTTATATTTTGATGATCTTTGTGAAGCCATTTTCTAATAAGCTTGTTGAGTTAGGGATATTCAATTCTACGTGCATCCTACCCCTTACGGCTCTAATTCTTTGCTTTGAATGTAAAAGTTTCTTTTTATCTCTAGCGTAATTTAGGCAAGTATTAGATCACCTCATCTCGTTGGTGATCAATAACTAAGTTAACGTCATTTGGTAATGTGTGGAAAGAGTTTAATTTGCATTGAGTGTCAAATTTGTATCGATTTGTTCCTTTTGTAAAGATATCTATTGTTTTGAACCTATTTTTATTTTAAATATATTTTGCATAAAGGGGTTCATAGGGTAAAGAGTTTCTCCTTTGCGAAATTCAAATGATAGCTTTTGATGTTTATTTCCTCGTCTTTGTTCTCCAATCTAAGTTGTGAACTGCACCTAATCTCCCTCCTTCTCCCCCATACAGAGACGATTGAAATAAATAGACACACAACTTTGGGCTAAACAAAAGATATTCCGATTGCTTGCTATTATTATCATCAATTTTTCTCACTAATTTACCTCTCTTAAAAATTTACCAATTTCTACGAAATTTCAAATGGTTTTCTACTAATCAAGATTAAGTCAATGTTCAGTACCTAAGGTCGAAATTTAGGTAAAAACTGCTATATCCGTCATGATAAGCGAGCGTAGGGGGCGAACCAGCGTTTACTGTAATAAATTTCCACCCAAATTAGTATAATCATATTTATAAATTAATATACAAAGATATATATGTACATACACCTGTTAGTATGATCTATTTAAATTTTCGGATGCAATGATGTATACATATACCTGTTAGAAAGATCTATTTATACATTCGGACGCAAAGATGTATGTAGACATGTACCTGTTATTATGATATATTTATACAAACGGATTCGGATATGTATTCATTCATGGCTAAAAATCTTAAGACCACTATATTTTTCCTATAAGAATATTAATAGAACTAATCAAACTTTGCCTTTTGTTTTAGTATGATTGTGTCATAATTTGAAGGTGAAAATACAAAAATTTCGAGCACAAAATAATTTTAGCAATAAATAGAGTCAACTGATGCGCTCAATCAATATTAATAATGATTTTTTTTGTTCTTCAGGACTGGTTCAATTCGTTTTAGCATGCTGGAGACCTAATTTGTGATGATATCTTGACTGATATTGCTTCATTTTTGTTTACTAAGCGCCAGCAGCTGATCACAATTTTATGTCCTCTGTTTCAAATCTGGCAAATTCCAAAGGCAAGGCATGAATAGTTCGATGTTAATTTCAGCAAAGGAAATTCGTAATTGATTTTCCTTTGTGACAAGGTGCGCCTTCATGCTGAAAAATACTTATCACCCCCAAATCGGTGCTGAACTATTTTGAAAACATACTGATAAAGCACGTTTTCTACCATTTTCAATTCATGGAACTGTTCTTGGATAAACTTGCTAGTACATTAGTTCCCTTAGAAAAGAAGCGACTCCAGACAGGGAGTGTTTGGGGATGCTTCACCATGAGCACAGCAGAAGAATTGCAAAAGTTCTCTCTATTTATTCTCAAAAAACCCGAAACATGCGAAAAAGATCCTCATAAGATAATATCACTTTGCCCCAGTCTTCAACAATCCTATTTTTTTACTTCCTCAAACGTGGAGCCTATCCGTAAGTGTCTTCTTGGTTAGATAAAGCTTCTTCACAGCCTTTCTCTTTTTGAGACCGTTTTCCAAAACTTTCTCTTTTACTGTGCGCACTGAAGCGATGACACCTGCATTTTTGGAATAGTGAGCAAACTTAGCACTGCTCGACAACCTGATCCTTGAGTGGGACATTACCAGGTGGCGATCATGGCGTTGAGTTAAAGCTTTTGGACTTCCAGCTCACTTCTTCGCATAACTGTACCCGGTCTTTTTAAAGTCCGTATGATCCTCGAGATGGGGCTGCTTGATGCACTAACCTTTTGCAACTATCGACGTGCATTTTAGACCAAATTGGTGCAGAGCAACAAGGATTGCATGGTTTTTGTTCGGAAAGAAATATTTACTGAAATTAAAAAAGATTCATTCATTTATTTTTAGAAACAAGGTGAACAAACCTAATTGGCTTGTTCGCAATTGTTTCAATAATTTAAAAAAGAAGATTTAAATAACAAATCTATTATCAATTAACAAACATCATCTGACCTTTTGACTTCAAAACTTTCAAAATTTCTTTCAAAAGTAAAATAGTTACTGTCAATAATTAGAGAAATGGAGATTAGAGATAGATAGATGGGTAGGATGGAAAGAACGAACCCGCGATTGGCTTCTTTTTAAGGTAACTTTCTTTGATAATACGCTCTATAGCGAGCTGGCGTGAAGTTATAAATTCACTCCAGGGACATGAATTCGAAATCCACCCAGGGGTCCTTCAAGGAGGATGCATGGGCCCTAGGATGTACATCACAGACACAAGAGACTTACTAGAACCAGTCCTTGAAGCCCCAAGCTATATTCAATTTACGGACGACATATCGATCGTCACAATAGTCCGTACAGACATGACCAACAATGGCCAAGATAACAGCGACCGGATTTAAAAGCATAAACAATTACGAGAAGTGGAAAATAAAAAACGAACGCTGATAAGTTTATTATTGTACCAATAGGAAGAGGAAAAACGCTTAAAGTGGATATAAATGAAGAGGAATATAGATATTAAAAAGAGGGCAAAGTTCTGGGTTCCAAGATAACCACCTTTGGTTATGAGAATCACGGTACAGAATAGATAAATTTAGCTAAAGTAAACTTAGTAAAAAGATACCAACTTAAAAACCTAAACACACACAATATGAGCAAAATTTATAATGCTCTATGCAAATCGACTCTACTATATCCGTCTATTCCAATAAACGGCCCAATAAGTCTGACACCATCAAATCGCACAGACTACAGAAAGGGGGAGTCTTTTTAATTACAAATTCCAGATGGAGACAACACCTCACACAGAGAAATCTTCATCAATAAATAGAACCTGTGAATGTATCTATACATGAAAGATTTATTAAGATTTAGGAAAAATTAGATCTACTTCTTAGAGAAGAAGAGAAGAGGAAATTGTCCATTTTAATAGAATATAGAGCGACAAATAGGAGCAATTTTAGGAGCGGGAAACCCATAAATGATGTGAATCCCACATAAATTTAGATAATGCAAGGATCAAATTAAATGCAGATGAAGAAAAATAAAACAACAACTGCACAATATTCAAATATATAACAATGAAATCAGCGAAAAAGAATAGAGGCGTGTGAGCCTCCACATAACAAACAAATAAAAAGAGTATTAAACAAAAAGAAGAAGGACCCAGGAGATGGCTGTTCACCCAGGAACTATCTCTAAATCTTAACTGATTCCCTTTCAAAATTTATCTAAACACCCGCTATCCACTCTACTTCTACTTAATACTTTAATTTTCCAGGTTTTTCAAAACGTAAGACGTGATTTTTTCACCGTCTTCCCGAAAATGACTTTTGAAAAGGTTGAAAGCCGAAAGCTAATAAAGATAAGCCACCTCCCAGCATTTGTTTCCACCTTTCGCTTTCTGAAAAGAAGGCTTTGCAAAGGTTAATATGCTGCAGCGCCAAATTAACCGAGCGGTCATCGCTGTTGATTTTAACAAATCTTGTCTACAACATGGCCTCGTACAACGTTATAATATATATATATATATATATATATATATATATATATATATATATATATATATATATATGAGAATGGTTGGAGGAAGTACAAAACCGGAAAACACTATGGAGTTCTTTATTAACGTTTCGCCTATTGGCTTCTTCAGAATAGAAATGTCAGATGTCATCCCGGATCATCGCTGTTCGTCCTCCCTCAGCTTCTCTGGTTGATATACGCTTCGTTTTTGATGAGCTGCGCTGCCCCATTGGGTAGCTGAAAGAATCCGTCCGGTGATTGGTTGATTTGTCGGAGATAATATGTGCGGCTTTAATAATCCTTCTCTCTCTTTTCGCTCAACCCTTGTGAATTATTTTAATCCCACCCCAATTAGACAAATGCCCAAATTCATCGACATGTACAAACGATGGCGTTTGATGTCCTATCCGCTATAATGTCACTCTTCTGCTCGTTGACCATAGTAACTGCCGTCGCATGCGTCTTAGGGTATTCGATAATTAATACCCTTATCGTTTTTGCTGTAGAATTTTTGTGCTTTACTGACTCCTTAATTCTAGTCTCCACGGAGTTAGCTACCAAAATACCAGCCTTCTTAAGAGACCTATTCAATGTCCTTGCCGCCATAGAGTACGGAGCAGACAGGTACCTGACCCTTTCTAGTCCCTTCGTGGTGGGCTCATTACCTTAGACCGTCTCTGTGAGGCTAACCAGTTTACCCCTCTCCGCTATTTTTATTGCTTTATGCCGTAAATTTATCAAAAGGCCTCGGGATATTTTAGTCCAATGAAAGCTTTCTTGATGTATTCAAATTCAACGTTTAAAATCTGTCCACTGCACCATCACCATCCAAAATCCCATTGCTGCCGAAATATTTTGTGATTTGCATGACAATGTGAGGTAGGACAACTTAAATCTAGACTAGTTTGGGACCTACATTCAAAATTTTGTTATAAATGTGCAATTCTAATTCAAGGGGTGAGTTTCACATTAAAAGATAATAGTAAAACTATCTAAACAAAACATTAATGAAAGGAAGGCAAAGAAAAAATGCTAAATTAATATTTATTTAATACTAGAAACATGAATACTATGAGTATCTGTATACAGCACGAATATCATTTACAAATGTAATAAAGATATTTTGCTCATTTAATCTCATAATTTTCTAGAAAATCAATTATAAACGAGGTTACAAAGTTTGCAATTAAAGATTGAAACATAATTATCTCGAGTAACCTGCGGAAAAATTCATTTGCTCTCATCCTGACTTCCTTCAATGGGATCAAGACTAAAAGTGCATAAACTCTAAAAGCTGCTCTGTTTTATATTGTAAACCAACCGGAAGTTAAGGTAAATATTAAGAATTTTTAATGTAGATCACAAGTTATACCTTGAGATCTAATGTAGATCACAAGTTATACCTTGAGATCTAATGTAGATTACAAGCTATACCTTGAAATCTAATGTAGATCACAAGCTTTATCTTGAGATCTACTGTAGATCACAAGCTCTACCAGAAACATGAATGTAGATCACCAATTATACCAACACCTATTTGTTACTTACCACAATTATCTTAACTCACTATTTTCATCATTATATCTATCATTACCTTAGGTGACTCTCTTCAGCATTAGTAGTATCGTTATCTTTATCATCAATACATTTTCCATCTTCCTTTACTACCGTCATCTTTATCACTACTATTATCTTTATTAGCTTCAGTATTATCACTATTAACTTACTTTCAACACCATCAAAGTTTTAGTCGCAACTTCTTCACCATATTATTAAGTCACTATCCTCATTCTAAGTATCCCTATCGTGGCTCACTCTCTTTATCATCACACTAGCATTCTCTTGTTGCACCGTTCATCTTCATCTTCAATTCATGTTTATTTTTTCTGTTAAAATGACCACCTCATCCCTCTCATCACCTCTCTATAACAACGTTTTCATCGTCTTCACCCCGATTTTCTTCCTACAGGCTCTCTTCATCTCGCCTTCTCATTGGGGTGAAGGTGATAAAGGCGATTCAACCACCGTGGGAAGCTGGTTATTTGCAACGCTTCTGGTCGTTCTTTTTCTGTTTTCTCGCAGGTAACAAGCATCGTTGGCAGGGTGGACGTCCACGTTCTCCTTCCTTCCCCCTTCCTTGCCGCCTTCTACGCCTACTTCAAGTGAGTACTCGAGGTTTTGCCCCTCGGGGCATCTTTGCGTAAGGCCCCGTTGAGCGTAAGGCCCCGTTAGTCGGCGCTAACTTCCCTGATCTATCCTATGGGCGAGGCCTTCGTAGCCCTCCGTGAGATTTTTACCCTGGGACTATAGTACAGGGCCCGATCGAATGACCTCTATCGAGGGCGAGTAGCGATTTTGATTCCCCCGAGCACGAAAGGCGAGCCAGATGGGACAGTGCTTGAATCTAATTCAGAATCGGACGTACTCACTGCCTTCCCCTTCTTCACCGCCTTCTACGCCTACTTCAAGTGAGTACTTGAGGTTTTGCCTCTCGGGGCATCATTGCTTACCCTCTTGAGCGCAAGGACCCGTTAGTCGGCGCCAACGTCCCTGTTCTCTCCTACGAGCGAGACCTTAGTTTCCCTCGGTGAGATTTCGAACCCGGGAACATAGCACAGGGCCCGATCGAATGACCTCTATCAAGGGCGTGTAGCGACTTGACTTTCCCCGAGCACGAAAGGAGAGCCAGATAGGAAGTTAACTAAACTAAATGTAATTCAGAATCAACCTTTCGAAACCCCATACTTGAAGGTTGTTTCAGTTATCCTCTTCACACCCAATTTTCAAATGCCCCCTCCTTTCACATGCTCCATTTTCAACTCCATTTAATAGACACACTTCTTTGAAAGCCTCTTTATTAACCCTATTTCAGAGATCCCTTTTCTTTTGAAACACTCTTTCCGAAGCCCATTTCGAAGACCCATTTTAAACCACCATTTCCAGTCCAAATTCACAGACCGCTACTTTCTACACTTCTTCGATCCACTTTGCATAACTCCTCCTTTCGAACCCCGCCCGCATTTGAACTACTATTCAAAGGCCCATTCCTTTCGAAATACTATTTTTGAACAACATTTAAAAGACTTTTCGAAACTCCTTTTATGAACCACATTTCTTTTCAAAACCCTTTTCCAACTCCATCTCAAAGACCCTTACATCGAAACCCCATTATAAAACAATTCATTTTGATAAGCTATAACGTCTCCCTCATTTCCCAGCCCCCTTTTGATTCCTTTTTCAAAGAACCACTTTGGAATTCCCATTTCAAAGCTTCTTCTTTCAAACCCCCAAATTTCTAACCTTATTTCAAAAGCTCCTCCTTTAGATGAAAAAAACCTTTTTGAATAGTATTGTAAAAAAACCTCTATTCCAAATCCGCTGTCTGATATTTTATCCAAAGCTTCATCCTTGGAGACCCCTTTAAAAAGTCTCCTATCCTTTCGAAAACCCTTTCGGATCTCGTTTCAAAGACCTGTTTATGAAACTCAAGTTTAAAGCCTCATCCTCTCAAACACTTCCTTTGAACCCCATTTCAAAACCCGTCGTTTCGAAAACTTCTTTTCGAACTTCATTTAAACAAATCCTTTTTTCAAAATCGTTATTCTGAATCCACCCTTTTTGTGAGCGTCTTTGGGATACAAATGTGCTGCCATACACGGTTAATTAATATTGATTTCATTAATAAGTTATTTATTTTTTATTGTGATTAATTAGTAAAAGCGAATGTGGGCATCATTTAGGCCAAAATAATGTACATGTTTTGTAAAACCAACGGTGCGATTAAGGGGGGAGCGAAAATCTCTGAAATTATGCAAGCTGAGTTGTTTAAAGAGGAGACTACTAAAGGCTCGATTTAAAGAAAGAATAAACCATTGAGGGCATCGATATATAAAGTTTTTAGGGGAGATTTTTAAAGAAAGAAGTGAATTGAGAGGAAGGGTGAATGTATGGAAGATATATGGCAGAAAATACATGCTCAGAGGTAAGGTGCGTGAAGAAATGAAATAATCCGGATATAACGTGCAGTATGGATCTTCAGGCTACAATGATTACCACTATACGGGTAATGGTAGATGGATGGTACTAGTGTTAAATGATGTGACTTATGTGTGCAAGTTGCAGCACACGCACATGTACATTTCCAATTGCTGACATGATTGCTAGGAGGGTGATAGCATCAGTGGCATCTCAACAGATACCATCACTAAAAAGGGAGCAAAGGAAGCGAAGACATGAGTGGAAGTAATAATAAATCTGTGTTTAATGCGTGACAAGTTTGAGAGAAGTTGTTTGGAGCTCGGGTTTCGGGGGGGGGAGGCCACTTCTCCTACACATTTTGCCGATCGTCAGCGGAGATAAACCCACCAAACCATTAAAATTAACCTCCCTCACTATCCAAAATTCCCTTCATCTCGAGAGGAAAAAATTTATTTGGTTAACAGAAACGTGTTCTTTGCTCAAAGGTGACCTTAAAAGTTGATGAAAAATCTTCTCCTTCCGTCTGCTTCTCGTCATCGGGCGCAACAAGCCTGACGAATGAGACTAAATGATTCCTCCTCTTTACTACTGATGGGAGATGACGTGTGAGGGGCTTTGAATATGGGGACTAATTTGGCCCTTACGGAATACAGAGTGATCCCCCCAAAACGGGCCCCAACTTTCGATAGGGCTGATTTCTTAATTTTCTGCAAGGATTGAATAAACCTTTGGTGATAACTTGTTTAATGGGTTTCGAAACCTCATATGTAAACATGAGAGTGTTTGGACTTTTCGTCTTTATTCTAGAGCACGTGTTCAAGATGACATCCATTTAGGTGTGTGCATTTCTTGAGGCGCATCAAAAAAGTTGTCCAAGACGTCCTTACAAACCGACCGATTAATAGCTCTGATCTCCTTAGTGATGGGTTCTTTGAGTTTCGTGATTGTTCTGAGACGCCTTGCGTACACTCTTTCTTTAAGGTAGCTGTAGAGAAAGAAATCTGGGGAGCTAAGGTCTGGGCTGTGAAGTGCCCACTCAAAATCAGTCTTGAGACTGATCACACGGCCACCAAAGTTCTCTTTTAGCCAATCTCAGGACAGGTTTGAGATGTGCGAGCTTACTCCATCTTGCTGGAACCAGAAATTCCTCATAGAAATTCCTACAGGAAGATCAAAGGATTTTGATCCTCAGCATCGAAGAAACCAAAATTTGGAAGGATTTATTGGGGCAAAAAGGGCGAGAGTTCCATATTTAAAAAGTGTATGCGTGTACGAGCGAAGATAAGTATAGTATTCCAGCCATACACATACAACTTACAAATATCCAGCTGCAGCACTTTTCCTGGCTCGTGGGAATAGAAGGCCAAAGGGAATGATATGGTCAGTAGAATCGCGTTAGTAATCATTGAACATCGGGGGCTCGGAAGGGAAAGGCCAGAGTGAAGAAATGTTACACAAACCCCGGACTCTCTTTCTACGGAGATTTAATGGATTTCATCCTGCTGGTTTGCCTTAAGGGGTACACGCAACCCTGTCAGCCCTAGGGAAACGAGCTAAACAAACGGTCAGGACAGTTTCGCGTTTCCGTTGAATTATCTGAACTAATTAATGACTCATGCACGTAAGTCTATGTGGGGCTGTACGCTAGTTTTTGTGGGGACGCTCGCAAGCTGAAAATACACTGCCACCCCCCCATATAAATCACGCACTACCCTAAGTTAAGGAGGTATTTTGTACATTAGAAACTTTGTGTCCTTTAGTGCAGAATTAAAAATGGCTGCTAATTATTTTCATAAGAAACCATGATGCCTAGAGATGTTGAGTTAATGGATTACACACACACAACCGCAACGACACCAGAGCCATACGCAGTTACAAATACATTCTTTTACACAGTCAAAGAGACACATAAAATAAAACAACACACCGACAAATACATACACATCCATATACACAAAAGCATGCACCCAAATAGTCACATACACAAAGACAGCCTTATACGAGGTCACAAGCGCTCTTATACAGAGTTATACTATGCACACAGCCCGCTTACTTCTTTTGGTGTTCGTACCTCCGCCTTGCAATATCCTTTGTTATTATCTCCGAGCCATCTTTGTTTGTACTTCGGAGTCGTCTTCTCTTCTGTTAGGATCTCCGAGTCTCTCTTCATCATCATCATCACTAACTCTATAATTTAAGAAACCGGATATTTTGGAGTATTTGAAAAATAATTTCATCTTACTTTATTTATGACTTAAATATATTTAAAATTTTTATCAAGGTATTTTTAAGAATTTCTTTAGAATTTGAAAAAACAATATAGTTTAGTTCATAAAAATAAATATGATTATCCAAAGTTTTATAATCTTTTAAAAGCAAATGAATTACAATTGGTGAAGTACAGAAAATTTATTAAAATTTAAGTGAGGCTGCTTTTTTATTTTATTAATAACTATATTTTAGCAACGAAATTTTTTGAAAGGAGGGAAATAGTTCAGAGTTCCTTTTTAAAATTATTATAATTGGCCAAGTTCAGAAAATTTCTAAAAATTTAACCATGGCTGCTTTTTTTATATTTTAAATTTTAAGCTTAGTAGCGAAGTGCAAACTCCCCCGGGGAAGCCATTGCCTGGTATGTTTATATCTTCGAATCTGCGTCTTTTCTATTGGTGTCTTCCAATTTTTCTCTCCTCTCGTCGTATCTCTGAGTCGTCATTCCTCTCTTCGTCTCTCCAACTTGTTCTTTAAGCTACTCGTACCTCTGAATTGGTATTCCAAATGTTTGCATCTCAAGGACACCTTCTATTCTATTCGCATCTGCAAACTCTCTCCTTTCTTCAATTCTCCAAGTTTTCAGCTATGGTAATCAGTATTTAAAACCCGTCACATCCTAAGTTCTTCTCTCCGACTATAACCGCTTCTCTGTTCTCACCTCCGATTCTTTTTCTCTTTTTACATCTTCGAGGCGTTCTCTTATATGTCCGATTGTATTTTTTGTTCTAACTTTTGAGTAATATCTCTGCTAGTATAGTACCATAAAAAAGATCAAAATATCGATATTTCGATCACAACATCTTACGTAAATTTGTCAGAGCAAACCAAGGTATCCAAGATCTTTGTACGATATCCTACATTTATAAATTACGTATGGATAAGGTTATGCAAATTTAAATGAGTAAATGAAAGTTATAATGATAGAAGCAATATAATAGAAATATTAAAGTGTACAAAATTATCCGACTCCCAGAGAAAAATATTTCCCTATCGAAATTAACGATTAAATTAGGGGAGGAAATCAGTTTTAGAAGATATAAGTAATTAGTACTTAGTGTGGAGGCATTTATTCGCTCCTGTCACAGAAATTAACAACTTTTGACAATCTTGGGCAGTAATCATGATTCATTCATGTTCAAGAAATTCACAAATTTCATGAAATGTCCTCTGATTACCCCCTTCAAAACCTCTCTCCCAGTAAATATCGAAAGTTTCAATGGAATTTAGGTTTGGATCTGAGCTGGCCCGTTCATAAGTGTAATGTAGTTGTCATCCAGTGAGGTCTTCAACGACTTAAGGGAGGGGCGTGATCCTGCCTAAGTATTCTTGTTTGGGCTTCGAATGCTGTCGTATCAATTCGTTTTACATTTATGGATTTACTGTATTCTATGTTAAACAAGTAGTCAAAAGTCTTCTACCCAAATTATACCCCAACCATGACACTTCCTCCACCAAACTTTACACTCTTCAAGATGCAATTAGCAATCTTTCGATTGCTCTGCGACGAACAAACCTCATCCCATCAGATCCAAACAAATTGAACTAAGATTTGTCATTTAATTGGACTTGGCTGCAAGTTAATCCGTCCATGTAACCTGCTCACTGGCAAATGCAGGACGATCCTTCTTGTTATTCACACTGAACAATGGCTTAACCGCCGGTGTGTTAGAATGAAGATTGTCCTATTTCAACCTATATGACAAAGTCTGCATGTAAATATTGATGGCCATAATCCGAACTAATTTCTCGATAAAGTGCTAAAACCATCCTGAAACTGTCCTTCTTCAAAATTTCTTCATTGGAATACCGGTTCGTTAAAGAGCCTTACGTAAACCTGTTTTATCATAGGTATAAAAAGAATATTACTGACTACACTTCGCGAGTACTTGACAGTCATTCCCTACAATTGCTTTAATTAAAAGACCATCTTGATAACGACTTTTTAATATCAGTTCGCAGACAGACCAACGCGTGACAGATTTCTTAGACCTGTTACTTGAACGAGAACTTGCAAGATAAATGACCTAACCCACACAAGAAAGAACGGAAGTTAAAATTAAAAATTGCAATGCATGCAGTCATGATATGTGGGTAATATAGCAATGACAAGTCATCTTCACACTGATGGTGGCTACTACTATACTAACTACGAACTTAAGTTAGTTGCCATGTAAACAATGCTGGTTCTATCTTCAAGATATTAAGCTTTCGGCTCAATTTGGACCTAACAATTTTTCGAATCAATAAATTTCTTATCTGCTAATAACTTTTGTTTTATTTACCCAAGTTTGCCTGAAATTCAATCCTACGTACTATATACCAATACTTTCTGGTACACCAATTTTAAAAATCTTAGATTTTCTCTGGTAAATGTATGGAAGGTGGGATGAAATAGAGGATTTTTTATCTTTGTGGACTGGTTCGTATATGAAACTCTTCCTCGCCTGTATTTGTATCTATGAATTTTTTTCTTCATTGATGTATTGGAATTGTCTGCTCCTTTATACGTATCTCCATCTCTCTGTCCCCTGTTGGTATCCCAGAAATTTCCCCACCTCTGTCTTCAATAGTCACATCACAATAGGTTCAGAGTTTGTACTTTTGAACACCTGTTCTTTGTGGGTGAACCCCCCACTCCCTACGGATACTTTTAAATGCGTCCTTCTTCTCCATCCACAAATTTCGTGAGGGTTGCTATGAAAACGCTCTTATGAAATTATTGGCAAATATTTTCATTTGTTTCAACTTTGAATGGAATTTTATTTTATCTTCTTCTTGTATTAATTGTTTTTTTCCTTATTATTTCTCTCTGTTTTCTCTTGCTTTGATCTATTTTGGGCAATCGTACCAGCATTGGATTACCTCAACTTCTTTCATCCTCTCTTTGAATAAAAACGTCAACTTCTCTCGCATTTCATTAAATTCTCCTTTCAAATTCTCATTCCGGACTGCAAATTGTGGTCGGCGCTGGTCAACGCTAATAAAACTACCCACCCATCCACCATCAGTATGCCTTATTATGTTCAAGGAGACACAGCATTTTTCTACATGTAGATAAGTGTGTACAGTAGAATAGAAATATTTAAAAGAAAAAATCATGTAAAAATATATATACAAATGGTATACATGTAGAAAAGTGTGTACCGTAGAGTTGGAATAGTTAAAAACAACAAAAAAAAAGCGCGTAAAAAAGGTATGATAAACTAACGTGGGAATATGCTAGTTAACATCTGTAAGCGGACTGGCCTGAGCATATTTTAGGGTCTTTGCTGGTCCTTGTTTCTGTAGTTTATAGTGATGTGGTGTTAGGGAAAAGGACTCCTAGCGCCCATCTCATACACAATATTATCCACTCAATCCTAACTCAGCTCTTTATCTCTAAAAGACTCATTCAAACACTCAATCCACCTTTTAAACTCTTTTCCACATTTTTCACAACCTGACTCTTGTTCTTTTCACAAGTCTACTTCCATCCATTATTCTTACATGTCCATACCTCTCAGGGCACTCTCATTCACAACTTCATCTATACATTTATTTTCAACTTCTCCATTTGCAATGCTTAACTTACTCTCTCTCTCTCTTTTTCTCGCTATATTTTTACCTTCTTCTCTAACAGACTCTCACTCACATGCACCAAGGTAGGCACCAGTATAATCTCCTTTGCCGGTGAATTCGATACCTAAATTTGCCCTTACCACTCATTCACTGCCACTTTCATTGCTCCAGAGACTTTCTTTCTCTTCGAAACCATGTGGTCGCAATCTACCTCGTCCCCACCCCCAACATTCAGTACTTATCCAAGAAAAATAAAACCTCTACTTGTTCAAAGGTGACACAACATGCAGACTTGGATATCTCACCCAACACCATTCACACCAAAATACATACTATTAACTCACTCTCTTCTGCATTTATTTTAGATCTCCTCTTTGCATACACACTGTCAAAAGTTACAACCAACATTTCCAAATTTCCACGCTCACTATTAACACCAGGTTGAAGGCATAAACTGACATAGATAGATCTAATCTCTAGCCATTCCTTAGCATTTTCAGGCCTCTTTTCATTATTTCTACACCTACTTCTCTCACTGCTAAACCTATAGAGATTCTATAAAGCCATGATGACATCTCACATACTTGAGCTACATTTCCACGCAGTAAAGTAAACTGGAATGGACGGAATTATTGTATGGGGTTAGTATACAATTGAATAGCCATCTTCTCACTGCCTCGAGAATGTCTGAGGGACGCTCTTCAACCTCGCCAAACAAGTAACTGTATCCACTACACCAACCTAGCAGCCCTAAGGAGAACTTTGTTAATTCCCTATTATATCCTTCATTTGTGCTGGAGCAGGAGACAGGAATGTTTACACACACCCATTGGGATAAAGATATATCTTAACATAGTAAAGGAACCTGCAATGTAGGAAATATGAAGGACGTCACCCAGGCTTACTGAGGCAGTGTGAAGGTTGTTATTCATTGCTATACTAACGGCATCCCCAGGTCTGTCAAACTACTCACTCTAAACTTTACACTGATGCACGCCTTACTGCCAACATAATTACTATTTACACTATCAAATAGTCGACTAAACACTCCAGAAGCTTTCTCTAGGTCCAGGAACCCATCAGACTCTTTTCGCTTCATATCCTTGTATTTGTTGCCGGACCTCTTTAGTATAGATTGAGAAACAAGAAATGTTTAAAGACAGTAGAGTTAAGAAAGGCTAGATCAATTATTTGTTTTTCTATTCATCTTGTTTATTCCTTTGATAATGTTCCAATTATTATTATAACCTGCCTTCTATTTAGATGACCAGAAATGCTATAATTCTCCTTTTTAAAGGGGAAATATAAAAGGGGGAAGATAAGTAAATTTAAAGGAAACGGATAAGAGACAGTAAACTAGTCGTTAATAGGTAATAATCCTACCTGTGAGGACATTCGAACCACACTAGCGGCGTTTAAAGATGTTAAATGGATCCACAAACTACTAATTCAGCGACACTGTCCAATTTCTTGGTCATTCAATTTGATTATAATAATTTTATCATCATTATTTTGTCATTGATCAGTTTTTCTAATTTAACTAAGGAATTTCCACGACTTCAATTAGTTTGCTGTATTAATAATATCTTTGGTGATAATTTTAGATAAGTCTTATAATAAATTAAGATAAATCTATTAAACATGTTTGTTAGTACCTTTTTTTGCTCTTGTGAAGAAGTGTATGTTGAAGCTGCGCCCCTTGACATTCCAGCTCACTTTCAATGACTTCAGTTCGCAACTTCGTGGGTGATTCGTTTTCAAACAAACTTTTGATTATATTGACTAAAACTATTATATTGTTTAAAACCAACAATATTTACCAAAATGATATTGACGAACGGGTACGTTGAGTTAACTTTTGTTAGCTCAAAAGTTAAGTTTCAGTATCATTTCTTGCCTTAAGAATTATAACGTTAATTGAATGCTAATATTTGACTAAGAACTAAGTATTAAGTACGTTTTGAAAATGAATTTATTTTGTGTTTGCAATAAAAACACATGCAGTAATATTCAAATTTTTATATATTTCTTCTAAAATTTAAATTGAAATTGTATTTGTTAAAAGGAATTGGTAGCGACCCATGGGTGGACGGAGGTTTATTTGGGAAAGAAGCGTAGAGAAAAGTGGAAAAAACAACGTCTGATAACCAAAGTCGCGTGCTCTCACTTATTCTGATTTATGACCTTACGACCTGAAAAACCTTCAATAATTCCAGGGCTAACCTTAGAAGGACCTTCGCAATTATATTATTTGAAAGTGAATGGAAAGAAACATAAGCGTTTCAAATTTCGTTAGAATCGGGCTAATAGTTATGATGGTATTGCCATAAAATTCCCGGGCTAACTTTAGGAGGATCTTGGCAATTATTATATAATTCGTAAAAAAAATGTAGAACAACATAAGGTTTCAAATTTCGTTAGAATCGGCCGAATAGTTACAATGTTATTACCAAAACAAAATAATTCCGGTGCTACCCTTAGGAGGACCTTGGTAATTATACTCGTATCATTCTTAAGAAAATGTAAAAAGAATATAAGGTTTCAAAGTTCACTAGAATCGTCTGAATAGTTACAATGGTATTACCAAAACAAAAAAGAAGCAAAACTGTGACTAAACGTCCAATCGACTGACAGAGTGAGATATAGAGTCGCACGCCACTCTAAAATTAAAGTACATATTTGAAGTACAGGTCTTGGATGAATATCTTGCAGCAGAAGAGGGCTGTTAATACAAATACTAATTTGGTGGAACATATATATATATATATATATATATATACAAGTGGAGAACCACATAAACATAGTTTTATTCTAAATATCGGTCTCTTAACCCAAGAATGCTTTCGTAGTTATCTGTAACACCATTGCTTTTGCTAGATAAATTTTAGCCACCTTTAGGAAATCAATAAAAATACTTGCACTCAAATTTGATTAAATTTGACAATCCCGTAATGAAAGATAAGGCTATTACTTCCTTACTAAATGAAAATAATTAAAAAATATAGAAAAATACAATTTATATGAATTTAATGAAAATGTGCCCCCCAAAACCTACAATCCTTTAATCACATTAGTCTTAAAATCTAGAACTAAAAATCTATGAATATCATGAACAATGGGCTGGGTTGCCACCTCCTTGAGTCGCTGGAGACTCATCCTGGGTGGGTAGCTTGTCATACACTTCACCCTGGTCTGAAATGGGAGCAACGAAATAAGGGTAAGTTTTTTGCAAGCTTTAAGGTAAGCATCATATAAAGGTGTTTTTGTGTGTATTCTACTTTATGATATTGTTAATTATTACCTTTACGTTGAACACAGGCAGAGCAGATTGGATGGTAGTGTCAAGGGCAGACAGCTTTGTGACAAGCATAACATCTGTAGGTTATCTTACTGTCTACTTGGCCTTCGCAGAAGTGGCACCTTGTTTGGGCTTTGGTGGTCTCTGCAGCCACTGGGCACCCACAACCGGCATTAGCAGCAGCATCAGTGGCAGGTTGAACGTGGTTGAGATAAGCAGCTTGAGATCAGGAGATAAATTTGATGTATTCATTCTGCTGAAGATCCAGCGCTTTTTTCTTCATTCTCGGCATGTTCTCAGTGTAGATGATGAATGAGTTCAGTGTTGCTGCATTGAGCAGGTCATAAAATAGGGAAAGCGACCACCTTTTAGTTTTGCGGGATGTTGAGTATCTGGCACACATCTGTTTGAATGTGTCCAACCCCTCCCTTGATTAAGTTGTAGAACTGAATTATCTCCGGCTTGCCTGACTCCTCCCAATATTCCCCTGGTTGTGTATTTTATAAAGTGGTAAAACAATCTTCTTTAAAGTCTTCTTGCTGGGCATAAAGGAAACAAGTATCTGTTCCTTCGTGTACAGGAATACCAAAGTCACTAGTTTCCTGGTTTCTTTCTGTTTCATACAATTTGGTAATTCATTCTAGATGGCTTTGCTTGTGCCAACAATCGTCATATGCATTTTGTAAGAGGTCTAGTGACAAAAAAAACTGACATTAACAATTGTGTGTTGTGATGTTGCGAGTGGTGTGGTGGAATGCCCGGTCAGCTCTTTTGTATAGTAATAGCCGAGGCGTAACTTTTTCTTTCGATTTGGATCTTCCTTGCCCAGATACGGAATAGTATTAACTAAGTATTTGCTGTTGTTTTCATTACAGATAATCAGCCTCAATCCATTTTGCTAGGTTGTTTGGGATATACATCCTAAAGAACACACACCCTTGGACACCAGCAACTGCTCATCTACAGTCAGGTTTTCCCTTGGCACATACATTTCTCTGCACTGTTAAATTAATATGTCTCAGATTTTTCAGGTGGGTGCCTGGGGGTCTGTTGCTTTTCTCTCCTATTAAGTGCCAGGGTCATCAAACTGGAAACAACATAGGAGGAATTCAAAGCTTTGTAGTACAGTATGATAGAGAAGAGCCCCTATTATTGTGTCCCACATATCCCGAGTGGACAGGTGGTTATTTCGCTGGCACCCACTGAATATCAATTTTCCTAGCAGCACCTTGAGCTCAGATTGCATAAGATCTCCATATGTTCCAGTCCTGTTAGTATATTTTTCACCCCTCACTTCAACATTTCTGTTGTTCCAAACTAGTAATTCATTCAGCATGTCCTCCGTAAAAAATAATGAAAAGCAATCGTATTGGGTGGCGGCCGACTTTACCTCATCTTTAGGATATTTGTTTTTGTTAGGTATAATGTTCCTTGTTGGAGTCCTAGTTGACATGGACAACTGTGGCCGAGCATACCAAGTAAACCAATTTGTCGTGTTGAAACTCGTTTTCATGAACTTGACTAGTCAGGAATCAGTGTCAACTGCAACTTGGTCATGTTTTCTTTATTTTGGAGCTCGCAGTTTTTCAGGACGGGTTGACTGTACATGCGATTGGCATGGGATAAGCTCATGTTCAGATGATGTCAGATGTTGTATCTTTGGTGTTGAGGAAACAGTCTTCTTTTTTATGTAATTTATGATACTTTCTTCTTCATTATCTGAAACAATTTCATCAGCCAATTGTGGCACATATTCTTCATTATTATCACTTCTTCTACATACATTATCTTTTCTGCCTCCAGCTTCACTCTCAGGTTCCACATCATCTACATTTTTATTGATGTCATCCTCCTCATCACCACAATTAATGTCGCTTAGGCCTGTTTGATGGAGCAATGTTTTTTGAAATAAATGTCACTCAGTTTTTGTCTGGCCATTTTGCACAATTTTATTTTGTTCAGTCTTTCAAAACAGACGTTTCCAAAGTACTATATCTTTGATATTTCCTCTGAAAAGGTTTGTCTAATATATAGGTTTATTAAATTTCAGTCAGCAGATTAAATGTAATATATGTTTTGCTAACTTTCAATAAATTCTTTACATGTTTGTTTTCTCAATTTTGATTGGCTGTCACTACTATCGTCATCCTTATGAAATTACTTTGTTTATTATTAGTTTACTATGTAAATTTAAAGCTTAAGATCTTATATTATCTCCAATTACCAAGTAAAATTTTTAGGCATAAGTAAAATTAAATTATTTATTTCCCTGCCAAAAAGATAAATGAAGTTACATAAATGCTTTCCCAAGGTAATAAAATAACAAAGATTACCTCTAAGTTCATTCGTGGAGGAAAAAAACACTATACATAAAAGTTACATAACAGCTTTGGCCGGCTAAAAAACACTTCAATCACAAATTTCGTAGTGAAATCTCCGGAACAGAAACAGACAACTAGTTCCTCCTTTTCGGGCCTAGGGTCGACTGAGTGTACATGGAACGACAGCAACGACGCAGTAATTGTACCAGAAAATGTATGTGTTTGACAACCCGATGGGTAATATTCTCCCACCGAAATTATTCTAGGGTTAAGCACATCGTAATTGTTGATAATAAGAAGAATTTAAGGTTTCTTTTGATTCAAAAGCTTCCTTTAACTTTTAATAGTTAGGGGACCTCGGACACTAGCTGGTACACCATTTATCGGAGTTAGGTGTAGAAATATATGGGGTTTGTATATATCTTAAAATACATTTTAATAAAAATTAACATGAAAAAAGTGAAAAATGAGTTTTGCAAAAAGATAGATTTTTTAAGCCTAGATATAACAGAAAAGAAAACAAAAGATTAACAAATGGACATTTGAATTTGATAGTTGATGGGTTATATATCGAAATAAAGGATCTTTCAACAAGGAGGCTCGAGCTTTGTCAGGAGATAGTGCTGTTAAATCGACATCTGGCAATCTTACTGTGAACTGTTCAGTAGTACTTGCAAGTCACGATGGAAGGTTATAGCGTTGAACGGCGCGTACAAATCATCAAATGTTATTATCAAAATTAGTGAGTCCACTTTTCGACGCTTGCTGGCCAACTTCGAGGCAAAGGGGTCGATCAACAATCAGCCAACACCCGTACTTTGCCAAAACGCAAGGTCTGCTGAAAAAATCGCTGCCGAAAAATGGGAGTGTACGGGAAAATCCGAGGCAGTCAATTTTTCGTCATTCACAAGAACTTAGCTTTTCTACGACTTCAGTTTGACGAATTATGCGTAGGGACTTGGGTCTGCACTCGTACAAAATCCAACTCACCCAGGAACTTAGGGTAAACGACCATAGACAACGCGGTGTGTTCGTTTATTGGGCTATAGAAGCAATTGGGAGGTCCCCCAAAGTTCCTCCCAAACATCATCTTCAGCGAAGAGGCCCATTTTTGGATGAATGGAGTTGTGAACAATCAAATTTGTCCGATTTGGGACAAAAATATCCACATTTTTTACAAAAGCAACAATTGTATTGTAAGAAAGTCTGTGTTTGGTGCGGATTTTCGTCTAACGGAATCATTGGTCCATATTTTTTTGAGAACGAAGATGGGATTGCCATAACCGTCAACAGCGAGATCTACAGATCGATGATAAGCAACTTCTTGTGGCCTCAACTGGATTGTGTGAATACTGACGACATGTGGTTCCAACAGGACGGCGCTACATGCTACACTGCGCACGCCACGATAGACTTAGGCACCAGCGATTTCAGGGCAGGGTCATCTCACGCAGCGGCGACGTCAACTGGCCACCGAGATGATGTGATTTTGACGCCATTAGAACACTTTCTTTGTGGCTACCTTAAATCGCAGGTCTATGCGAATAATACGCAAACAGTTGATGCCTTAAAAGTCAACAAAACGAACACCATCCAGCAAATTCAACCAGATTTATGCGACAAAGTCATCGAAAATTGGACCTCCCGAATACGTCCAACCAGGCGTAGCCGCGGAAGACATTTGAACGAAGTCATATTTCACATTTAATGCCATAAAATGTACTTTCAAATTTAAAATAAATTGAGTGCGTATATAACACACAACTTGTTTTATTTACATTAAAAAATTGAGCGACCTTATTGAAAGAACCTATAGATACAAATTTAAATGAATAGAAATATAATAATTACAAAGGAGAAATTAGTTTGAAGATATAAGTTTAAAGTTAGCTATTAATCAACGAGTGCATGATACCTTTTCTAATAACCAGAATTAATTTATTTTCTATATATCTTATTGAACTGTACCAAAAAGTGATGTATACCTAATCTTTAAATGATCGTTTGGTAAATTACTGAGTAATGATGTGTTCTCTGAAGGAACGCTATAAAGACCGGTTCCATAGCCAGCATTAGGTTATGTATAGATGTGTTTCGTTTTTATTTTTTTAATGAGTGAAGGGTTAATAAACAAATCATGAGTAATTTAAAATGTTAAATGCGTGTCCTTGAATCACAAGAAAACAAACGACCAGACAAGCAACAAATATTTTTCCATATAAATACGTCCAGAAAAAATCTTAAGAAAATATCATTGACATTAAAAATCAAATATGAAATAAGTACCTACTTTGCTGCAGCTTAGTTTTTGATAATGTATTTTCTCATCTATATATTTCTATGCAAAGAATTCCCTTTATTTTTTGTGTGGTATTGCAACCAACATGGAAAATGAAGTGCATCATATTTTGTGAACATCGGTTTTGCATTTTATGTGACACGCCAACCCTGCGGTATTTATCACCCATAATAATGTCTTATCCAACCCGATTATACCGCACCAGCTCCAGAAGCTTTATTGAAATAAAGTTACCTGGCCTTAAAGTTAGGTTCAGGAAAATGTCCAAAAAATCTCTCAGAAACTCTAGCTCTGTTGTTAATCTGCTCCTTCTGTACAATAGCCATCCATGTATAATTGAGGCATTTAGAACAAATCTAAATAGGGGCAAGGCACGTTTACGGAAGGACACTCTGTACTTGGTCCGAAATTGATAAAATAAATCCAAGCCTCCCTTTCCATTGTTATGATCTTGAACTATTGCTTGTTTTAGAATTGTTACTACCTGTTTCTTTTGATTTGACCACCTTTTGCATTTCATATGGCTAACGAAGTAGTGTCTCTTTTGTTTCATCCAACTATGACGTCATTGTTGTCATTCCAGTTACAAATAGCTAATGTTTCTTCTTTAGCTTTGAATATTTCTGTTGTACTTTTTTCTTTTTCCTTATGTCAGCTAGGAGAACATCTCTTACTTTACCTCTGCGTATGGTGCCCGTAAAATTTACATTTGCAACCCTGAATTACTAAAGAAGGAGTTCAGTGATGAAGAAATTATCTATATACCCATTACTGTTGTGAGGAACGATTTATCTTGCTAATGTTTTGACGACTGATTCACTAATTGTTGGACCCTTTTTATTTCCAGACTCTTTGCCTTCATACATACAAGACAGCTCTCAGCTTAATACAAATACCAAAATTTGAACCTAAATTTTACATGCTTTTCTTTGATAAACTGATTCAAGCCATGACGTCCGAAATGTGGCTCAGTTTCATCATCAACAACATCTGTTATAGGCACCGATTGAGCAAAATGCATATATAATTTATTGAATTGATCAAACAAAGGCCTTACCTTGAATATTTTTTTCACCTGCAGGCAACTTATCATTATCTATAAAGTGTAAGCATCTATGACCTCAAATATATTAAATGTCATTTCAGACTTCGTAACAGCCCCCTCAATTTTACATCATATTTTATACAGAATAAGTTACGATAAGAGACTGTATTTTTACCAAATAAGAGAAATATTCCCAGAAATTGATGCAGCTCATCTATAGTGACATAGCGATCTTTGTCAAATTTTACTTGATGATATCTATTTGTCTCTTCCTTTATGATATCCATGATCTCTTCATTCAAAAATTTCGTGAAGATATTAGAAGAAGTTATAGCTTCATCTGCTCACCTATCCAGGATTACAGGGGTGTGTTGACTTTTATATTCTACTTTTCTTTTTTCAACATTTGTTTCTGGAAGAGTATTGCCTTTTTTCATTCATATTTAGGCTCTGCCATTTTTTTATCTCTTCCCCACTAGTTCATTTGTTTCGTTAAATTTTCTCTGAGCTGGAACCTCCACTCCATCATCTTGAAAATCTACTTCAGTTGATCAGGATGAACTGGGACTCACTTCTGAATTTGGCTTTGTTAATTCACTGTAAGGCGCCTTAGCTAAACGGCGGGATCCAAGAAGTTTCACATTTTCTTTTCATATATCAACTCTATCTTTTCTGAGATCTTCTGCATCAGAATCATTCGCATCATCAGGTGGCTTAAATTATTAAACATATATATCATTTTTTTACTTCTCATCACTAAGTTCACTTTTGATCAATTTGATCAATTTAACAGTGAAAATTATGAAAAAAAATATTAGTCTACCTACAGATACTTGACAAATTTATATAAAGTTACAGATGATAAAATATTTTCAAAGTGACGATTGTAAAATCAAGGGCCTCAATGATGTTCCTTCTGACCCACAAATTATGAACAATATTTAAGTTTCCTATGAATTTATCAGTCATGGAGGATCTTTAGGCATTCTCTTCTAAATAATATTACATTCGAATAAAACTGTCTATTTGACAAAGATATGTATTGCATCTTTCCTTCTTTCACTTCATTTTCGGAAAACCTCAAATCATTGGTAAGGAAAGCCGAAACACTCCTCTTCGTTGTATAACCTGGAGACAAATGGCTCGTGTATTTTTGAAAACTGAAAGTTCTCCTACTGTATTGAATCAAAGAAACTATTGATTGGAGGACACACTTAGATGTACGAATCAATTAAAATATGTAAATTCTACATATGTTCCTCTAAAGAAACATTATGTTGGAATGGGTTAGTTCAATACGATAAAAAACTTAGATATACAGGGAGTTCTGGGTAGATTTGAGTGTTTGCCTAAGCGACACCCATCTTGCAATATCTTAGTCAAAATAAATTTATTTTATAAGTTCCAAAATATCAACGAGATTATGGCTGGGAGATAACAGTTTCCTCAATAAGCCGCCCTCAGCTTCCTTCACAGTATCAATGAGTCTGGTGATCCTGTGGAACGCGGTAATCAGTGTCCCTGTAAAGTTCTTCGAACACCCTCTTGATCTTGGCTAAAAGCATATTCTAATTGCTACAGGCACAGTGTTAGTATCTTTCTCAACCGCTCCTATACAAAGTGATCCATGTGGATAAAATCCCGGGTATTAAGATATCCCATAATTAAATAATTGTATATCGTTTAATATAAATTTTCCTGCTCTTATATCTCATCCTAGCTCATGTTACATTTACTCTAACCTTGTAGAGAAATGAGAAGGATGGACGCAATTGCGGTTACTTAAAATTATTTACCATCCTTTCAGTGATGGTTCATTAAGTATAATTTTTGATAATCCACACTATCTGAATCTAAGCTCTGGGGACTTGAGATCAATTTATAACTATAAATAAACGTTTGAATGTGAAATTTTTTATTTCTTTCCTTCTGATTTAATGATAAAACTATAAATTAAAAACAGACATTAAAAAATAATTTAAAAAATGATGAATGGAACAAGAGTGTTTATAGAATTAAGATTTATGAGAGGACATAGTCTTGCATCCCTATTCCGAAATGCGGCACCATATCTAAAGAGCGATGCTTGCTATCTCGGAAAGAAGGCCATTTCCGGCAGGTTAGATACCGTTCATTATTTTATGCATGGAAAGCCCACGAAGCAAGCTTGGAAACCTCGGCTGGGAAGGACGAAAATAATATTACTAAAACTCCTAGGCGATATATTAGAAGAAAGTAAAAATTTTACAGTGATAATGGTAGGAAATCTGAAAAATGGGTGAAATAAATGAGCGAATATAGATGAATAAGAAGTTCAAGAATAGGAATAAGTTGAAAATAGATGATGAAGAGAATGGGGAAGTTTTTTTATAATATAAAGGAGCAAATATTTCAAAAGTGTTCTAATAACGTTATCAACGAGTGTAAATGATATACGTGTAAAAATATATTCTTTTTATTAAACAAGTTATATCTGTTGGAAGATAGAACTCGATTTGTTTATCATTCAAACATCGTAAACTTGCATCGTTGAGAGAAATTATCAGCCTCACTCTCCCCTTAGCAATTATTTCGTCGGAATATTATATATCTGCTAGCGTACAGTATTATATAGACCCGAGGGAGATTCATCTTTATTTTAAATTAATAGTTGTGAAGGCAAACTGAAGCGAATTTAAGACGGGGGAGATTATTTTCCTGGAAAATAATATTCTTCAAACTTTTTGCACCAATGTTGATATATATTTAAATAAAACATCTATAAATTTCATTGAAATTAATTATTTCTATCGTACCAATTTAAAGAACCTGTTGAACTATAGTGAAGAAAGAAAATCTATATTTCTTTACACTGCAAGATAATACTCTAGTCAAGAAAGTATAGATAAGAAATATATCAAATCGAAGGAAAAAGTAATTGATGTATATATAAAACTACATGCCGATAACTTCTCGCAAAATAAGCCGATGATGAATTGAGGCTCACTTAAGATAAGGATATCCAGAGCACCACATTCATTGAGACTATTTAGAAGCCAGATGGGTTTAGAATTTAAAATAGTATGATTGTAAAGTTTCCTCTATCTAAAAAAGTCAGTCTTTTACCATCTACTCATCTGGAGATGGAAAAAAGCGTGCTTACATCAAACTTTAATACCCTATCACACAGAAGAGTGGGAATAATATCTTCAAGGGGAGACTCACAACGCGGATGGTGATTGGTATAATTTACCATTCAGCATTTTCCTGTTGCTATGATACATCCCCTTCTGAATTTAAAGACTATTTGAATTAGACCATTCGGCCGATGCAAATCAAGTTGGTTCAAGGGCATTTTTCTTCTTATTTAACCGTATACATTATCTAGGAAGTGGGCAGAGTATTCGATATACGTATGATAATTTTCTAAAACAAGAAATATTTATTGTATTAAATTAAATCAGGACAAGAATACTATTTCTCTTGGATAATGCTCCAATCCTATACAACAGGGCATATTATCAATACAGTTACAGTTAAGGTCTCCATTAGTATACCCGGTCTCCCTTGATATATAGTCTTAGTCTGATATTAAGAGAGATAAGTCTACGAACGTACTAGTTTATTCTGAATAAATTGCAGGCAATAATGCAATAGAAAGAGAAGAACTATTATATCGAACTCAAACTACGCAACGTGTTTTTATGGGATTATGAGAGAGACACTCATCTATGTCTGCCTATAATACTGGCAGTAGCTTATATGATTATGTGGAGGGCAACAATCGACCTAGGTCGTATATGTAGAGTAGCTTTTTTTGTAGACAAATAGTTTGTGTGCTATTTTGATAGCCTATACGCAGGATGTAGAAACTATGTTTATATTTGCAAAAACTTTGTAAAGATGAATAAATTATTATCGAAAACACATTCAGTGGTCATAGATACTTTTAAGTTCCTGCGGCTTTTTTGTTTTAAATTGATTCATCAGATGACAATCGATAACTCATATCGAGCTTTCTTTGAATGATGTGATTCTGATAATGACGAAAGAAATGAAGATATCATTGTAAGAGACACTAGATATTAGACACTCAATAAATAATAATTTTTGGTTTGTAATGTGTAATTATGTAGGCTATCTAATACATTATATATATATATATATATATATATATATATATATATATATATATATATATATATGCCATGATTTAATCTGGTTAGTTTCAATTAAATAATAGATATAAATAAAAGAATTCAGATTACTTTGTTTTAAATTTATGCATATTTGAATTTAAATGTAAAGTAAAGTGTGGAAATAGGCGTAAATTACTTACTCTGTAAACGTATCTATAAACTAAGAAACGGTAATATGTTCGAGAATATTGCTCGATTTAACACATGAATTCCATACATCTTCTGTTAATATCCATATTATTTTATATAGTTTCAAACTTCAAGTTCAGTCACCTGAACAATGAGGAAAAAAGTTTTCTTCCCAGCAAGATACGAATTTCTAGGGAAAGTGGGGATAGTGTGTTATGTGTATTTACACCTCTACAAATAATGAGGGGGGGAAACTTGAAATCTTACGTGTATCAGTGTATGCTCGTGCATGTGTCTGCGTGTGTTTGAAGAAAATTATTGGGGTAAAAATTGGTAGAATAGTGATATTTATCCCCCTGCATCATTAAGCACTTCTAATTATTTTAAAATTTTTCACTCAAAACAAATAATCTGAAGAGGCATGTCATCTTTAATTTGGTCAAGACATTATAATCTTCGATTAATGTTCTGATATTTACTGAAGTGCAATTAAATGACCCCTTAGTTTCAGATATATCTCATTTAGAGATATTCAAATCGCGTGCCATTTCTCGAAAATGGTCTCTAACCTACGGATGATGGGCATTTTTTTTACGTCCAACCAATCAGTGGTAAGGGGGTGGGAGGGAAGAGGAGAGGGGAAGGGGAGAAGGAGGCTGGGGGCATTAAAAATATAATGTGGGTGTGAGTCTGTGTATGTAGGCTCGGAGTGATAACTTCAATAATACTCCCGTGAAGGATTCCTTTTCTTTGAAAAGGACGCTTATACGGAAAAATGTTGCCAGATTATAGGGGAAAAATAGAGATGTTTATAATGAATAGGAAAAGAAACGTTTAAATAGGAATAACTCTTGAACTAAAATTGGCACAAAGAGTTTTAAAAGAATTGCCAAAAGAGTTTAAATGGAAATAAAAAAGGTATTTAATTAGATACAATTTTTAAGATAGAATATAAGCTACTACACCTCTAAGCATGTAGAGTGCTAACGAGCTTTATTCTTTTATAAATGATGAGAGCTTATTATTTATTTAATACAAGTAGATGCGAGTAGGCACATTGAAATATACATTTAAATAGGAAAGCAACCAATAAGTTCTGAATAACATGCTAGTAGTTATCATTCGTTAAACAAAATATTAAATCGTTCATCAGCGGGTTTGCTGATGAAGATCAACTGTGTTGTGGTATGACATTACATTATATCAATACCATATTATATCTTTGAGAGAGGACCAATAACTTGAAATCGAATCGACAAAAGGGACGGAAAACCACGCGTTCAGACGGGCTGAGTAACGAGAGAGTGCAACGAGGTCAGACAAATTAAGGACAATGGTAAAGTTCAAGGTTAGTTAAAGAGACATGTATAAAAATAGAATTTTATTTACACAAAAGAAATAATAAGAGATTTGAAGGGTAAAATTACCTCAGGGAATTAACGGGCAAAAATCACATAAATAAACGAAGGGGGGGAGATTAACTCAATTGGATTACGGAAGGGGGGAGGGGGGGTTGGCTTACGGATGTCTTCTGTACGTGAGGTGAGACCGCTCGGAGTTCACAGTGGGAGGTTCGAGTGATGACGGTTCTCCAAAAGCAAGGGGGAAGGGTAACTTCTAGTCCAGGAAAGAGTATTTCGGCTACCCGAAATAAGGGAAGCTTCGACAGGATTTGATAAAAGAAGTCGGGAAAATTACTCGGGGCGATCGTTCAGTGGAATTACCTCCTGGCTGGGGCTAATTCCAAATACACAAAATATTTCAGATGTCACTTTGGGTTGTTGCTAGTACTTGACTTGGAACCATGGGGAAATCTTCTGGATTCTGAACGAGACTTCTCAACTCTGTTTGTCTTCCGGGGAGTCAAGCGTTATTGTTATCCGAGGCTCTCCCCAAAGTTGGGGGTTAGCGGGGAACAGCTCTACTCTCGAAGGGCCTAGAATCTTCTGGCAGATCTATTTTAGCCTGCAAAAAGGTGAATCGGGGGGGACTCGATTCGAGGCTACCGCTTGTGGAAGGGGACAGAGGGAGGGGGGAAGGCTTACCACTTTAGTCCTAGCTGGGCCTTTTGCTGCACATGGGACTTCCTTTCTGCTAAAGATCTTCCACGTGGGGGATTCCCTCACAAACTGATATCCACAAAGTACTCATCCAAATGTTTATGATAATCCCGGATAATTTAAAAACGTGCAAAATTATATGAATAATATATGCTCATGCTGTTACCCTTCACGCTATCTTTTAATTTTGAAAAAATCGCCATTCTATGTAGGAAATAAAAATCCACATCCAGTTAATTCAAAATCATTCATTTTTCAACAGTTGCAAACCTTTCAAAAAATTAATACAAGCTCCCCCAGTCCGAATGGAAAGCAGCCAGGGCTGTTATATTAGCCTACAAGTAGAGAATTGTGTTACTTCCCGACCAACCTCTGTACTCTAGGTCATGCAAACCAAAACACGTAGGCGGCTCTTTTTCGGACAAAATAAGAGTGCCGGTGCCATTTCAACAAACCATGAATGTGGCGCTTATTAGAAAAAAACACGAATGTACTGTCATTTGGATAGAAACATTAATTTTGCTCTAATTCGAACAAAAAAACGGATGTCGCTCTCATTGGGCCCACGACACGAATATCACTTTCATTCGGACAAAAACACTAATTTTACCTCTCATTCGAACAAAAAACAAGAATGTGGCTTAATTGAATAATTCTCAGCAAAGGAAGAAGGAAGCCACTCGTTAACTCATTTTTAAATAATAAAATAACCTTTTAGGCTCAGCCATATCGCCTCCTTCATTCTTTGCCTGGGTCCTACTGGTCATGATCCCGTTACTTAAGGGAAAGTAATTCAAGATTGAGAAAATTTTAGTTGAATGTTCTATTAAAAGTGAAAACGAAGAAAGGCATCTCCCACAGAAAATAAAATTTGTAGGCAGATATCTGTAAAGAAAGTAGCCAAGAAGGAAGAAGTAAGAATATAGTGATAATTGTAGCCCCCATCCTTCATATGTGATTTGCAACATGATTACCCTGCTGCAGCTGACATCGCCTTTGCTTATTGAAGAAAACGAAACTTGTGTGATGCAATCGGAGGATGTCTATCCTATGATGAAAGCGAAACAAGGAAAAAAGATACTAGGAACAGAAAAGATAAAATATGATAAACTCTTAAAAAAACGAATAAAAACTCTTCTGAATTTCGATATGGAAGTATTTAGTCTCCAAATACCAGGCAAAGCTCGGAATAAAGAGAAAGAAGTGTATAAAGAAAAGTCTCTCAGAAAATTCGTTCGATACGGACGAACAAACTACATTTGACGTCATATGACTTTTCTGCGACAACCTCATTCACATGTTTCCATCCCCTGTGGAATAAAACACTTAAAGATTAATCCTACTTTCTCGTTATTTATTTTGGGTTATCATTTCTTTCTTGTAGATTTTATTAAACACATTTTAATGACTTTTTTCTGCCTTTGCTGGGTCTAAACAGGCGTGAAAAAGATTGGAGATTTCAAAGACATCCAAAGATACCCAGAGAGAGAACACTAGTTTTTCTTGAAGCACTGGAATCCGGAAGGGTTAGCGCTACTAAAGTTTTTAAGTACGAATATGTATACCAGGGGTCTTGTCTCTCCTATACCCTCTACCTCATTGCGGGATGTTCAGTGGTGTGGATAAAAACTGAAACTGCATTCACTAAACCCACTGAAAGTGAAGGGAAACCATTTATAAACGAAATACTTCTCTTAGAATCAATTAATAAACACTCGCGCATTATTTGTATTAACTCTGAGGCAGGTTTATGGTCATTTAACGGATTACAATTTCTTTCCAACCCCAGAAGATTATGCCTCTATTATTCGAGTGCGTCTAATCTCTTTACTTCCCCATTAGATGCACAAATAGAGCTCCACTTAAGGGCTCTTTCTGCGAACTGGTTCCACATCAAGTACGATCTTTAGCGGAACGACCTTCATGCTTCTCTCTCTCTTCCTGAGGAGATATTACCACTTCTTATTCGTTGATTTGTATCACCGTCTTATTCCTCGTTCTACATGTTTCTTTCCTGTTCTGCCTCATGTCATTGATATGACGAATTTGCTTTTTTTTTCTTTAATAATTTACTTAGTTTAAACATACATATAGTTTCTCTCCGTCTTGGTTTCCTTATTTATTCATCACTCAAAATCCCAGAGGTGTCTGGTACTCAACTCCTTTTTGTGTTTTCTCTAATCTCTACATAATTCTACAACAAGCGAGGTTCTTGCTTCCTGTTATCTTCTTTTTAGTTTCTCACTGATCACTCTCATATTTTGGGAAAAGAATAAATAAAAAAAAAAAAGGAAATACTTCTGCTAATAGTCTCTCTACACGAATCGAAAGCCATCATAAATCATTTTATTATTAGAGGGAGCTTTTTGATTATAGTAAGCCATGAAGCTCGAAATCATGGTCTATGGTTTGTACATTCATATCTCTCAATTTGACGTTAAATATAACTGTCAAGTCAATAACTAAAATGGGAAATAAAGTTGAAGTTGAAATGATAATTAAGGCCCAAATTAGTATCAAAGTGTTTACAAAACATAAAATAATAAAGGAAAGTAAAAGATGTACAAAAGTGTATAGCCATCATGAGATTAAAGTCGCTAACCCCTAACTATAGAAAGAATATAAAAATATTTTAAGAGCAAAATAAAAAATGACAAATCTTTAAAAGTTTATTCATATTAAAACTCTAATTATTCAAAGAAACCTATAGTATTTAAGAAAATAAAATACTTGCAGCTTACCAGTGAATGTCGTGTATCAATAGACCTGAAGATACCAAATTAGAATACAGCCGAAAAAAGTTAAGAAGTTAGTTGTTGGTAACCAAATCGTTTGGTTGTTTATGGAAAAGGTCATTTTAACCAGAAAAACAGAAAGGGAAGAGCTAGATTATCTAGGCTGTGTTGTCCTGGTATTTATAAGTAAGGAAACAATGTTTACGTAAGTATTATTCTTTATTATTCATCACTAATTTGAAGTAACTAGGGAAACCTTAAGTTTTAAATTATTGTGGTTATTAATCGCTTAAGGCTCCTTTGTAATAAATTTCTTCAATGCATCTTCTTTGCAGACAGCGAGAACAGGACAAAATTTAAACAATACGGCTTTTCATTTTAAAAGTCAGTTTGTTTTTAAATGTAAAGAAACTGCCAAAGAGATGAGTGATTGACAAACCTAATTTAAAAATTTGTATGAAAGAACTATTTTACATAACTTGTTAGAGTTTCTGCTAAAATATTTGATTAAAAGTTCCCATTTTTGAAACAGTAAGCTATTTAAAAGTTTTACGAACAAGATATTAAGGCATGGGAAAATTAATTTAATTTAAAATTTTTTTTGATAAATGTTCAACATGAGACCGAGAAGGGAAATTACTTTTAAAGTAGGACTAAATTAGTAAATTCTTGGTGAATATAAATGATGTTTATACTACAAAACAAAATGGCTAATAAAATTGATGCAAACTTACTAAATTACAATTTTTTTATACTGATGTAGTTAATTTCTCGTTATTTTTCCCTAGGCCGTCGAATAATACAAGTAAATGTCATATATTAATTCAGTAGATTATTTAATTTTGTAGTAAAAGGAATTCATAAAATTTAATGATCGGTTACTTTGATCTAAATGATCGAAAATAAAAAAAGAAATGGTCAACATATCTACGGTATAATATGTGTTGGAAATTTTAGGAAGGATGTATTAGAAAATTCTTTTAAGTTGCATAATAAATATGCTTGCTGCTTAAGAGGCTATGGGGATTTCAGCCCTATTCCATTAGCAAGCTAATAAGCGTTATGATCGAATAGAGAATCGTTTTTTATTAAAAAATTAATCTCAATCCGTGAAAGAACAGTGTCGCGCCTGAGATTCAGTGCCAAGAGTTAAAAGTTTAAAGTTGATCGGAGCTGATGTATAACTTTACAGAAGTTTATTTATTAATGTTTTTTGAAAATATAAAGAATAAAAACTAAAGAATAAAACCTTATGGGATATAAGTAAAAAATTATTTCGGAAACAGAATTTGATAGCAAATAGCCCTAAGATAGTCTAAAAGTATTTACCAAATTATAATTTAAAACGACAGTCTTTATAGCTCCGTATGGCAGAGGATATTAAGAATCATGTGTCCTATCCTTATGACAAACCGCTACCTTCAAGAGTTTTTTTCAGTGAGGTCGTGCTCTAAGCGTAGAAAACTAAACAATTCATAAAAGGTAGGATGTATATGACTTAAAGATATTTGGAGAGCTCTATGCCATCTTTATAATGTTTTAATGTTTATAGCTAAATCACTTTTAACTCATCATGTAAATTGATTACGTAGAGGATATCTTCTCCCACGCCTAAATAAACGGCATAAGTTGTAAATACATCTTCTTTTGCCCCTTCTGCTGGATGTGGCCCTTGATTATGACCAGTTTTATTCTCCCACATGTCTCTATCAACGTGTATTCTTACTTTACACTTATCATCTATGCATCGCCATGACTCTTTTCCATTAGGAAGCGATTTATCCCAACGAGAAAAAAAAAATTTAACAAATTTGCCCTTTCTAGTTCTCTGATAAATTATCCTCAATGAGGCTATATTTGGTCACAGATTTTTATTAATGGCACGGCAGTTACACTTCCATTATTCACGTCATTGCCTAAAGTGAAAGCTAAACTCATTCTGGCTTACAAAGTTATCTTAGTTCGTATTCTGTTTTATTTTATTTAGTCTAATTGAACAACCAACAAATATTTAAACTCCACATTTAAATTTCATATATTCTTGTGAATGTGTTAATCTGTAGAGTTGCGCAACTGTGGTTGCGCGGAATTGGCGGTGATCCATCTCAATCAGTCTTGTATTCAACACTTAGAAATTTTAAAAGGAATAAGAATGATTATTCATTATTATTATTATTATCTTTGGTGATTTACCACCATAAGGAATAGGAATGATAAAAATAGCTTTATTAAAGATAAGGCCATGTTTTCCTTAACTGGCAAATTTATAATATAATGAAACATCATATGCTGGCTAACGGCTTTTGACGGTTGGGAGATTGCATGCCAATAACTTATTAACAAATCAATAACTACTTTTATACGTCATTTCCCTAGGTTGAACTTAGAAAGTAGGTTAAGTATCTCAATGGAATGTTTTTAAATGGGAGTTTAATAAGATAGAAAAATTGGTAGTATAGAGATATCAGCTATGTGTAGCTTGGCTAAACAGTATATAATTCAGAACTACAAACATGGATGTAGCCATGTTAATTTACAACTTTGAAAGACTTTTAATAAAGTGCTGTTCACTTGTTTACTTTAGAGAAAACTAAGATTTGAGTTCATTTTATGCACTAACATTTATTATTGGAGAGTCACGTTTCGCATTATTAATTGAACAGAGATTTTCGGTACCCCAAAGATTGCCTCGTGTTGGTTTGGGTTAGCGTGAATGTGAAAAGTAGGTTCATTGCACAATCTCATCAGATTTAGATTGCCTGGTTATATGTTTGCTATTATGTTTAAATCTGAAATAACACGCAGACAAATTTTATATTCAGGCAATGCTTGGATGACTAGAATATGTTACTGACCCATTGTTCCGAAGTACGAGTAGTGCGTTTAAAGTCTTCTCTAGTTTGCTTTGAAATCCCTTTATCCAAATTACATAGGTTGAAAGATGTTTTTACAATTTTAAGAATCGTTTGAGGAACAACGATTCTTACTTGTCCGCCTCACAGTATTCTTATATACGAAATATAGTCAACCGGCTTGCTTGGATTTGTTAAACTTGTTCAAAGAACTTCCTGCGCGCTATGTTTTGAGATGGAAACACAGAATATGTATAAAGCCATCCAGAGATGATGCGTAACCCTAATGCAGCTATTCTTGACTTTTCTTCCATCGCAACACAAACCGGTAGACTGCCATTTAGCCAATGGAGCGCGATTGCATTATCGATCCTAGAAAGATTATAAATATAGCCACCTGCAATGACACCTTTCGTGCTTTTTAGCGTCTCTTTTGATCCTTGGCTAAATTTTGTTGCCAAAGCTTTAGGAAGACCACATACTGGGAAAGATTTAGAGTTCATAAGTGAAATAGTATTTTATGCCACCCTTGCTCCCCTTTTGGAAAATGCATAGATAACTTGCTCAAACTTACACCCTGCCATTAAAAGAATTTCATCTTTCTCCACCCAATTCTATATGGGGTCCCATTCAGGATCTCACTATATAAAATGTTGTAAAATTTAGGAATTTACCTGTCATTTCTTCAACAATCCATTTTGGCCATTTCCCTCCAATTTATAACTTTCTTTTATTCCAAAACAAATCCGTATTTCGGCTCTTAGTATACATAAATCCCTTTTATGTTCGCGCGAGTTGTCCCTAACATGTATCTTTCCATCCTTCTCAGAATTGCCCATAATGTCTCCTAAAGAATGGTAGAGAAATGTTTTGTCCGATACATATAATATTTTCAATAAAAACCCAGACCTAATTCATTATTTTATGGTAGGAAATCAATATATGTATGTAGAGCCAAGACTCGCAGAGCGGTAAATTAGTCAGCCCAATTTCTGAAGTTATAGAGCAACATAGCTTACGCTGGTTATTAGCATATTAACCCTTTAGTGACTGGTCTTAGTTCCCATGCTCATAATTGATTGAAATTTGAATTAGAAAGTTTTGTTGTGTCCACTATTAATAGGATATTGTCCATACCAGGAAAAAAATTATTTACAGCAAGTTTTAAACATGTTCCCAAAATGGGAACGTTGGACACTTCAGGGTTATGTTAAAAAAATAAATAATATTTATTATATATATTTAATTCAATTCCTAAACTATTTTTATAATGTATATGCGGCTATCATATATATATATATACTCGTATATATATATATATCATATGATCTGTAATAAGAAAAAAGGAGCACTTTGAGCTAGTTTTTCTGACGAAATAGATATATTGAAATTATAAAATAAATATAGAGTAGATAGATGTAACTAATAAACAAACAGAATCCTTTTATTTTATAATAATGCTAATTAATCAGTTTATCATGCTATTTATTTATATATATATAAAGGTATATGTAAGGAAAATATATTGAGCAAATTTGGTGAAGCCAAAATCAATTTTTTATGTATCATTTACGCCTATGAAACCATATGTGATAGAACGGTCTGAGGCCGTTTAATTTCAATCGCTATCACATGTTGTTTAGGAAACATGTTGCTACCCACGTGCATCCCCCCCTCCGTTTCGCCCCATGCGTTGATCTCACCAGATTGAGTTAGGCTTATGGGCAGATAAGGTATGTTCTCAAGTGCGGCTGGGCAGTCCCTGGAAGCCCCCACTCCATTGTCCACTACGCCAAGGGGATGGCTCCGACTATTAATATGGAAACTTTACCGATTAGATCAGATCAGATCCAGATTATCTTCGCAAAACATCGCGCCGATCCGGTCTCACCTTGTGCACCAGGGCCCTCTACCTTGAGATCCACTATCATTATACAGAAGAGGACAATATCCCTTGAGTGTCAAGGTTCGAGCCTTCACGACGCCAAGTCCAAAAGACCCCCCTTGTTGTTCAAAAAGAGAACAACGTTAGAAAAGCTATTGTTCTTTGAGCCCGTTGACAAGAGATGGTTTTCACCCTCCCCCCTGTTGTTCAGAAGAGAACAACGTTAGAACAGCCATTGTTCTTTGAGCCCGTTGACAAGAGACGGTTCTCACCCCCCCCCCCTCCTGTTGTTCAGAAAGAGAACATTGTTAGAATAGCCATCGTTCTTCGAGCCCGTTGCCACAAACGGTTCTCACCCTCCCCCTGTTGTTCAGAAGAGAACAACGTTAGAACAGCCATTGTTCGTCAAGCCCGTTTGTCAAGAAACGGTTCTTCTTTCCAAGACGTCACGTCAGGATAATTTAATCCCCCCCCCTTCTGCTGTAACTCGCCAGCAGACCGAAGATTACTCCACGTCGCCTTCCTCTACACAACAACTTTTAATTACGTAAGCTGAGCATTACCTTTGAGTATTTAACCTTTCGTCAACCCTACCTTGTGCTTTAAATGGTTTAGCGAACCATCCCATTCCTTTAATTTTTATTTGTTTACCTTTTTTTAAATCTCTCCTAATCTTAATCCTCAAATTAATCAGATATTTCCCACGACCCTTTTCATTCTCTGTTTATGTAAACATTTTCCGTTTTGTGTGTTGTTGATAGTTTTATTAATAAATTTCTATTTTATTAATGATAGCCATTTTATTATCCTTGAGCTCAGTTCCACTTCTTAAGCATATTGAAGATAAATAATATCGGTCAACCAGATAACCACGCACTCGAAATATAATTGAATTGTTCCTTCAACGAATAGTTATATATGGTATATCGTCGAGAGTCCATTCTACGACACCATATAATGGATGTAAATATAGAATGAATTCATACCCATTAATAAACGAAAACACTACTTTTCCTTTTATACTAAAGTTACAATTATGTATTTAGTTACAGGTCCTCTATAAAAAAATGAGCTGTGTATATCAAATCCTATTTTATTTTTATTCACTGCTTATGATAAATGTCACTGCATCCCATTTTATGTTCTTTGAACATACTATACATCTACTTTGCAAAGTTGGTACTAGAATTTGAATGATTCCATCAAATCTTGGGCCTATGCAGGCTAAAGCATTTTGCCCACGGTACCATTTTCGTTCTTTTTTCATTGATCGTTCTCACTATTTCTTGTCTGAACTGATATTACAGACATATTCAGAATGTGTGAAGACAAATCCACCACCATTTTCTAGATCGTAAGCGTAGGTCGGTAAGAAGATTATAAACTATCAAAGACATCTACCTCACCTATTCCCTTTATTGTACATGGTAATTAAATGAGGTTGCGTAACAGCTTTTTAATTTACCTGTTTAACTCTTCTATCTACTTTTGAAATGAATTATGCTGTAGTAGTTGCTCGCAACATAAACAAATGAACTATCATTCCATTTGACGTAAATTACTGATTCCATCTGATTTGAAATCATAAAATCCTCTCTCACTCTTTTTCATTTCCTTGTTTCTCAGCATAGGACAATGAATGCCCAGTCCTGTTTTCTCGAACTGTTCCGCAAGCACAGATTCCTTTCTGAGGTAAGTTACTTAGAGGTGGGGCTGGTAAAAATTCTGAATAAATATTACATGCTCGAATAGTTTTGAACATTTTTCAACATTTGATCCACCACCTGATACCCTAAAGGTAATGATGCACTTCCTTCCTTTCCGCAATAAATAGAGAACTTGTATGAATAGACAGTAGAACCTCACGAAATCCACACTTTAAAGCCAAAGCGAACGGGCTTATTTTTTATGAATTATTTGTCACTTTGTAATCCCTTATAAGGGATCATAGACTCATCAATACTCAAAATTTCGTGTAATACCCAAATTGATGACAACTTGTGCCAAGCATCGCTAAAAGTGTCTGCACTTTAGCTACATTTTACTCAGATAATTTGTTTTTATTAGCGATGTGGATATACCGTTTTATTGTTTTAACTCTATCCCTGCTCATTGATTTGGAATATATTGGAACTTCAAATAAATTCACTAGTAGACCAATATGAATTTTCAGAAGGTAAAGAATGATAACTACTCAAAAGAATCAAACCTTGAAAGTTACTAATTTTTTATTCACTTACGTTGAAAGCTGGAACATTCTTATTGCATCTTGCAAATAATTTGTCTGCTCAATAATGAAACTTATCATGTCATCGAAAAAATAAAGAAAATAGGGAAAACACATCTTTGCCGAGATAGTTTCCGCTAAGCTTTTCAGGTGCACTATGATCATTTAGGGCAACCTTATTACTTCTTATCCACCTAATTACAGCAGCAGGTGACCCACCTTTATCACTAGATGTATAAACTTCTAACCCTCCAAATAGTTCTTCAGGAAATTTTGCTGATTCAGATCATCGTCATCTTCTTCGTCGCTGCCAATTGCCCCTTTGCCAGATTCAGATGGAAAAATCACAATATTAGCGGTACTCTTTTCCTCAGCATATTCTCTTGCATTCTCCAGAAATCGAAATCGTGGAGTCCCTCTCCTCATTCTGTAAAAAAACACAAACACTATAAATGTCTGAGTCCATAGCTCGGTGGGTAAGCATTTTATTGCTGCATTGGCAGAAATTGAAGTTAGAGATAATTATGTACTTTAGTGAAAATTGATATGTTGGGCACAGGATTGTCACTTTTAGATATGCACATACACATATCTTTATATAGACATATGTACATACACACAAGCGTATAGACACGTGTCCACACACAAGCATGCATCCGGACAGGCAATAATTTACTGCATTATTATATTAGTAGGGTTTTGTTTTGTAACACTTAGTGTAATGTCTATAGAATAAAAATCAATTGTGCCTAGAAACAGAATGTAAATGCAGTAAAACCAACTAAATGAAACAAGTGACCAACCCATAAAACGATGTAGAATCCATGAAGAGAGTGCGCACTAAACGTTTTTACTCAATGAGTCTGAGTTTCAAATGACTAAGATCACATCAAACTTGTTGATTGCGCCAAGATAATGATTTGAATGTGTCATACTTTGTGCAGCGTGATCGAAATATAGGGGTAAAAAAGGTTCCAGGTGTGTCCAACGTCCAAAGTTGGAAACATTATATTCAGTCCTATTTTTTTCTATACAAGATTACCAGTGGATCATAGAATTTTTAGTAATTACACTGTGCAACCATGATTTTGCTACAGAATTGAGAATGCAGTTTTAAATTAGATTTTTTTGCGTAGATTACGAAAATGACCTTTATTTTTCATCTAATAACTCCAGTTTTTTGTAATCTGCGCATTTATTTTTATTTATATTAGATTATTCGGTATATAGGGTTATGAAATATTTGTTATTATTTTTATTTTATTTGACAAAAAGTACAAAGATAAGTGGAAACAAATGGCCTATTTATCAAAAGAAATTAATAAGACATTTTAATACGTTTCAGAGTGTGGCATTATAAAAATATATTTGAAAAATAATGAAGATTTAAGTTTTTTTTCAAAATTGCTGAAATCTATACAATAATCATAGATTTTTTTTAGAATATTTAGGGTTCCTTTTATGTACAGCAGCTTGTCGGTCTCTGTGAAGGGTCCAGCAAAAGTCAGCAAGCATTGCAGGACTCCATTTTCCTATATACGGATTTTTGATAGTTGCAATATCATGGTAGAATCTTTCACTATGCTTATCGTTGACGTCTGCAGGATTCTCTAGAAAGAAAGACAGATGGGAATGCAAATTATGCACCTGTAGTGACATACTACATCCTAACTCATTATAAGACCTAATTAAATTCTGAAAAAGAATGTTGTATTTTTCTGATTTGTGCCTTCCAAGGAGACAATTACATACACCTTTGAAACTATGCCTGGCCTCAAATTCTGGCTTGCTCAATCTTACCTTTGAATCTGAGGCTCCAAAAGATTCCTTATTTAATTTTAGCATCACTAATCTTAGGAAATTCTTTTTTTAAATATAAATAGGATCGCTGGTCATGCTTTAAGGCCTTCACAAATTGTTTCATTAAACCTCATTTTATGTGAAGTAGTGGCAAAATTGTGTTTTTCTTAGGAACCAATAATATTATGACAACCTACCTTTGTCTCTTCTCTTAAAGGCCATTATAAGCGTATGTAATGATCTCCCATTGCTCTAATCTTCCACTGGCATAAAAAACACAGAAACTTTGTGTAGACTGACTGCATGCCAATTAAAATGGCTACTACCTTAAGGTCAGCACAAATAAACCATTTATGTTCAATATGTTAAATGATTTTAAATTGAAATTCAAATTCTCCTAAGTTTCTTTAAAAACAACAAACTGAGCTACTGGTATCGATGGTAGTCTATTACCATTATGCAAAAGCACAGCTTTACTACTATATAAAGAAGCATCAATTAAAAGTCTCCATTAACTGGGATCATAATGTATATCTAATTCTTCAAAGAGACTAAACAATTTCTGCAGGTGGTTCAGGTACTGGAATGTCTTTGGAGTGAGGTAGAGGCCGAATAGAAAATCTAAGGTTGGGATATACCACAGCTGAAGTGGAGTTTGTTGTTTTACCTACAAGTATGGAAATTATCTGAATAAAATTTAAAGTTATGTACATATGTGTGATTACACTAAATTGGTTCTGGACTTAATTAATTTTATATTTTAAAAAAATATTTTGACAGTATACTACTTTAAAATATAGGTACAGTGGACAATAAACCATTATCTACATACTTTGTATGTCTACCAAACAGAAATAGTAGTCATTGGCATGATCTTGGGCTCTCCCTATACCATTGGTACACCAAATTAAAGGATTTTTATTTTCCTTTAAACCATTTTTATATAGCATTAAAGCGTGTCGTTCAAACAGTTATTTGGTGCCCATGGTTTATCTTGGTCGCCAATTTGACATCTAAAATACAAATTAAATAGTTTTTCACTAGAGAAGAAATTTTTACTTGATTTTTCAAAAATGTTACTGAAACACATATGTAGCAGAATATATCTGGGGTATTTTTACCTTGTCCTCTTGGCATTTTAATTAAAATTGTTTCTTTTTTTAAAATTTTATTTAGCTGAATAACCTGAAAATAAGAAAAAAAGGATGAAATTCGTTATAATCTTCTAAGTTTGACAAAAATAGTAATTAACAGCTTACAACAAACTGGAGTCATTTCGATAAATATAAATTCCATTTTTGAAATCTATACATAAAACTACTTTAAAAATATATTGTAATCTTAGTATTCGAAGAAAGGATAAATTTTATTTGAAGTGTTATTTGTAAAATCATATTCTATATTATAATATCACATAATAGAAAGGTATTAAAGATTTTAATATTGTTTTTTTATTATATTTATAATATTAAGTAATAATTGTAATTTTTGTATAAATCTGATAACCCATAATATAGTTACTAAAATTTTATTTTATACAAATATATAAAAAATTGAGAATAAAACATAGTTTTACATTTTAAGTTGTTCGATTACTGAATTTAGCTGAATTTTGCAATTATAAGTAAGTCATTTAGAAGTTATGTTCCTAAAATGGGACACTAAAGGTTTAAGTAAATCAGCCAAATTCTCAGGCCCATAAAGAACACATATTTAAATAATAGATAAACTGTGATTTTTTTCAGCACAAAAGTTTGTATCATGTTTAGCTTCAATAGTTTTACAGCAAAAATAAACTCTACTTAATCATTTTTCCATGCTTCCTTGACATGGTGCGAGCTGTCTTAATTATATCAGGGCGTTGTATAAAATTTGGTCGTCTTTAAAAATGATGATTCTATCTTCTGAAAAGTTACTTCTTGTTGTCTTTAACCTTTTCTGAACTAAAAATGTACTCAATGTTGTTTACAACGCTGATGAATGTTCAGCGATATGTACACTCTCTCTCTCTCTCTCTCTCTCTCTCTCTCTCTCTCTATATATATATATATATATATATATATATATATATATATATATATAAATATATATATGAAGACACTGTTTTCCCCAAGACCGAGTAGATTATTGTACACTGAAACCAATTTTTAGTTTCGGTATGAAGTTTTCCATACCATCTTCAGCCGTTAACTGAGCGAAATTGACAAAGAAAACAGAAATATTAAAATATATAGAAACCGGCAACTGACATTAATCAGGAGGCGTTAGTTTTATGTGATTAACAAAATTTATTAAAATGAGGTCTGATACATAGCGGCTACATTTTTGTTGACATTCTGGGCAAGTAAAGTGTGCGATTTCTTTGATTAATAAAGATTCGATAATTTTTCTTTTATTAAAATCCTTGCATTAGTTAATTAATTGTGTACTAAGGAAATCAATTTATATATATATATATATATATATATATATATATATATATATTTATATAGATTTATTTCTATATATATATATTTATATATATATATATATATATATATATATATATATATATATATATATATATATATATATATATATTTATATAAATGCATGAAAACAACTATTATTGCCACATTAAGTTTATTATTATTATTAAAACGGTTATTAAAACGGGACCAGTTTCGATATGTAGTTTATCATATCATCTTCAGCTGTTAACTAAGAGAAATTGACAAAGAAAACGGAAGTATTGGAATATACAATACCAGGCAACTGACATTAATCTGGAGAGGTTAGCGTTAGGTGATAAACCGTATCCTTTAAATCAGATTTGTTATATAGGGGCTACATTTATGCTGGCCTTGTGACAAATTGAAATTCGGAATTTCTTATAAAAGTAAAGATTCAATTATTTTTCTTTTATTATAATCGCTACAATGGTAAACTATTTGGGCACTGGGGAAATCTATTTATATGATTTGCGTTTTTTACATGGTTAAAAAGAGTGGAAGCATTGCTCGCTCTACGAATGTTCCCCTATGAATCGCTACCATTGTAGCAATTATAATAAAAGAAAAATAATCTAATCCTTACTAATCAAAGAAATTCCAAGTTTCAATCTGTCAGAAGGTCAGCATAAATGTAGCCCCTATATATCAAACCTCATTCTAAAGGATATTGTTAATCACCTAACGCTAACCTCTCCAGATTAAAGTCAGTTTCCTGATATTTTATATTTCAATATTTCAGTTTTCTTTGTCAAATTCTCTTAGTTAACGGCTGAAGATGATATGATAAACTACATATCGAAACTGGTCCCGTTTTAATAAACGTATTAATAATAATTATAAACTTTATGTTCCAATAATATGGGTTTACTTGCATATTAATTTACTCGTTATTGAGTGAAACAGTGTTTTTATATCTATATATATAACCTTGTCCGAACCTATAAAGCACAAATCTCAGATTTATATATTTGGCATATAGGTATAATAAAACTTTTGGGAATTTATCATATTATTCATTAAATATGTAAGAAAATAAAATGCATTTTATGGATATTTTTCATATTTTTCTTATGTTTTAATTACTTAATATTTTAATAAATAATGTGTAATTAAATAATGGTAGTTCTAAAATCATAAATCACAGGTGATAGACGAGCCAGTACTGCATCGAGTATTCTTAATCTCATAGTAGATTTAAACCATGTAATTGATTGCCCTCGATCCCAGATTATTTACACTTTTATTAATCTTCTTAAAATAAAATTCAATGATTCTATTTTAATTATATAAATACTCAGCATTTCGGTAGAACAATTTTAATATAGATCCTTTCTCTAAAATCTATTAAACGACCAGATTATTGACATTGTTTCGTTTGAGATATTTATTTATGGATGTCTGTTTTATCTCAGTATGGGACTGAAGATGATGTGGCAAACTTTGTAGCTGGGCTAGTCTCGCAAATAAATAATATTTCGCTATAAAGGGGTTTCTATTAATAAATAAATATATATGTGAGTGTGTGCAGGTGTTTGTGTGTGTGTAGGGGGATGTTTATCGTTCTGATATGGCTAAACTTTCTCCGAAAACAAGAGCCGGCGTTTCTTAGCAAATACTTTCAAACGAGAAAATTATTTTTGTGCAATTCATCTGAGAATGGAACAATAATAAAAGTTTAAATGAAGTAAAATGGGGGCTAGTTTATATAATTGATAAAGTAAGGGAAAACTGATTATCAAGGGGAGAATTTAGAGTCCCGAAAAATTACGGTATTTTCTTAGATGAGCGTAAGGATAGAAACGTATAATCATTACAGAAATAAATAATGAAAGAAAAGTAAATTTAAACCTACTTAAGTATTAAATTAAGGAATAGACCTTAAAATGAGAAATTACATTTGGGTAAAGTTAAAGTTTAGTTCATGGAAAACTTTCTTTTATAATGTCCCTATTTAATCTTTTTTTTTTGGAACTCATCTTTCAAAGAGAAAAAGGCAGTTTTATACTTCTAAGTTACTTATGATCACGATTCCTTCTCAGTTTTGGGGCCGACATGAAAATATTTAATTATTCCCTTGAAAAGAGAGAGTAAGAGAAAGTGAGAGAGTTAGAGAAAGAAAGTTAGAGAGAAGAAAGAGAGAGTGATATATATATATATATATATATATATATATATATATATATATATATATATATATATATATATATATATATATATATATATATATATATATGAGTTTAGGCAAGAGTAATGGTAAGGATTTCTCAATCCGCTAGAATAGTCAAATTCTCCTGGAAATCCCCAACGCTCTTCAGGAGTGGCACCGATAGGAATAGACACAAAGACATCTCTCCGAAAAGCGAAATTTTAAGATGCCTTTTGTACAGTTTGGCGTACAATAGGCCTGAACTCTTCATAAAAAGGAAACATCTCAAATACAGGATCACTCCTTAGACAGGAAAATGGATATATCGATTGTAAACTTTAAAATCTTAGGCACAATGCAAAACCATACCTCCTTCCAGATCCTTGAATCAGTTAATATTAAACAACACAATCCCTCTTTTAAGTAATTTAGCCACCCATCTACTCACACTTTTTCCAACCCAAATCACTTCTTCCCTATTCTTGCTGTCTATATTCTGCTTCGATCCTCCATCATATATGAATTCACCTGCTCGAGATTTAATTCTGAGGTGTATTTGGCATCGACACAGCGCACACTACATATCCGTATTGGCGCGTATGTAGGTATCAAAAACAGTACTGAAGCACAACTCAGAAAATCTCCCCTATCCGAATACACTACGAAAACGGACATCCACACCATAAACCCCGCTTAAATACTTTTTTAATTAAAGATACAGCAAACAACGAAAACCAACTACGTACACTGGATTCTCTTTATATTAGATTTCCAAACCCCAATTTTAACTCCGAAGCACGTTCATTTCCACTTTTACTACAACTATAATCACCCACGAATTACGCCCGCCAAATCCAATCTCCCCCCCAAAACAACCCTTATTTCCAAATATTTCTATTTTTTTCTTTTTTATAACGAGGACACCACAAACTACATAATTAATTTCAGTTTTATTTAAAAAATAGAAATATATTTTCTATTCCATAATAGCTAAAAACCTGCATTTTTATAATGTGAATATTATCACCTCAGTTGCTTCTCATTTCCTATATAATTAATTTATAAATATTTGATAACTTCTTTTAAAAATTCGACAAATAGGATATCCGGAAGACCTTTGCAACCTCCAACAATCGATGGTCGTCCTGTTTAGCTCTTGCCACCATCAATTCTGTGTGAGGCTAACCTGTGAGAATAGGCCCATCGCAAGCCCTTCTTCACATTAATCAATTCACTGCGCAACCACGGATTCACTCATCTTTCATCTTTATCTTTTTTCATCTCTTTTTTCACTCATCTCTCTCACTCTCGCTTTCATTCAATTATCTCATTCAAAAACTCATCCCTTCATTAAGCCTTTATCCTCATCACCATAAATTCATCTCTATTTTCATTGAGTGAAGCGAGACTCATCTTCGTTTCCGAAGGACAGATATAATTAACTAACGAATTCATAATTTCCTATCCCTGAGAATGAGGTTCTATCAGAAACGTCAGAACCAAGAAGTTAATATATAATAAAGAACTTCCTATTTTTAGCCTGTATATTTTTCCTAAAAATACGTATACGCCTGGCAACGCGCAACCTCTCTGCTCTCATAAGATATATATATATATATATATATATATGGAGCTCGGCCGTAAGGCCTGCATTTAATATTGAGGATAAATCCCAGAGTCACGAGAAACGGATGCAGCATCTTTTAATTTTTCAGAACGTTTAAAAAAAATCAAGTTTTCATCTTCAGTCTAGAATAAGTTTACAAAGTTAATACATATGAAGAAAACTTGAAAAGACCAACAAGACATTATTTTAAAGGGTGACCATCTATAGTACATTTTATTGATATTTTATAATTGGTCATCCTTTAAAATTATGTCTTGTTGGCCTTTTCAATTTTTCTTCATATGTATTAACTCTGTAAACTTATACGAACCTGAAGATGAAAACTTGCAGTTTTAAAAACGTTATGAAAAATTAAAAGATGCTGCATTGGTTTCTAGTGGCTCTGGGATTTATCCTCAATATTATGTAAAATATATATATATATATATATATATATATATATATATATATATTGTCGTAGAATAGGCTCTCAACGATATACCATATATAAATATTCGTTGAGGAAATTATTCTAATATTTCGAGTGCGTGGTAATCTGATTGACCGAGGTTATTTATCTTCAATATGCTTAAGAAGTGGAACTGAGCTCAAGATAATAATTTGGCTATCATTAATAAAATCGAGTTTTATTAATTAAACTATCAACAACACACAAAAAGAAAATGTTTACATAAACGGAGAATAGAAAGGGTCGTGGAAATATCTGACTAATCCGTTGATTAAGATTTGGAGAGATTTAAAAAGATAAACAAATAAAAATTAAAGGGAGGGGAGGGTTGCTAAACCATTTAAAGCACAGGGTAGCGTTGACAAAAAATAAGATAATTAAGGTAATGCTCAACTTACGTACTTACAAAGTTGTTGTGCAGAGGAAGACGATGCGAAGGAATCTTCGGTCTACTGGCAATTTCAAGCAGAAGTGTTCTTCGGGGGGTTGTCCTTAGCGAAGGGCAAGAACTGTCTTTAAAGAGTGAGAGCGAAGTGGGGCTCGGAGGTACGAGCGATCTTTGTGACAGCGAATCGGGGTTGTTCTAGATGAACAATGGAAGAACGTTAAAAAGGGGGGGAATTAAATTATCCTGACGTGATGTCTTTGGAACGAGAACGGTTTCTTGACGAACAGGCTTGACGAACAATAGCTGTGCTAACATTGTTCTCTTTCTGAACAACATGGAGTGTGAGAACCGTCTCTTGTCAACGTGCTCAAAGAACAATGGCTGTTCTAACGTTGTTCTCTTTCTGAACAACAGAGGGGTCCTGTGGACTTGGCTTCTCGAAGGCACGAACCTTGGGACTCAAGGGATATTGTACTCTTCTGGACAATAATGGTGGATCTCGAGGTAGAGAGCTCCTATGGTGCTCAAATGAGACCGGATCGGCGTGATGCCTAGCGAAGATAATCTGGATCTGATCTGCTTTAATCGGGGAAAGCTATGTATAAATAGTCGAAGCTATCCCCTTGGCGTAGAGGACAATTGAGTGGGAGGCTTCGGCGGAATGCACCGGGTGCGCCTGGGAAAATACCTTATCTGCCCATAAGCCTAACTCAATCTGGCGAGATCGACGTATGGAGGCGAAACGGGGGAATGAACCTCCTTGATTAAATATTAGCTAAGGTGGCGATAACTCGCTCTGCTTCCTCTCGTAGATGCACGTGGGTAGCAATGTGTTTCTAAACATGTGATAGTGGCTGAATTTAAGCGGCTTTAGACCGTTCTATCACTCTGTCCATTCCAAGGGAAGTTGTAACTTCGAAAAAAAAGAGAGAAGGGGCAACCATGTAGCTCCGTTGTGGAGTACTCGCTTTCTTGCACCGACCGTACCTTCATGCACCTAGCTAGTATTACCTTAATACATATGATTATGTTGATCTTTCGATTATAGGGGAAACTAACCTTCAATGCAAACAACCATTAAAGATAGATGGAACAATGAAATAATTTAAAATTAGTACATATGGGACAAAAGAATTTATACGTAATTTAATTGGTACAAATATATATACATATGAGAAAAAAATAGACATTGAGCCACAAAATTCAGACATATACATTAACTAATTATATTAGAGAAGAATCTAAATTTAGTCGTACCAGACGGTATATACATACATGGAGTTCCTTATCCTACGAATTACAAATTAATCTACACTATTTGGTAACGCATTCCTACTGAGTGTTTCAGTGACATGATTATCGGAACCTTTTATATAATTTATTTTAAATTGGTACTCTTGCAAGAGTAGACTCCAGCGCATAATTCAGACGTTGGAGTGTCGTACATTCTGAATATAGGCCAACGGGCGGTGCTCAGTTCCTATCTGAAATTCTTTTCCTATCAAATACATTTTAAAATTGTCATAAACCAAATAATCGCTAGAGCTTCCGTCTCTATAGTGGCATATCTCTTTTCGCGTGGTAATAACTTGCGACTAGCATATGCAACTGGATGACTCGTTCCGTCATTCTCATATTGAAGTAGTACACCTCCAATGCCCTTGTTGTTTGCGTCGGTCTTGATCCCAAAGGATTTTTCCAGGTTGGGCAACATCAAAATAGGGGCGGAAATGAGCTCACTCTTGAGCTGATTAAAATGAGACACAGCGACATAATTCCAACGTAGTCGATCTGGGGAATTCTTTTTAAAAAGGAGGCTGAGGGGCGCCGAAATTGCAGCGAAATTCGGGTCAAATCGCCGATAGTAAGAAGCTGATCCTAGGAATGATCTTAATTGTTTCTTAGTATTCGGGAGGGGCATGTCGGCGATTGCCTTAATCTTGTCCTCCTGTGGACCTAACTGGATTTGTCTTATTTTAAACCTCATGTATTTTATGGTTTCGTGGGCAAAATGGCATTTGCTGGGGCCAATGGTGAGGCCATTTTCGCGCAGTCGCTGGAAGAGAGCTAATAGGGTGGTTAAATGATGACTCCATTCACGAGTAGCGACGTAGACGTTATCGAAGTAAAAGGAGACATTCGGAAGGCCATCTAACAACCTTCTCATGAGACGGTTATAGTTACTACAAGCGGTCACGAGGCCAAAAGGAAGGCGCTTAAATGGCATTAAGCCTTTCTCAGTTGCAAAGGCGGTATATGCTTTCACATCGGGCCGGAGGGGAATTTGATAATACGCCTTGCACAAATCAAGTTCTGAGATGAACGTGGCGTCTTCAAAAAGGTAGAGGTTTTGGTCTACCAACGGGATGGGCTCGGCGACGAACACAGTAACCGAATTTAACTTCCGTAAGTCGATGCACATCCAAAAAGAGCCATTAGGTTTCTTGACCATGACGATTGGGGAACAATAACTAGAGGTGAAAGGTTCTATTACATCAAAACTAAGCAAATTATCGCGTTCGGCGTAAAAAGCTCGGCGTAAATAAATCGGCATGGGATAGGGTTTTGAACGGACAGGTTCTAAGGTCGTTAATTTAGTATCATGCTCGAAACTAGTAGCGCATCCAGGCTTCTCTGAAATAACGTCGTCGAACTGACATAATATTTTTTGTAGCTGACTCTTTTGATGTGGTGTCAGCTGCGCGTCGATATCCAGGTCAGAGAGTTCAAAAGACTTCCCTTTCAGGGAAGGAAGAGGGTAATCGGCATCAGGTTGGATGCACACTGTCTGTATGACATTAAGGAACTCCGCGTGGCAATCCCCTTCAAGCGCTGATGTTTCGTCCAGTGCTACGAACGTATCTCCATGGCCGCGTCGATGGTACATTTTCAATAAGTGGACGTGGTAGAGCTTATCGCCTGCTGGGGTACCAATGAGTTAATCTACTGGTCCTCGTACCTCGCGGACCGAGTACGGACCTTTCCATTGGCTCAGTAATTTATTACTCGCTGTGGGAAGGAGCAGGAGTACTTCATCACCGGGTTTAAATTTCTGATCTTCGGACATAAAGTCCGGGTTAAGGATCTCCGAGAATTCAGACGGTATTGGGATTCTGAGGGGGACAGGCTCCTGGGCATCCTACTTAGCTTGGCTTCGAGGAAGGGCGGCCTGGGACACAGGGTCGGAACTGACTTGAGGGCTTTGTCCTATAAGTAAGGAACAAATTTGTATGGGTGCTGAAATGACTTCAGCCCAGCCATCATAATACTGACACTGTAGGTAACATCTAACGACGGGGAATCGTTTTGCCCGCCCAAGGTAGTCATGTACCACCGCAATTTTTTCGTGGTTAGGGTCCACTGAAGGGAAGGAGCTCGTCGGACACGATGAAACACGTGCATTCTGTGTCTCTGACCAGAGTAGATACACGGCAGCCGTTCACGCTGCCCTCCTTAAATTTTAAAGTTCCTGGGGAACTTTTATCAAAAATCAAATTTAACTGGTGGCGTGACGGAGGGGGAAAAGTTGATGCCTTGGTCTGCAACACCAGGGAAGCCGGGGTGGCATTAATCTGGTGAACTTGGTGGGCTGGTCCGTTTTTAGCCTAGAATTTTGAGGGCAATTCCAGCTCGTGTTGTTTTCTACACCGCAGGTCAGGCATATGATTGGTGCTTCGGGAAAAGTGATGGAGGAGAAATCTTAACGGGAGGTTTGGTGTCCCGTTGTTGGTTTGGGGGAAAGAAGTTTTAGGGTTATACGGGGCCCGGAAACTTCGTCGGCTTTCCTGGGAAGGGGCACGAATCCTTCCTTCTTTCCTGGTAGGGAGATTGGTGACAACTTCGATTCTCCTTGGGGTATAAATTATGGCTTGCGGGATAGACATCTGCTTCTTCGATACACTCTTTAAAGGTCTGGCACCGACGATCCTTGACGAACGCGCGGATCTCCATCGAAAAAGACGCCAAAAATTGATTCCGCAACACGAAGTCTGTTAAGCACTCGTAGTTAGGATCAACCTTTGAGGATTGTAACCAGAATTTAAATTCCTATGAAGAGTGTATCCGAATTGACGGAACGTCTGTCCGGGTTTAATACGACCTCCTCGAAATTCTTGTCGGTAGAAATCGCGAGTCATATTATGAGCGGCCAATAACTCAGCTTTTAAGGTGCTGTAGTAAATTGTACACTCAGATGGCAAAGATATGAAAATGTCGCGCAATTTATAATTTAACGGGAAAAGTAATCTTACTACACCTTCAGCCTCCAGATCCAGGTACTTGATCTCGAGGATCTTTTCGAAGTGGGCTAAAAATGCTCAGAAATCCTCTCCATCCCTGAAATTGGGGAGCTTAAGTGGGAGATCGGGCGGGGGTTCTGAACGTGAACTAACTGATTGTATTTTGACCTTAACTTTAGCCATTTCAAGCTGATTGTGAAGCTCAGCCCGTCTTTTCCGTTCCTCTTTTTCTCTTTCTTCTCGTTGGATTTGTTTTTCTCTTTCTTCTTATTGGATTTATCTTTCTCTTTTTTCTAGTTGGATTTCTCTTTCTTCTCGTTGGATCTTTCCTTCTCTTTGCCTTTCTTCTCTTAACTTTTCTTTTTCCGTTCGTTGCTCCTCTTAAACGTTGCAATCAATTCTCTTCTGGTAAGTCCCAAGGATTCTCCTTGCGCTTTGAAGATTTCAAACTGAGTCATATTTGCACTTGGGGGTGTAATAGTCAACCAACTGAAAATACCTTGTAATAAGAATTATGCCTCTAGAGAATCCGCCTACCTAAAATATAGGCACTGACCCTTCCGTAATTGGTTTCCCGACCTAGATAATCAATGACTAAAATAACACACAAAAAACACAAACAAATAATTATAACAGTTCATTGAGCTACTCCAGCTTCTTAAGTTTCAAAAAGGGGATATCAATCGTTAAAACAAAAGGTGACTACTATACTCTATTCTTATAACGAATAACACTATGCTTTACTCGACTGAGACCAGTGTTTGCAAAGATATAGCGTTAAACCTTACACACTTGAACCAAATTTAAATAGTATAAATATATATGTCGTAGAATAGGCTCTCGACGATATACCATATATAACTATTCGTTGAGGGAATTATTCTAACATTTCGAGTGAGTGGTAATCTGATTGACCGAGGTTATTTATCTTCAATATGCTTAAGAAGTGGAACTGAGCTCAAGGATAATAATATGGCTATCTTTAATAAAATAGAGTTTTATTAATTAAACTATCAAAAACACACAAAAAGAAAATGTTTACATAAACGGAGAATGGAAAGGGTCGTGGGAATATCTGACTAATCCGAAGATTAAGATTTGGAGAGATTTAAAAAGGTAAACAAATAAAAATTGAAGGGGGGAGATGGTTCGCTAAATCATTTAAAGCACAGGGTAGCGTTGACAAAAGGTTAAATAATTACGGCAATTCTCAGCTTAAGGACTTACAAAGTTGTTGTGCAGAGGAAGACGATGCGAAGGAATCTTCAGTCCACTGGCAATTTCCAGCAGAAGGGTTCTTGGGGGGGCTGTCCTTAGCGAAGGGGAAGGACTGTCTTTGAAGAGTGAGAGCAAAGTGGGGCTCGGAGGTACGAGCGATCTTTGTGACAGCGATTCGGGGATGTTCTAGATGAACAATGGAGATTATTGTTGAAACCAAGCGATATCTTGAATAGCGTTAAAAAAAGGGGGAATTAAATTATCCCGACGTGATGTCTTTGGTTTGAAAACCGTTTCTTGACGAACGGGCTTGAAGAACAATAGCTGTGCTAACGTTGTTCTCTTTCTGAACAACAGGGGGGTTGAGAACCGTCTCTTGTCAACGTGCTCAAAGAAAAATGGCTGTTCTAAAGTTGTTCTCTTTCTGAACAACAGGGGGGCCTTGTGGACTTGGCTTCTTGAAGGCACGAACATTGAGACTCAAGGGATATTGTCCTTTTCTGGACAATAATTGTGTATCTCGAGGTAGAATGCCCCGGTCGCGCCTGGGAAAATATCTTATCTGCCTATAAGCCTAACTCAATCTGGCGAGATCGACGTATGGAGGCGAAACGGAAGAATGAACCTTCTGGATTAAATATTGGCTAAGGTGGCGATAACGCGCTCTTATTCCTCTCGCAGATGCACGTGGGTAGCAATGTGTTTCTAAATATGTGATAGCGGCTGAATTTAAGCGGCCTCAGACCATTCTATCATATATATATATATATATATATATATATATATATATATCTTACAATAAGATAAATTCGTCGTGAATAAGCAACGAGACAAGAAACAGCAGTTTTTTTAGAGTTAAGAGAAAGAGACATTAGAAGAAGACTAGAATCAAAGGGAGCAGAGGGAGGCATAATGAAGGCAATTCTTTTCCGAGAAGACAGATAACACCAGGGGAAAATTTGGAAATTCTTGTCCGAGACTCGAACCCGGTTCTGCTGATTGCCAGTCAGATGCTCTACCGCTAAGCTACCAGGCACAGTGATTCCACTTCGCCCAAAGCGTGACCCTATCAAACCCAGTATGTCTCTAAGCTAGGACCCTTCAACTAATTTTTATACCATATCTTCTTACCCGCTCAAAATTTAAAGGCTCATCCCCTCATGTCTCATACAAAGAAAAGGCAAATGCAAGTTCTGCGGGTCATAATAACCCCCCCAGGGCTTTCGCCATATTTATTTTCTGCCTTACAAAACAATTATTAAGACAGAAATAAAGGTGCAGAACCTTGCATTGCAGACTATATAACAATACAGTACAAGAAAAGAAAATGGACGCGAATGAGACAAGAAACAGGAGTTTTTTAGAGGTAAGAGAAAGGGACATTAGAAGAAGACTAGAATCTAATATGGCGAAAGCCCTGTGGTGGTTGTTATCACCCGCAGAACTTGCATTTGCTCTTTCTTTATATATATATATATATACTTTTAAGCAAAAAATAGAACAGTTTCCCTGTATTAAAGTATTTAAAAAAAAATAGATTATTGAATGAAATTTCTTTGTTATATAATATCATGCATTTAATATAATTTATGAAGATTTCTTATGATACAATTTTATATTCAAGAAATTATATTGAATTAACTGACAAAATAAAATATTGAATCGTGCAAATTAAGCGAAAGAATTTTTCAGGTAAATTTTAGAAGTTTCCGTAAATCATTTGGCTACATTTTGCTCAGTGCTCAAGACATATACATTCGCCATTTTCGCCGTGCTCAATCTGGAGAGATGGAACCACAAGTGAAATTGAGTCCTGACCTCCGTCAGGAATACTACGGGGAAGCCGCTGTCTGCGATGTAAAGTGAGAAAAAAAGTTTCAAGTGTGTGATTTCCCACGTTCGGATGTTATACAATGAAAAGAAAACCTATAAATCTCCTGCCTATTTCGGGCCACCCCACATAACCACCCTCCGAGAAGACAGAGCTATTAGAAGCTACTCTATGAAGGATCACTTCGAGACTGTAGTGGGAAATTCTCGAAAAAATAAGACCAAAGGTGGCAAAGAGGTGAGCCGTTTCACAGTATCGCGTCGCATCAAGGCATCTCATTTAAAAGCTCTTTCTCCAGCAACAAAATTTATCATCATTAAGAAGAACCACCAGACAAGAGTCGAATAAGCTCAAGCTCATGTTGTTTGGAGTGATGAAGATTGGTAGGGAATTAATTTTAGCGACGAAAGTAAATTAAATATAGTTGGAACTCAAGAGAGACTCTTTGTTAGATGCACTGCAGGTGACAGTCTTACCACTAAGTGTATTAAAAAGTCTTCTAAGCGTTGAGGCGGCAGCTTCATGATATGAGGGCAGTGCTGCCAAAATTTGGGGGCAATTTTAACCCCCCAAAATTCAAAATGTAACCTAAATCGTGAAAATGTAACCACTATTTAAATATTTATAATAAAGACAAATTTAAATAATACCATAAAAATTAATGTATTTACCTTATTTTTTGGCTTAAAGAGTTATATCTTTATCCCTTTCTTCCTTTTTATTTTGCACACACCAATGCTTTTCGCTTAATTTCTTGTACTGGGCTCCACTTTGTGCAATTGATTTCGTGAAGCAATGACTTGGAATGCATCAATGCATTTACTGTGCTTATCTTTAAACTTGAGCGATTTTTCCCTTTGATATTTGCCAACATGTGAAACATAAATTTACTTAACAAAGAATAACGCGGTTGATCTCCGCATTTTTCAAAGGAAATGAGATGCCAAAATTTTTCAGGTTCAATTTCTTTGAAACAAAATTTATCCTGATGAGTCAGTTCTCTCTATTTACTATTGATGGCTTCATAAGCATCTGTACTCAAAATATTTTGGAAACTTCATTGCCAAAGGGGAGATTGACCTAGGTTTTCCTTCGTTAACATTGGTTAGATCTAATGCTTCTAACTTATTTAAATTCGAAAGCAAATTCGATGATAGGGAGCGATTCATGTTTTCTTGTGAAACACATACATAAATTTTGGAAGGTCTTCCTGATTAATGGTTTCTAAGTTTTGCATGTAAGTGCTTTCAGGAATGGCACCATAATAAACTTTTTCTAGTTTAATGTAATTTGCAGAATTGCTAATATCAATCTCCTCAATTTCATTGGCTTTTACAATTTCTTGCTTTATAAAATTTCCAAAAATGTCTTTCACGCCTCTAGTTATAGAATATCTCAATTTGTGCAGTCTAAATGATTCAGCCTGAAACTCCAAATTTTGCTAAAAATGCAAAATACATTTTTGTTATTGGCTTCTGCAATTCCTCAAATATTTTCCTAGCCATTGAAATCTCATTATCAAAACTGGTTGTGGTGAAAAAGAACAAAAGTGCTGCCCATTGATTAAATATTCATTTGACTACATTTTACAAAGATAGCTACATCTAGTAGAGCTAAGATGAAGAATCTTATGCTGGCTAATTTTTAAAAAAAATTGAAATTCTTGATATTCCGATAAGCGCAAATAAATCCGGATTTTTCTCTTTAAGTACATTTTGAACCCACCCTTGTTCTCCATTATCACGCTGGCATTATCACTAGCAAAACCAATGAGGTTTTCAAAAGGAATTTCATGTTCATTGAAAAACTTTATAATAATACTATAAGTGCCAATAGTATTTATATCTTTGATTTCTATTTGGGTCAGAAATTTGTGCACAGTTTTCTTAATTTCTTTATCATAATACCTGACAACCAAAGCAAGTTGTTTCAGCGTAGATACATCGGTTGATTCAGCAATTATAAGTGAAAATCCTGTTGTTTTGATCCTATATAATAGATTATTCAAAGCCTAAGGGCCAATCACATTGGAAAAAATACTTGTGCCTTTGGTTCTTGTGCACTTTATATCTTTAGCAATATTCGAATATGGGCATACAAAGGTAATAAGACCTGCCAAATGGTCTAAAAGAGCAATAGGGAAATTGTGTTCACCAATGAATGCACAAAGTTTAATCTCATCAGCTACAACCTTCTGATTCTGAGAAGAATGCTGTGAAGTTATAAAATCAGTTAGCTTTGCAGAAGTTTTTATTACTCTTATGTTCTTTTTATGCTTTCACGAGGTTTTGTGTCTTATTATGTGTGTAAGGGCACCTGAAATTTCAACATTTCACAATTTACAGAATCCTTTGTTACCATTTACTCACTTGCAGCCATGAAGAAAATCTTTTGTCATTGAATATATGTGACGCCATTTTCCTTTCACGTTTTATTCCAGTAATTTTTTTGTTTCTTTTTAGGGGTACTGCATTCAACTCTATTATAAGTATCGTCATCACTGTTACTCATATTGAGATGGAGTGATAATTTAAATCTTCAAAAAAATCAAGATCACTCGGTACATAAGAATAAGAAATTTTTACATTGATCCCGGAAGGCAAAGGGAAATGTACCGTTACGCAATACTCAATGCATTATGGAAGTTGGAACCTATAAATGAATTGACCAATAAGAGACGAGTTTACAAATCGCCTATCGTAGCTAGACGTTCAAGATTCTTTATATGCATGCCTATTGGTCAATCAACTCATTTGTTTGAAAAGAGCCTGAATAATTATCAGCCAATTATAATTCACGATAAGCAATTTTAGTTTTAAATATAATATATGATTGGTTTTTGAAACCAAAACAAAAGATATTTGCTAATAATTAATGTTTTTATAATTTAAGTTAAAGTTAAAAAATATTATGATGAAATGTTACAAATGTAACCAAAAATACTCGAGTGGTAACCATTGTAACCTTTTCAAAGAAAATTAGCAAAATATAACCAAAGGTTACAATTGTAACCATTTCGGCAGCTCTGTATGCGGGATTTTTTCCTCCTAATGTTTAAGTACGCTAGTGCGAATAGTTACAACGGTAAATGCGAATGTGTACCTACACTGTAAAAAAAAATGTTTATTTTACATTATTTTTTCTTAAATACCAACAGGAAATAACTGTATGGGATATGAACTTTTCTTGTGATTGCTTGATTTTCTTTACTGAGCCTTTGTTAACATTTACAATGTAATATTGAGTGTTTTCTGAGACACCATAACCCTGCTTATAATCGAAATAATATTTTATCATTATGGAATGAATGAAGTACAGAGAAAAACTGTAATTCGAAATACATCGTGACTGTAAATGTTTTAAATTTATCTTCGTTGCCTAGGCATTTATTTTTAATGTTATGCTTCTTAAAATACTTGGAATGGAATACTTATTCGTTACCGATCCTCCAATTACCATGAAAATATGTTTTAAGTGCTTTTTTCAAGTTATGTGGCTGGCATATCTTTTATTGAGACATATGGCATCTTACTCAAAACATTGCCAGGTAACGCTTTTTTTATGTCAATGCCTATTTATCTAAAGAATTTTTACCCAAGATGATAATGAAAATTATTCATAATGAAATAAAGAAAAAACGAAACTGGGACGTTCTACCGTATATATTTCAGTGACGCAAAGTAAGTTTTATATTTCGTTATCTCAGTTTATTCATTTAGTAGCATGAAATTTTAAACAAGTATGATGAGAAGAATAAAAAACAGAATATTAGTCGATGCGCATCATGATGTGAAACTGTCGCTTTTGTTTACAAATCCAGCACGAGTCCCCTCCTCTCTCATGCAGGAGCCAACAGCATCCACTACCCACATCACTGTAATCTTTGTGTCATGTGCTATTTATTTTTACTCTATTATTTATTATGTTCACAGCATTTAAATGTTACTTTGTTTTAATGAATTAATAATTTCCAGCCAACTGCTTCAAGGCCTATATTTTTGAAGAACATTCCCCAAACAAAAAGTTTAATAGGCTTTGGTAAGTTAAAACTTATGGTTTTTATCCTTAACATACTTGATTGACGTGGGTTAGCCGAGATTAGTATTATTTTTTATTTTATTACAATTAATAAAGTGGGTCGTACGTTCTTTCTTCCAATGATCGCTTCAGGAACATTTCTAAGAATGCTTTTATTATTTTTACTCTATTGAATAAATATAAAAGAGAGTTTTCTCCTTAATATACTAAATACTGCCAACGCAACTCATTCAAGGATAATTTAAACTTTAACCAAAATAGACCTTCACTGTACATTAATCAATTTACACAAAATTAATATATACACGTACAAAATACAAATTAAAAATGGTTCTTAAGTCACGTTACCGAAACCAGGATTTTGGTTGCTTTAAGGGAGAAAAATTTAGTTTAAAAAAATTCCTCTTTAACGGTCGTATGCTAAGAAAAATGTGAAATGCACTTTTATCAGATTTAGTGTAGCTTCACAATTGTTTATAAATTTATTATATGCAAAAAGCTAAAATCTAGAGTTGCTTAGAGAACCCAGGTGGGTTTTGTTTATCTTTCGCCATGAGAAAGACCTCGATATATATATATATATATATATATATATATATATATATATATATATATATAAACTCGCAACTTCTTTACTATCTTGGTTAATTCGTATATCTCTATACTAATATTTACCAACATTATCATCAAACCTATTTTTAAATTTATAGGTAATTATATTATGGAATGGAAGAATGTGGAGCATAGCAATCATGGGCAGTCTAGATATTTGTAGTTTTCCTGTCATTTTAATTCAACCAAGTCCTTAATTGGTTCCTATTTGTTTTATGAACTGGTAGGGAATTTGAAGATATTTGCTGTCAAAATTATGATAGAGAAGTATCTTGTGGTCTATGAAATAATTGGTTGGGTTATATAGAGAAGAAGTTAAACAATTATTGTTGTCATTGTTATTATTACATGGGTCTTTTGGGGTGGAATTGATGGAGGCGAAGGAGGTTAAATATCTAAAAACTGTTCTGTCATGAGCATAGAACATTAAAGGTAGGGGTGAATTTGTTTTGCAAATCTTAAAATCATTACAAGAGGTGGCTACATTAATTTATTTTAGTACCTTCACGGTTAACAACAACCAGATATATGCTGTCAATTAATGGTGTTGTTGTCACTACATTTACTAGTGGCTTACCTATGCTATTTACGTCCTAGTATAACCTAAATATAATGTATCCTATTGATTCTTCATCATCAGTGGAGCTCATTCAAAGGTAAAGCATTTTTGTCGCGGCCGACTCTACATCATACTATGTCGGTCGGTCGGTGCCGGTTTTGCTTTTATTTTGTTTTTGTAATAACATTGTAACTATTTACCGATTCTAACGAGATTTGAAAACTTTATGTTGTTTGAACCTTCTCTTTTGAGTCATATGATTGCGAAGGTACCCTCAAGGTTAATCGGAATTATTGAAAGTTTTTAAGGTCCTAAGGTCATAAATCAGAATAAGTGAGAGAAAGCGACTTTTTGATCAGCAGACCTTGTTTAAAAATAGATCATATGGTTACATCTGTCAAGACGCTTTCCAGTGTTAACAGTAAACAGAGCTTTTTGGCGTTTGATGAAATTACTGAGCATATTGTTTTTTAAGTTTCACGTAGCTCTGGTATCTACATAGTTATATCTCACATATTAGAATTGCAGCTTATAAGGATATTGTAAATTAATTAAATATGTACAGTATAATAAATGGAGTACATTACTGTCCTACTTTACATATGTTTTGTTGGAATCAATCTAGAGCGAGAGCAAGATAGAAGCAAAAGAGTATTGCAAAAGGAAATCTCAAGCCAATCACAATGTTCTGTCCCAAGGTAATGTTTTTTACTTATGAAAACTTTGTTTTATCTCTATGAAGGATCCTCATTATTATTTTTTTTCAAGAAATCTTGGAACACTTTTATATTAGGTTTGTTTAAGTGAAAGTAACCCTCCAGGAATTTGCATATAGGTCATTATCTTATTTACAACGTGACTTTGTCCATAATCCCTTTAGTATTACATTACAAAACATAAATTTGTTTTATCATAAACTAGCGAAGCGAAGGGCAAACTTTCCCCATAGGGGAGGGAAGCGAAGCCATTGCCTAATCTTAATATACATTAGTTAAGGATATGTGATTCCCCACCGGATTTGAAAATATTTTGGTTCTATTGTATTAGGACATCAGATAGTTATATAATACTCAAAATCAGTTAATTAAGAATATAATATTTCGTATTCGTAAAAGGTCCTCAAAGTGCACTATTAAAAGGAAGTTATTCTAACTCCTTGTTGTAAAATGAGGCCGACATTTTCGTCAATTCTTCCCGATAGACTTGGACACTCAAGGTTAACGAGTAATTTTGACTCAACTCTGTTCACAACAGAGATTGGGGAGGATAGAAATGAGGAAGTTGGGGTACAACTTCACTGAATGAGGGCAAAGGATTTAAATACAAAGGTTTGGGTGCAGTTGACCGATATTAAAATAATTAAGACTGCCGGCTATGAGGCTTTAATATTTAAACAGCTATTCACAATATAGATTAAATAGAATAATGGAAATGGGTACTCGAAGTATAAAAGAACCGCAGTAACAGCTACTTGGTGCGAGCTCTACGGAGGCGGTCGAGAGGATGACTGGCAACGTTGCTACAGATGATTTGTATCAGCTTGGACTTGGGTTAGAGGCTTTGAGAGAAGAAACGGAGAATAGAATGGTTATTCAAGGGACATTAACCACGGGGAGTTTAACCTATAGTATTAACACGAACTGGAGGGAGTATTTGTGCCAAACTAAATGTACCGAAACCAAGGATGTGCCAATTGATTGTGGTTCAGATCCTTCGGTGAACTTCTAGCCTTCTACTCATAGAGAACTGGAGCACGATCAAGAAGGACGTATTTCATTTTAAATGGTAGCCCTATACTGTCGATGCCCAAATGGGACCAACAAGAAACAATATATAGGGACCACATGGAACCGTTGGTTTACCGCCAAGGGTAGCCGTGGGGGAATCTCTCCACGAAATAACACTGCGTTTGAGGATGGGAATTTCTCCCGTGGAGGGGGAGGGTATTGATAATGCCCCGGGAGACGACAGTTTCAGATTCCCATCCCTTGCTTATCATGGAAAGCAGTTTGATATTCTTACGGTCCTCACAGTTCTCGCTCACGTGAGCTGACCTCGAGCCTGACCTCGTTGTTTCGACGGGGATTATGGCGGCAAGGAACATTCATTCTCACCAACTCCTTCATTCCCAAGATGTTACTTTAAATATGTTTCACCTGACAACCACTCGATGGGTATTAAAAGTCTTAAATTTTCCTGACCTCAATTTCGGTGGGGGACAAAGGGGGATACTTGACCTTGATCAGGTCGTGCTTCGGTTGCTCGGGCATATTTACCTACAAAGAGTATCCAGCAACACAAGGAATAAATGAACTCGACAAGAACACAAGGGCTACAAGAACTAACATTAGTTCAAACGGGAGTTGTTCACCTAAGGTCGATAACGACCTAGAGCTACACTGAAGAAAAAAAAAACACAATACAAAACTGAAATATAAAATACAGGGAGCGAATTGATCTGAACAATACAAAGGTTTACTAGATCGTTCTTGATTTGTGAACACAGAATTATTGTCAGAATATATACATTTTAAACAAGAGGAACAAGATTTACCATAACAGTTAGCAGCATAAAATTTATCCTAGAGTAGTTTAGGTAGGCTCTAAAGGGTTCATACTCAAGCTATCTGCAACACATCCCGGATCCTTTTACATAATTGACTTTAAATTGATAGTCCTGGAGGTATAAACTCCACTGAATAAGGCGAACATTGTTGCTTTTTACATTTCGCAAATATGCGAGGGGCTTGTGATCCATCTCTACAAGTGGCTCTTTGCCTAATAAATACATTCTAAACATCTGAAGGGCCTATATAATGGCCAAAGACTCCTTTTCAGTCATGGCATGATTTTTCTCGCGCAGGTAAAGCTTACGACTAGCGTAGGCAGGGGGTTAACTATCTACATCATCCCTATATGTCGAGAATGAAGGCTCTTTGCCGCCAAGCGCCCGTCAAAACCACGCGGTCAGGCACTAGGTCAGTCCACGTAGGGCGAGGACCGTAAGAACAGTCAGAATATCAAACTGCATTCGACGATAAGTGAGGGATTGGAATCTTAAATGCGCATGTCCTAGAGCGTTAAAAATAAAGCCCTGTGAGAGTACTTTCCATCCGTTCAGCGCCGTTTTGGTTCGTCGAAAGATTCCCTTGCGGAGGCAATAATGGTTCCGGAAGATCCCTATATATTTTGGGCCACAATTGGGCATTGACGCTATAAGCTAGACTTTTACAACGAAACACATCATTCTCGATCTGGCTCCAGTTCTCTACAAACGTTAGGCTAGAATTACACCGAAGGATCTGAGCCCCGGTTAATATGCTCATCCTTGGTTTTGGTACATTATGTTGATGCATGAATACTCCCTACAGTTAGTGTTAATAATATTAATTAAACTCCTGGTGGTTAAAGTATCTTGAATAACCATCCAATCCGCTGTTTCATCTCTAAAGCTTCGAACCCAAGCTAGGCTGAGGCGAATCATCTGTGGCTACCTTGACAGTCATCCATTTATGCATATGAAAAGTGGCTCGCATCGCCTCTCGTCCCCACCCGTAGAGCTCGCAACGAGTAACAAGGAGTAACAAGGAAAGTAAGTACCCTAGGAGACCTTACGGTCCATTCAAAGAGGGTACCTTTGGACTAGCAATCAAAAACGCACATGGCTGCTCAATTGTTTTGCGTCCCTGAATGGCCGCTTTTCAAGACTTTGTCTAGTCTTGACTTGAAGTGGTCAACAGATTCACTGTTGACACCTTCCACTGGAAGTGCGTTTCACATACCGCAGATAATGTAGGTGAAAAAATTTCCACACAGATTGCAGTTGTAACGCTTCAGTTCAAGTTTGAAGCCGTGATTGCGCGTTCTTTTCTCACTCAGTGTGAAAATATCCCGGTAGTCAACATTGTCGAACCCTCAAGGTATTTTGAAAACTTCGATGAGCTGACCACGCAGTCTACCAGTTTCCAGCGAGAACAGATCTAATTCCCTTAGTCTATCCTCATAACTTTTATGTCGGATAGAGGGAATCAGTTTGGTTGCCCTAGCTTGTACGCGTTCCAATCTTGCGAAGTCCTTTCGAAACGAAGGACTCCAAAATTGTACGGCATACTTCAGGTGCGGCCGAACGAGGGAGTTGTACAGACAAAGTACTATCTCCTTGTTACGGTATCCAAACTGGCGCTTTACGTAGCCTAACCTTCTTTAGGCTTTCTTCTCTGCCTCGATGCACTGTTTCGAGAACTTGAGGTCGCTAGTAATAGTTACACCCAAGTTCTTTTCAGTGTCACTCGATTCAAGAGCAGTGCCCTTAAGGATATACTGAGATTGGGGGTTTCTGTGGCCGATATGCATCACTTTGCATTTCCCCGCGTTAAAAGGCATTTGCCACGTGTCCGACCACTCCCCAATCTCCTCAAGATCGTCCTGCAGGCGGGCAGTATTTTCATCCTTTGCAACGTTCATACCAAGCTTGGTATCGTCGGCAAATTTGGAAATTTTGGCAACCATGTCACCGTCCATGTTGTTGACGTAGATGATGAATAGTAGTGGTCCTAGGACAGAACCTTGAGGCACTTCGCTAGTAACGGGCACCCACTTAGAAGCCTGTCCATTCACCACCACCCGTTGCCTTCTGCCACTTAGCTAGTTCTCGTTTAGCCGGCTACGTTTCCGTCTATGCCCAGCGCTCGCACTTTCCGGAGAAGGCAGTGGTGTGGTACCTTATCAAAGGCTTTCTGAAAGTCTAAGTACACCACATCCCCTGCCTTGTCCCGATCGTGCTCACTGAAGACGAAGTGGAGGAATTCCACAAGGTTCGTCAGGCATGACCGTTGCCTTCGGAAGCCATGCTGGGAACTCCTCAGTAGCAGTAGCTATATTAGTTCGGTTCTTGTATACATCGAGTATCTATTGCCATTATTATATTTAATCTATTTATTGTGTATAACTCTGTAAATATTAAAGTATATTTTGTTCTTACATTTTCATAAGCCTAATAGCCCACACCATTCATTAACTTAATATTGGCCAACTGCACTGCAACGTTTGTATTTAAATCATTTGTACTCGTCCAGGGAAGTTGGACCTCCACATCCCCCACTTCTTTCCACCACTTCTGTCGTGCTTATAGATGAGTCAAGGTCATCCGTTTGACCTGGAGCGTCCACGCATATTGTGTAGAAGTGAGGTATATTTTGAGGTCATTCAACGAGACTATACCGTAGTAAAACTGAACCTAACCCTTTATTGCTGAAATCGGTTCGGACACGAAACGTCTTCTTAGGGTTGTATACCTGGAGGATAGGGGCGGAAGCTAATTTTCCATTCAGCTGTTCGAAGTAGGAGAGAGCTAATGGAGGACCAGACAAGGTGTTCCGTGTACTTTTGCAGAAAGTCAGACAAAGGGGCCGAGAGAGAAGCGAAATGGGGAATGAAGCAGTGCTAGAAGAAGCACATCTCATGAAGGATCCCAGGAGGACAAAATCCGCAATGACGCGGATTTTTTCCTGGGAGGCCATTCGGTTGTTGCCAATATGAAAGCAAAAGTAGTCAAATCGTATTGTAAGCAAAAGGATACTTGTTTGGGCCGATTGTGAGTCCGTGATGGCGCAGATGACGCAGCAGGGCCCGGAGGGCGATCGTTTGTCTTGGTCCTACTCGCGAGTTGCAACGTAGATGTTATCGAAAAAAAAAGTTACATTTGCCAAAACCCGTTTAATATTCTTCACATCATGTGATTGTAATTACTACAGTCCTTCACAAAGCTGAACTTGAGAAGGCAGAACTGCATAAAACCATTGTCTTTGGAGAACGCAGTGTACCTATTTAAACCTTCTGTAAAGGGTATACCGTCATATTCTCATGGCTTCCCTTTTTCATCCTAGTTGACGGTTTTTGTCGCAGGGCGACCAGATCGGAGGCTACCATTTTTGGCCTAAACCTTTGCAAACTACTAGTCTAATTTGCGTTGGGAAAGCGACTCATTCCACCCCACCCCCATGCCTTTGTGCCCCACTTCCCTTTTCTTCCTTCGGACTGAAGGATATAAATGGGGCTGTGAGCACTTTTAACCCTTGAACGCACATAAGAAAACCAGCAGTATTTCTTTTAGAAAAATGTCATAAACTAGATGTATATGAGTGGTACTTGATGTTTTATCCTAAAAATATTAAATAATTTCTTACATATGGAAAGAGAGCCTGGCATATATCTGTGCCATTGAGCCTCAGAGGGAATTACAAGGGGCTGTCAATAATTTTTGCAAATCGGTAGGGCAAAACAGAGGAAGAAGGATGGCTGTTTATGTGGATGTTTGGACAACTTATGACAAGTAAGAACCCCAAGCTGCACGCTCCTAGCTCGTCGATTTAAGAAGCAGTACCTGATCGCAGATCGTTAGTCACAAATTTCTCAACAATTGAAAAAGTTGAGCACCGCGCAGTGATCAAATATTCGACCAAGGAAGGCAAAAATGCAAAAGAGATTCATGAACGCATGGTTGCAGTGTACACCAAGACCGCGCCTTCCTATGCAACCATTGCTCGCTGGAATAGGGAGTTTCACCATTGTCGTGAGTCCCTTGAAGATGACCGCGGTCCAGGACGCCCGTGAGATTTGACCAACGAGAACAATGTGGCCCGTGTGGAGAGAATGATCCTTAAAAATCGACGGGTGAAGGTCGAAGAAATCGAACGAGAACTTGGAATATCAGACGGAAGTGTTTATCAACATCATTCCCGACAATTTGGCCATGACCCAGGTCTCTGCCCGTTGGGTCCCTAGAAACCTCACGCCCCATGATCGACTTCAACGTCGTCAAAGTCCACAAGGACAGAGTTGCACAAGCTGCCCTGCGTGAGGGCGGATTCAAGGAGCTCAACCATCCTCCGTACCGTCCAGACCTATTCCCTAGCGACTATTTTTTATTCTGCCAGCTCAAGGCTGCACTGCGTGGACTCCAGTTTTAGAACGATGAAGATGTCCAGCTCGCCGTCCAGGAGTGGATTTAACAGCAGTCGGGAAATTTCTGGTTTTCTGGAGTTCGAAGCCTCAGGGACAAATGGCGCAAGTGCATTGGAGATACGAAGGCGGAAGAAAAAAGCGACGTTGCCTCACGAGACTCTTCTCCCTGACCCGAAGATACGGGTGTGATGTCCAGCGCTTCCGGGGCTTGCGACTGTCACTCACACTTCTTGTGAGAGAGCTTCGTGGAATTGCACTCCTTTCGGGGAAATCTTGTTTAACCAAATCTCGCTGTAGTTCTGGAGCGGGTGCATATATACCCGGAGTTCTCCAAAACAGGGAGAGAGATTGATCTATACTGTAATTTTTGTTATCGGCCATGACAAACCAAAGCTTCTCTTTTCGGTGAAGTGTCTAAGGCAGGGATCAGCAGGCCAGTCTGGTGACCAGCAGCGGGAGCCATAAAAGCGGTTCACGGCGAATCCTACAAAGTAATCTCCCGACCCGAGGGGGGGAGGAGGGAAGATTGAGACGGCCAGGAGGTAGCTCAAATTTCAGCGTCATGCCTCGGTGGGAATTTTGCAGAGACCTAGGGCGAGTCCAAAAAAGGGGAGTTCGGAAGGGGGTGGAGAGTAACAGATCGCTTTCTCTTCCGAAGTAATATCTTAGGAGGTGGAGAAATAATATTATTCCGAGGGGATACCTCCACATACGCAAAAATTAAAGGTTAAGATATGAATAAGTAAAATATTTATGAAGGGAAAATTCGAGCTGATGCCAATACTGCTGGGAAGATTAACCGAACAATCAATGGATATTCTAAAATAAAATGCAGTGATGGAGAAATGTTTTGTCAGGCGCAAAGTTGGGGCTTTCTAGGCTTTTTTCTTTTCGATAATTTACTAAGCTATTTTTATGTGTCTGTGGGATCTTACAAGACAATCCATATGATATTATTTATATGTTCTTTGTTTTATGACTTCTTTTCCCAGAAGATAAAATGAATGACTGCAATTTATTCTGGCCGATATGAAATTCACGAGCAAATCCTGAACAATAGCTCTAATTTTTAATTAAATAACTTCGAAGATATTCTTAAGTTGCAGGATTCCGCTTCTAAATACGTCATTTTGAGAATCGTTCCAAAGTTTCCGAGCAGATTATGATCTAGACACTTTCCAGGCCTTACTCCCATATATCATATTTATACGGTGGTCTTGTTCACCTCTTTCTCGATTACCTTCGTCCCCCATCTACGATGTTGGAGATGCTCATGGAGAAGAGTTTGGTAGAATTGTTTATTCATACTGGTAGTCATCTAATCAAATTTTGGATTCTTCTCAAAACATTTGTCCATGAGTCCATTGAGATAAACTTTCCATTATTATTTACCCTTCAGCGCAATCTCTCATAGTCATCTGGTTGGATTAATCCGGATCCAAAAGCTATATTTTTTTACCGATTCGACGACTCCGGTTGTTTAACTAAAATTTTAATATAATGTATCAACCGACTCTTGGAGCATATCAGTAACGCATCGAGTTTGGAATAACTCTTCATGGTTTACTTTTGTTAACGAGCCTTCTCATGTCCTTGGCAGAAAGGTATTTCTAAAAGGCTAGGCTTGAGAGGGAATGCGTAATATACTTCTTTATTTAGTGGCGATTAACTTTGCTTTTAATATTCCGCGTTTAGGAAAATGTACTAGTCACCAGAAGATATTTGTATCTTGTCTCGACATGCTAGTTTGCTATTAAATAGCATCATTCTTAATATATTTTCTTGCACTCTTTATTCGCACTGGCAGAGGCTTAGCTTTTATATGAGCGTTTATTTGAGATAACAATTAAAATCCATCCTTCGGATGAATACAGTTCACGGTCAGCTGAAACAGATCTCTGAGAGAAAGTTCCTTAGTTATTGCCTCAGTTGGTATCTCAATGAGTACTTCTGTCGTTCTTTACTTCGCTGAAATTCTTATCTATCTATGTAAACTTCGTGTTATTAAAGTCTCTGCCATATTTGCCTCGTTAGTTTTTGATTTACCTCCCTCAGCTATAATACATTCGGGTAATTTTCGATAAATGCCCAAATATTTGGCTATGTGAGTTGTAACCTGCTCAAATAATTGCTTAAGCTTTCTAAGCATTTTTACGATGAACTACTCTTCTTTTTTTCTTGAAGTCTAGAGGCTTCTAACTTTGAGCATAAAATTCTATTATAGAATATTGTAACTATTTTATACTGTGCAGGTTATTAGAATGGTATGATTCGAGATTGAAATATTCAAAATATGGCAATGCGCGTAAAATATAAAATTTAGTTTTTGAAACAATTTTATTATTCCAATGTTGAAATAAATATTCCCCTAGAAAGACCTCTCTTCTACAAATGTATTTGTGTATTATTCGTTGACTGTAATTGACTTCATAACAAACAACTTATTACAGGATATAATGGAAGAACTTCAGCTAAAGATTTTAGTCGAATTGCTTACGGTGTACTAGAATGTAGAACCGATGTTTCCACACCAAGCTAATAATTCCAACGAGCTTACTAGTTAAGGCTCCTGTTACTAATTCATAATTTCTTAAATATTATCAGGATTATATTGTGCTTTATTTTCCAGTAAAATGCTACAAAATTGTCATTATACTTTTGAATTATATAATATATTTCATATAAAAGGATATAGCTAAGTGTATAGATCACTCCTGCACATGCGTATCCTTATCATTTTTTTCGTAAGTTAAACTGCTTTTTTTTTCAAGCAAACAATTCAATCCAGTATATACTGTCATGCCTCCATCATAGCATTCATATCTAATCTATCTTTCTTCTGTTGCGTTTATCTACTACGAATAAGATTTGCATATGCAGAATGACACAGAGAATTAAACAAATTAGGCAGTCGAGTGTCCAGTAAACAACTCATTTTCACATTCATTGATAACCCGCTTCTCTGTCATTCAACAATAAGTATAGTTTTCAGTCCTGAGGGAGCTTGGCCTCTTTGGTTCTTTTTTATTATAATGATATTAATTTCGTTGAATTCTTGATATTCACAGCAAGATTTTATTAGGAACATTTTCTAGTATTTCATTAGTTGACGGCCGTAATCAGTTGGTCGCCATCAAAGGGGGTCGCAAGTATTTAAAAAGGGAAGTAGTTATCAAAATGCTCTCATCATTGGACCTATTTCTGATTCATAAATGAATTAATGGCCTCCTTCTCACTTCTCACTTACGGAATTAATGGCTTACTCATCCCGTCTCACTTACTGAGTTAATTAATTAGTAAAATACTAAGTAATTCAAATTAGCCGTATACAAATTACATATATAATGCAATTTTTACGAGAGGAAGAGTTCCATTATATAATGTCTTTGTAGAGGTATACGAGTACGATTTAACCGAAGCTGTTAAGAAGTTGCGAGTGTATATATATATATATATATATATATATATATATATATATATATATATATATATCGAGGTCATTCTCGTGGCGAAGAAAACCAAAGAAAGGAAAACAAAATCCACTAGGGTTTCTCTAAGCCACTCTATTCAGTCTCGAGTAAAATAAAAGTACGATAAAAATAGTAAATTTATGACACATTTATTCCTGACCTCAGCTCAAAATCATACCCTTCGAGGGCGTACTTATAAACAAACAAGTCCAAACTTCAAACTGTCGGTCTCGCATTACGCTGTCCTAGATCAACAAGACGACAAGCCCGGCTGAATTGATACCTACTTCTGTCGATTCAACAGGCGATCTAGTTTTCCTAATTTCAAAATTTCGAGGAAGAAAAATAACAGACGCCCAAAAGCCAGGAAGCTCTCTGGTCTCCATTGCTATCCCAGACCCCTCCCCTTCACCCCGCGGGAGTAAGTCTAATATAGAACGGTTCACCAGGCGAAAATTGGACTTTTTAGTTTTCGTCCCGACATCGAGAAGAATTTGCTGGGATAGTGTCCCCCAGCAAGTTAAGAAGGACTTTCATTTTCTTCGGCAATACCAGATTGCACCAATTATAATCAAGACAGTTCGATTACCCAAAGATCGTCAAGTGATCTTAGCTCCAAGTACCATCGGCACAGTTCGATTACCAAAAATCGTCAAGTGATCTTACCTCCAAGTACCATCGGCACAGTTCGATTACTCAAAGATTGTTAAGTGATCTTACCCAATCTGAGTGTGACACACCTAACTAGATAGATTTCTCACTCAAAACAGAAGCTCTACAAGCGAAATCAACTCACTAGAAAATCATACAGCCATATGCAGCCCTCGTCTGATAAATCATAAATGTTCAACTCCTCGCCTCCTCAATCGTCGTTTATTTTACTCCTGATTCTCCTACGCTTCCTCGAAATTTCGCGTGACATCGCTCGTCCACCCCTTGTTTGACCGAACGGCATCTATTGAGAAGCAAATATACTAGATTCAAAAAGCATCTCTGGACAAGATTCGAGTAAAGGTAATTCTTTTTGATTTTCTTGATAAAATACCTTATGTGAGTAATCAATTCTATCGTTATGTCCCAGTTCAGTTAACGTAGCGTCTTTTGTATATCTTAAAGACGAATTCTTTTGCAAGGAAATTGGTCTCCCTTAAAGCAAACATAAACCGAGTGTCGTTAATTGGATTTAAGAACCATTTTAAGTTGTATTTTGTACGTGTATATATTAATTTTGTTGGAGTTGATTAATGTACAATGAAAGTCTATTATAGTTAAAGTGTTTAAATTATCCTTGAACGAGTTGCATTGACAGTATATAGTATATTAAAGAGATAACTCCCCTTTATATTTATTAAATAGACTTAAAATAACAAAAGCGCTCTTAGAGATCGATCCTGAAGCGATCACTGGAAGTAAGAACGAACAACCCATTTTTATTCATCATAATAATTAAAAACAAAATAAATAATTATAATCGCGGCTAATACACGGCAGTCTCAATATAACTTTGCTAGTTATCAATTTACCATACCCTGGTACGGAAATGTATAAATCACTACGGAAAGTTTGAACATTGTTAATAAAGAAAAGGCTTAGAATCCTTATCGTCAATTCTGTGTTTCGCCTTTTCTCGTTATTTGCCAAAGGTTTCTTTATACATTCAATACCAAAGTTCGGGTATTAAAAGCCCGAAATGTTGAATAGAGAAATACCTAGTGGAATTCTCACTCCACGTCTTTTCGTTCTTCATCCAATTTCAATTGCAACTCTAATGAAGCCGCCCAAATCTTTATTTATATATATATATATATATATATATATATATATATATATATATATATATATATATATATATATATATATAAATATAGGGGGGGAGGCATGATTGCGCGTATGTAAATGAAGAAAAATATCAGCAAACTGGAAAATATTTAATCCTCGCGTCGATGGTGTAATTAAAAGAATCTGTGCGTGAGAGAAGTGCAGGAGATTTTCCAGGCATATATATATATATATATATATATACATAACCCACAAAGAAACAAAGTACAGCAAGCTTTGTAGTGGACCCCTCACGCCTCTTCAGATCAGATATCTGAACACAAATCAGGAAAAAGACGAAGAAAAATACTCCCCCCCCGAAAGAACGAGCCGCCCACTTCATTAATGGGAAACAGCCTACATACTATAGATATCGGATATAGTGCCATTTATTTACCTTTGCCATGCTAGGATTTTTTATTAACTGAAGAGTTTAGAATATTATTTATCTTAAAATAACCCCAAAGAAATAATGAATTAAATATCTTAATAACCAAAAAGTCAATAAACAATCAGCCGCCTGACGTAACTTGAAACCTGGAAGTCATAAATTACTTCTTTATGATTGAGATTTTGTTTGCATTGAAAAGGAGCGGAAAGATATTTTGATAACTTAAATTTTCTTCTTTTTTATTCTGGATAATTGGAATTCGGCCACTTTAATTATCTCCATTGTTAGGATCCGTGTTTTGAAAAAGCTCCTTTGGTTTCAATCAAATAGAAATTTCCTTATTATTGAATTACAAGCGATTTAGACATAGTCGCTATTGAAAGTGTGTAGAGTAGGGTGGATCAAAAAATGTGGGTTTGCAAATGTTTTCGAAGTTCATTCTTCCAGCACGATGTTTTGATGGACCCAACATCCAAAACTATTGTGTTGAAATTTCAGAATTCTAAATTAATATTTTCAGGTTACTTAACGCAATTGAAGCTTTGAAAAAAAGCAAAAATGTGGGAAAATTCTATGTTTGTTTTCGAACGTCAAATTGTTACATCAACATTTATGTCCTATTCGGGCTATATTATTTCCATGAAACTTTTAAAAAATTTATTATCATAAAACTTTACAATCACTACTTCCACTTTTATTCTATTGAATAAAAATAATCTATTAACTATTCGATAAGTTTTCTTTCCTTTTATTCCGTTTACTTCCATGCCCTCTGTAGATTTTTATCATCATCACTCTGAAATAGAAGGAATTGAACAATTAACAGTCCAATATTTAAATTTTCCCTAATATTCAATATCAATCTATTCAATGCAGTTAGATCTTCGTATTGTTATTAACTTTCATTACGAAGTCCTTCTTGGTATTAAATGAGAGTATTTTCCTCTTTGACTCAATCCTACTCCTTATATAGCCGTCCCATTTATCTAGTCCACAAACTGCTAGTGACGCTTCTGTGACCAGTTTGATGCACCTCTCAACCGCTTGTGTGTGACAAGGAAACTTTGGAATATCTAATTTAGGAATTGACGGATAAATTCTTCAAGTTGATCATCAAAGAGGGTCCTCGTCATCTGAGGTTCTGTCACAACGGTCGGCTGCTAATTAATTGGATGGATGTAGTTGGCAGCTTCAAAGTTTAATCTTGGTTCTTGAAATTGCGTATTGATTTCTCGTTATAATCTTTTCATGCTTTCATAATTCTTCTCCATGCGTGTTCCCGGATCTGATTTTGTTCATCTTGCAGCATGCAGAGAAGAATGTTTTCTGCATGTGCAAAATAGTCATTCTTTGAATCACTGATCGCAACACAATCTTTAATTTGTTTGTTCAACCCTTGCAGCAATTGAACCTTTTTGAAGAGGTTGAGTGCTCTATTTTGTAAATAAGAGTTAGCTCTTATTTCAATTCAGTATGGTGCATATACCTTCATGATGAACAAAACAATAAAACAATGGGTTTCAGCGTGCCAGAAGGGTTGGAATTCGAACATATAATAGAAGTATCCGATTTGCCGTTCTAAGCCATCGTGCATGCGACATTTTTCCCGGACTCTTATGAGCCATTCAGCAGAACATTTACCTCGTGAGATAGATAGAAGGATATCAAACAGATACTTTTGATCGATGCTGAGGATTCCTCTGTTAGCAGAGGGTAATTAGTTGGAATTAGTCTAATTCAAAAAGACTTTGAGTCCCACATTGATCCAGGTTAGGCTCCGTTGTTTTCTTATCAAAAATTGATGATGAGATGGCGCAATGGGAGATCATTTGCTTGCAGCTGGCAAATAAACCAATGCAGTGGTCTAGTAAGTTTTTATTCTAGCATTCTAATCACACCTACTTTTGTTCCTCTATTCACTGCCGTTCTATAGCTTCCCACAGTAACGAGTTCATCAGTTGCGTTGTTATTTGCTTCTAGATATGAGAATATTGCGCCACATATAGCTTTTGCAGATACTTTCTTCATTGCCGGGTGTTCAAGGTATTGTGGACCAGGTTATTCTATCATAGAGATGTGCCCGTCCATTATCTTCTTCTTGTAATGAGTTCCCTCCAATCGTCTCAACAAACAATCGACTTTCTTTTCTACAATCAAATTAATTAGAATATAATGGCTTATCTGATCTAATTACTTGTTGTAGTGTAGTACATTTATTGACACGCTCTCTTCCTTTTGACGTGTCAACTACTCAGAAGTTTCTTTGCCTTCAATTGACGATAAGACCTTAATGATTGAACTTGTTATTAAAGCTGCAGCTCGATCAGAGAGAGCAGTGCGGTCACCTGCAAAGGCAAGTTCTCACAATTTTATTTGTTTAGATGGAGACTTGGAGGCATTTTTTTGTTAATTCCTTTGCGTTTTACGGATGAAGGAAGCTCATAGTCGCTAACTTCATCACCAGATTCTGTTTTTTGTGCTGGATGGAGGAAGAATCACTTCAATATTATATGTCGAAGTATATGGTTGATTTGAAGGACAATACTCATGATTCTTCCTAACTGCACTTTTCTTTGATTTACTTTAATCGATATTGCCCATTACCATTTTTCTAGTTGTTCTTTGGTCTTCCAGAAAGGTTTGCTCTAATAGCAGCACCTTCTTTTATTTGCTACAATAACAGTTTTCAAAGCTATAGCATTTAAATCACGAAATATCAAACAATTGTTCTGCATTCTTTGTAAAATCGTCACATTTCTGTTTGAATGACGTCACATTTTTTCTGCAGATATTTCTCATAAAAAGCTGATATTTCGAATAAAAATTAAAAACAAAATTTCTAGCTGCCTCTTTTGACACAAAAGGGATAAATGCCGTTTTCCCAATTGAAAGTATCTTCTCAGCTACTAAAGTGATACTTTGTTTAATTGGCGTCTTTTCTATTGCTTTTCTTTTCTTTTTCTCGTTCAAACAAAAAATATTTGATAACATTTTTATAAGTTGGCAACACTCGTTCACTTATGGCGCTGAGTGCGCCAAACAAAGGGCTTTCAATTTCATGACGTATTCTAGGTTTAAATGCCATCATTAAATCTTGTTTTAATATTTTTATTACATATTATTTAGCTCTGAAATATAATAAAACATGAATAAATATTTATTGTACTCTATAAATAACTGTTCTTAGACACAAATAGAATAATATGATCAAAACAATACACACTAGAAAGAGCCACACACACGCACACACACACATACACTCTTAACAAGTTTCTCCGCGCTACTTTCCAAGTTCATTTACTTGTTCTTTAAAATACATTAATTATTTTTTTCCGGTATCAATTCAAAATTTAAATTTATTTTTCAGATATAATCAACAAATTTGAAAATTTAGTTAAAAATCCAATTAGAATCATAATTCAAAGGTGTTGAGGAAGCTTGAAAAATTATCTTATCAAAAAATCCTTTTAGCAGGTTTATTTTGACTGAAAGCCCCATAAGAAAATCCTGGTCGGAAAATGATATATTTATAGAAAGAAAATTAAACAGTTCATGTTGTTTAATATGTAAAATGAGAGAATAAATAAACAAATTAATAAATGAGAATAGAAAAATAAAGAAAATGTTATTATTATTACTTGAAAATATAAAAATGATATAGACAATGTAAATAAATTATACATTGTTAAAATGAAAGCAGAATGTGATATTGGAATATGAAATATAACTGATTAAAGTCGATAAAATCTATTGTAAATTGAAAACACCAGAAGAAATAGAAAATAAATAACGATGTGGAAGGAAATATAATTGCCAAAACTTTAAAGATACAAGTAAATCAACAGTCAAATGAATCTATACCCAAAATGGTAATTATAAATTAAAGAAAATATAGAAAATGTTATATAAAACGGAAAGGAAGTAAAAAGTTTTAGGAGTGAGAGTATTGCACGAAAACAGGATAAATAATTTGTTAAAACTAACCAAAGCATACAAACAGCTGATATTTACCAAGTGGCAGAGAAGGCATTGATATCAGAACTATCAATAATGTTACGTCTCAATAAAATATACTACTTCTGAGTTTATCAGAATTATTTTTAGGGAAATACCCTATAATACGGTTAAGGCTATCTCGCTTACCACAGCATATACATATTGATCAAATCAAAAATTATATTATTTTTAACTAAATAGTGAGAAAAAAATAACCATAATCTTTGCTTTTGTAGTAGGACTATTCATTGGTGCGAAAAACTCCTAGAACCGTTAGAAATTTGACGATATCGTGATTGAACCATAACAAATTAAGGATATCTTCATTACACCTTTACAAATTTTGCAAAATCGTCATTAAACCGTTACAAAGTTGAAGATATCGACATTGAACCGTTACAAATATGACACTAATTTCATTGAACCGTACCAAATTTGAAGAAATTTTCATCGAACCGTTACAAATTTGAGGATATCGTCTTTGAATAGTTAGAAATTTGAGGATGTTGTCTGTCCGAGAACCTTCATAAATTTGACGATGCCGTCAGTAAACCGTTACAACTCCGATTATACTCTCATTGGCCCGTTAAAATTTTGAAGATATCGTGTTTTAACCGTTATAAATACTTGGAAATCTTCACTGAACTGTTACAAATTTGACGATATCGTAATTAAACCGTTGTAAATTTGACCATGAATTCAAGTAATCGAAGAGTTTGGTAGTAGAAGTTTGAAGGAATACCGTTTGGCTGGTAATACTTAGTGTGGAAATTGACATCTTTTTCGAAATTAAAGTATGATGAGGCGAAAGGGCGGGTCATACTTTGGGGCAACCATATATTTTCATTAAATCCTTTAATGAGGGCAGCTTAAATGATAAATTTTCGGGTTTTAGATTTTGAAAAACTTTATTATGTTCTAAAGTTCCTCCTACATACATAAATTTCCATTTAAATAGAAGTAAATTTTTCATCTTTCGTCACGAGGTTATGTAACCTATTTTTATTTAATCCTGGTACACACAAATAACCTCAAATTAACATGCTTATTGAGTGAGAAATCTGTATGCAAATCTCCACATATAGCTGCATGGGTCACTTTGGGACATATTCAAAGTTAAACTTCACCAGAGCACACAAATCTTGCTTTGACTCTTTTCTGGACATCAGGCGTCTACTTGTCTCTTGTGCCCTGATTCCTCCATCACTCTTTCCATTTGAGAAATACTTGGAAGAAGCCTCATTCACCATTCTTACAACTCTCTCAATGCTCTGCGTGTGACAAGGATAATCAGGTACTTTCATAGGAGAATCAATGAAGTTTTTTAATTCAGCAGTACTTAAAGAGCAAGTAAGAGTAGGCTCAGATACATCCTCTGACCAATTGATCAGATCTCCAATCCTTGTAGCATCAAAATTGATGTCTGGTGTCCTTCTAAGCCTTACAAAGGAGTTTCTCAGTTGAGTATCTGGGTTGCCTTCTTCCCTAATGGTCTGGATTCTTTTCACCCCTTCAGTTCTATCCGCCTGATCTTCAGAGCATAGCAGGGTTTGGAGTATGGTTTCACTCTATGCATACCAAGCAGATCTCTTAACAGTTGGTAAAACAATATCCAACACCTCCTTCTTCTGAGACTTAAGGCAGTAAGATTGATAAAGAATGTGCCTAGGTCCCTCGGTCCAAGAGTGCTTAATCTTAACGTTAAACTAGCATGGGTAATATACACCAATGATGAACCCAACAATCAGTAGTAGATTCTAAAAGGCTTTGTCCTTTGAGTTCATGCTTTGACACACACAGCCGAAGAAGTCTGGTAGCTGTACTTAGCCAGCAATTGCGGTTTACTGGTCCTATTTTCAGTAGAGAAAGCCCTGCAGGAAGCACTCAATCTCTGATTGCCGATTCATTTCTATAGCCGTAGTGTTGATCAATGGACAGATCTTGCACCACTTTCTGAAGTATCTTGGTAAGAGAAGGACGTAAAGATATTTGAGTGAAATTTGGGTTGATATCCAAGTCTGTAACAGAGTCAAGGAGCTTTCCTATTGGGCCAGAATATCTGTTATCAGATAGTGTTGGGGCATCCAGGTTGATAATTTGATAACGGAGAGAGAGTTCCCCAGTGTGAAGGTAATATACCAATCAAACAAGCTTTCTGCCCAAATGGAGCTCCATTTTTTCTATTATTGCAGCATTTATACCTGTTTTTCACATTCGTGGAGACTCTGTCAATAGCCATTAAGCTTTTATCCAAATCTCTTTTCCTCAGCCATCCAAACATAGCCTTAGCGATCTTCTCTGCATGTGATTTTTCTTTTGTAGCCTTTTTGTGACAAAGCGGAAGAGGTAATTGCTCCTGTTTTGTTTTTGCTGGGAACAATTTTTCACTTTCCTCTGCCTCCATCATAAAATTTGTCTCATCAATTCTTCTATCAAAGAGAACATAAGAAATTCCGACATCCTTCCTTAGGTTTTCCTCAAACTCATGTTCAATAATTGTCATTAGCTTTTCCTGTGCTCTCTTAACTTGATTCTTATCAATTACTTTACTTGTATCTTCCTCAGTAATGAATCCAGCAACAATTAAAGCTGCTGTTGCTCTAGCTGCAGTTGGTTTCAATCCTACACCATACTTTATACTAGCAAGAGCAATATTTGGAATTTAATCATAATTATATCTATTCCTGGTGGAAGATTCCGGCTATTGGACACCTTCAAATGTTACTTCATCATCCAAACTGTTGACACCATCAGAATTTTCTGCCTTCAGATCTTCACCTTCTGCCAAAAAAATACTCGATTTCTTTTCTTGCTGCTTTTCCTGCTAAAACAGCGCTTCCCTCCTCACTTTTTCTCTTTCTTTCTGCTATCCTTTCTTTTTCTTTCCTTTCTGAAGCACTTAATTGTCTATTATGCTCTTAAATATCAGGACCTCCAAATTGAAAGGTACCCTTACTTCCAACCTTCTCATTATGTCGTTTAATAAAGGCCAGTTCCCTAGTAGGTATTTTTTTCTCTTTACTACAACAGCAGTTATTGTGGGCTTTAGTATCACAGCCATTACAACCTACTTCCACACAACTGGAAATTTGACATTTGCATGTCAATATATAAAAAAACTTAACTAGTTTTGCAATGAATTTCTCTTTAATTCATTTTTTCCTTTACCAAGGGAAACTTTTACTACCTCGTTCCACACCTCCTTAAGCTTTAAAATTATTGTGACCTTTTGATTTACAACAGGTGGTTTGAAGAGAGCATTAGCTTTGGTCCACTGATTAATCAAGCCCTGATATATGTCTTTTACCATTTGGTCCACTTCATAATTTCTCCGGTCATCTTCACTTTGCTCCCTCAGGTAGATGCCGTACCTCAAAATATCTCATATTGTTGGTAACTCAGACCTTATCAGCTCTTTCCCAGTCCCAACAAAATTAGTCAGATGAGAACTTGATTAAGACCTTGTCTTGATTTTCGCCATTGTCACACTAATCGCAGTATGCCCGTAAATGTAAAGATGGTAGTTAGATTAAGAAATAATCCCTACCAAATAATTATGTTATTCTAAAATGATCCACAGCCTTTACTAGAATTCAAATAAAATTTAAATGTTCTATAAACAGTTACTAGTTACAATAGTTACCAGAACTAGCAACACTACTGAATATTGTCTTCAATTGAATAATGAGCACAGGCTACTTGCAATTTTGTAGTTAGACCAAGCTAAATTAAGGGCCATTTTTAACACATTTCCTACTTCTCAATTCTCTCTAATACATTTTTCCATTTTTGTAGACAAATATCTTTCAGAATACATAAATGTATTGATTATAGAAAACGGTAAATTTGATATTTTATGGGTAACTAAAATAATAGTAAAATATAGTAAATGACCGAGAACTAACAATATTTCAACTTCAAATTTATGTAAGTTATATAAATTAGAATTTAACTTTTCTACCAAAAGTATGTTCTTTTTACCAATGAGGCGAGGTTGATAGAGTTTCCTGTGAGTTTGGTGGCATATTAACTAAGAAAATGCAGCGCAGAACCCGTAAGCGTAGGTTTACGCTGAATGGAAGTGGAAAAAACGTCGGCTGTGCGTGTTATCATTCCAAAATTGGTCCTGAACTGCCTGAAAACGTTCTAAGGAAGCAAGTTTTAGGTAACATTTTGAAATTATGGCTGAGTTCTTGGGTCAAATTTAAAGTCCATTTCTCTTAGATCAGAAGCCTGCCACGTGCAGGCTTGTGAACGACACATGACTCGTGAAAGTTCTGCAATTTCTTTCTCCTAACGAATGATTTACCACAGAATATCCAAACCAGCGAAAAGGAGATTCATCCGAGAATATCAGTTTGCACCATTCTTCACCAGTCCATTCTTTAAATTTCCTACAAAAGTGAATACTTTCTGTGGCTCTTTCATGGTGAGATGAGGCTTCATAGCACCCCTTTACAAATTGAAACCTTAGTCGAAAATTCTCCGCCTCACTCTAAAGGCTGAAGCAGTTACACCTGCGTTTTTCCAATCATGAACAAGGTTGACACTAGAGGCACCCCGATCCTTGAGCTAAGATCTTACCTAGAGGCGATGTTGTCCGTCATTTGAAGTTCTTTTTGTGCGGGGTAACATTGTTTGCAAAGAACAATTTCTGCAATTGAAAAATATTTAAGCATTTATTTTTATAAAAATATTACAAAATAGATAAATATTATACATCATTCATTGAACCCATATTTGTTTCCATTTTACACTTTTGATCGAATATCAAAGATCCAGGTAATGAAAATCGCCTCCTAAGGCAACAAGATCAGAGCTAAGAAAAGAGGCACTGTTTTTTATTATTATTTTTGAAATGTTGACTTTTTAAAAATAAGAAATTATTTAAATATTAGAATAATCATTTGTATTACGTAAATTCAAAAAATGAATGTAAAAAATAAATAAATATATATTTGTATCAAAGGTTTTGGCCATAACTCTATATATCAATTCTGATTTTCTAAAACAATATTTTAATTACTATTATAGTAAAATACTAAATAATTTAAATATATTCAAGTATGTGCAAAATATAATTACGCGTAAGAAAAAAAGAGCAAGGTCGTTCATCTTTCATTAAAGAATTAAACTCATTCTAACTCAAGGTTACCCTCGTATACATAGAAGGAGTCAACTTTAGATGCTATAAAAAATTCTAACTGTTTAGGATTGTTTCTGTCTTGAACGTTCTTAATACTTTTTATATTATATATTATATTATATTATATTATATTTATGAATATAAGCTTGGCCAAACATCTAATTTCTCTACAGCTCTTAACGTTATATTTAGGCTAGTAAATAGGTCGTTTTAGTTCCACAGTTTCAGCTCTATATTTGTTCTGCGGGATAGGTACCAGTCCAAAAAGTAATAGCGACCTCCTTTTCGCTTTGATGCAATTTTATGAACTGATAGTATCACTAATAGTATTAGGGAAATAGGTTTTACTCTATTTTATTATGAGCTAAGCTGAATTTCCGTCTATATGTGATTAGGGATTAAGCTTGGATCTCTTCTGTATGTGATTGACTTCTGTATGTTATTAACTTCGAATCCCGTCTGCATGACTCTTTTTAATTAGAAAGCTACAATGCAAGCTGTTGTGAATTAGGACTGTAACGTTGATTCTCAGATTCAAAACTGAACTTCAATCTGATGTTTGTTCCAGTTCCCGCTGTACTAGGTAAGGAGATATCAAAATTCAAAGATTTGTACATTTTTACCACCCTGTTACATACAGGATGCTAAAAAACGTACCATTTTTTAATTTTAAAATCTCGCTCCTGATATATGTGACCTTATTCGATTTTCAAGCAATTTAATATCTTTTGTTTATATTTGTGGCGTGAAATTTGTTAATTTCCTAACCATAATAAATAGAAAGCTCTGAAAGTAAATATATATTTAAATAATTATTCAATCCAGTATCAATGAAAGGAACAGAATTTTTGTTCAAACTTCAATTTTCTTAATTCCTAGGTACACTGATTGTTGGATTAAGCTAGAATCCCTCTGTGAAACGAATATAATAAGGTAGAATCTTTTCAGATTTTTATGGGTCTTTACTTTCCTAAGACAAATTTTTAGTATAAAAACGAATGTTGAATAAAAAAGAAAGTAATTCTACTCGAAATTGATTTTCACTATTGAACATTAATATAGAAAAATTGCCAAAAGAGAAAGAAAACGCTATTATCGCTTGTCAAAAAAGGTAGTAACGTTGTAAATCGTAAATAATAGGTTTAGTATCGACGTTGAATAAAAAATTTTAAGTAAGCCAAATGGCAGTGAAAAAATTTATTTTTTTCCTAGGTTTAAAGAAAACTTCAATCATAGTCGAAAACAAATCGAGTTTCTTTAATACGCTTTGAAAAGGGTAAGGAAACCTAGTTTAGCGACACAATAAGTATTGCAGAAACTAAATCGGAAATTTTAGGAAACGCTTACGCTAAAAGATGTTATTTATTTATTTTAATGAAAAAGATGACTCAGTTCGAAGGGAAAGTAAAACGTATTGCATATGGTTCGAAAAACGGAAAATTTTATTATTATACTTTATGTAGTTATTAATTCTGAAATGGCAGAAAAATGCGAGATTGATAAATTAATTTCAAGCGATTTCAAATTTTTAAAATATGCTTTCAAATAGGTATCTCCCCCTCCCCCCCCCTCCAAAACACTATTTTAATCTGTCAACTGTCTTTAGATAGAATATGCAGCTAAGTTTGGTTTTCTCAGTTGTAAAAAGGTTTCGCTACATTGTAAAATGTCCATCGAAGGGCGATAATGCTCATTTCCAAGGCGCAACACAAACCCTATACGGACAGAAGTCAAGAATTGTGATTACACTTTTTTAGAAGAGCAACCTACATTGGCGACCAATTGATAGAATTCCTCAAGATTCTGAAAAGCCAGGATAATATAAACTTTGATTCAATATATAGTTTTGTCCAATGGCTCCTGGAAGAATTCACTAGAAATTGCAAGTAAATGATTATGTAAGGGCAATGACACGATATATAAAAGGGCATTTAGGTGACTGCACTATTTATCATTAATTATATTTAAAGTCCTTAATCACAATTAAATTAGAAATTACCAAAGGACTATTTTCTTTAATATTAATTGAAGGCCAACATCAGATTGAATTATTAAAGGTTAATAAGGAACATGTGAACTCATCACAAAGGCATCTTGAACTTAGGCAAAACTTCATGAGAGGATGAAAGAGACAAACAGAGTTGTAAAGATATTCCCAGATTGTAAGGAATGGCCGAAAAACGATTTTTCATCGACTCTTAGATGTGGATGAGAAGTTAGAAGGAAATGATACAATTGTCCTTGATAGCAAACATTCAACAAGTTTTTCTTTTACGTTCTTACTTTCTTTCAACCTCTCATCCAATTCTATGCATGACTTTCGTGTCGTTAATGATGATGTCCATGATGAATTAAATATAGTAACTAATAAAGTTTAATTTGAACTAACGAATCTTTTTGTAAAATATCTCATTATTTGATGTTGTGTTTTTATTAAGCTCTTTCTAAGTTCAACCAGACACAATTTCTTGTTTCACTTCTCAAGGGATATCTTCAGAGACTGAATTACTTGACCTTTTTCAACTGGTAGATTCCCTCCGTTTTTTCCGGAGATTCTCAGCTAGACAAATGCCTAAAATTCAAATGAGTTCTCTCCAAAGTAATTTCGTCTATTCACTTGATCATACATACAGGAGAAATAAATGTAAAGTGAAGCTTTGAAAGAAATCTTCCGAAGACATGGACGATGGTGTGTGATGATGGCTTCTCGAAGTCGTTGCCACACCAATATTATTCTAGTTCTGCGTAATTGCTAGGCTATCAACTACTTCTAAGATCGTCTTAAAAGTATTTTCTTTGGTTGGTCAACGCCTGCAGTTCAGGAGGAGGTTTTTGAGCACTCATGAAGTTTTAAAAGATGTTTATACCGAAGCTCCACAAAATTAGTTTGCTTTATTTACATAAGTACCAATATTACTTAATCCTTGAGTGGGCAATATTAAGGGAAATTTTAATCTCTAATTTCACCAGTTCTTTGTAAAGAAAATGGTCACAGAGTGTGAAAGAAAGAGCTAAAGCGTAGATGATCACGGCGATACCAGACCAGCATCACATAGGGACGATCGCAAAAAAGTTTGCAATTGGACAGAATTATCGACGAAATTTTATATTGCCCACAAAACAAACGATTAATTCATTGACGGATTTTTTGACAGGTTTTACGTTCCTTAGCAGGATATCCAAATATAAGCACTTCTGATATGAAGCGATCTTTTAGGAAGAGGTACTTTATAGGTTATTTATATTTGCAATGATTACACAAATAAATTTGAGGTAAAAGATTTAGTAATTTCTTGCTCCCCAACATGCTTTTTTGTTCGAAAAGGGGAAGAAACTAAACAAATTAAATAGTAGAAAATTTATAACACATTCGGGGAACTTAGCTAGACAGCAGGAACAATAAATTCCTTGAAAGTTTTAAACTCACTACCATAATATATATATATATATATATATATATATATATATATATATATATATATATATATATATATATATATATAAATATAATATATATATATATATATATATATATATATATATATATATATATATATATATATATATATATATATATATATATATATATATATATATATATATGCGGTTAAAAGGGCTATCTTTGGCAAACACAGTTTTCCTCAAAGTCCTCTGAAGGAGCTCATCTCACATACACAAGAAGGTAACACTTAAAATAAGCATTCGCTCAGATAGCCCGAAAAACTATCTTTTAATTGTCCTTTTCAATCTCACCGCTGTTTGTCGAAGAGAATGGAAAATTTATTATTATAGAGGGCTTTGAGTAAAACTGTTTTGCCAAATAAGCCTTTTAACCGGATAATTAATTGCGTTACTGCAATAATTTTTTTTAATATATATATATATATATATATATATATATATATATATATATATATATATATATATATATATATATATATATTATATATATAGTCATATGAGTTGCTCCTGTCAGAGGACGCTCAGGTACATGCGATATACTTGTTTTTAGGGCACAATGTTTCGGGTGTATCACCCATTTTCAAGTTCTAAACTCATAAAACAATAAAAATAATGTAAAATATGATTAAATTGTGATAGTCAGTAAATCTATTAAGGAGGCAAAAAATCTGTTAAAACAGGGCAAAGTTGAAGTATTTTTATCGGGAAATTGCCAAAAAAATTAAAGGTTAAATTAAAGTAATTTCATTAAACGAGAAAAATTAATACACTAAAATAAATTTGGCAAGGAAAAAAATAAAAAATAAATAATTATCAATAAACTACCATTATAGAAATGACAGATATTAAGATCTTATTTAAATAAATATTCAAAATATTGCCTTTTGAAGTTGGACCTATCCGTGGTCACTAGCACGGATACAGCGTTAGACGGTGTAAGAATGGAGTCACTCGGCGGCAAAGGCAACGTCGAGATATGCAGCGTATGCATTGAGAGCCTTTAGGGACTCAAAAAGAAGCTGAACCCTCGCGTGCAAGCGCAAATGGCATTGTTTATGGTGCAGAACAAGTGATCTCACACCAGCATTGATAAATAGGCTCTTAATTGGGGACATGCAGAAGGGAAAGGCCAGCAGATGGAGACCGGTGTGGTAGATTTGGTCTGCGGAGACGTTAAACTCACATTCGTATTCTAACTTTGAGAAAACAAAGAAAGAAAAATAAGCTCCAAGTGCTGAACATTATGGAAAGAAGAATTTCTATGGTGGAGATACAAGTTACCTTAAAATTATGATTATGCGACTTTTAGGTGAGACGTCAGTCAAAAAGAAGATGAAGTATACAATGCGATTTCACCACTTCCGGCCGACCTCCGTTTATGTACAAGTCTGGGTCGTAGTGAAGCCATTGGTGGGGACAGGAATAGACTACCTTAGTCTTGAGAAAATCCCAGAAACTGTGTCATTCATCCTAGCTAGAGATGCAGTTTGATATCTATTTAACTCGCTGCTTCAAGATTGGCATGTTGGGCGAACAAAAAAAGATCGAAAGGTCGTCTACGTAGAGCCTAGATCTTAGAGAGAAAATATTCTGGCAGCACCGATGTGATACTGTTAATGGCTCGGCACGGGCAAAGAAGGTGACACTTAAGTCACTATCATGCGAGACGCCCTCTTCCAAACCTATTACGCAGGAGAGGGCTCCCTCCCTGTTATCGGAATTAACAACCTAGTAGAAATTTAGATATGAGGATTTGGAGGCGTCTCCTTGAATTCATCGTATGGAGAGCCTACAAGATACTGTATTGCCATGCGGTATTTTACGCCTTCTCAAGATAAAACAAACAGTGGAGTATTGCTGTTTATAAATTAAGGGCACGTAGAGAGGTAATTCCATCCGGATTAGTGCATATGACGTGAAATGGAACTTACGAAACCTGCAAACCTGAAGGTGGACTCCGCTGAATAGGCAAGGGGATAATCTAACATATACCAATTTTTTCCTCAATTTGCATGCCCAGTTTAGAGAAGTTGGGCAGAAATCGGCTTAAGTAGAGTAATATCTACCCGGTTTGGGAAAAGAAAGCAAAATAACTATTTGCCAGATGCCTGGGAGGATACCTTCTGTCCAGATCTTGGTGAACAAATTTAACAAAAAAGCCAGGCCTTTCTCAATAGGTTTAGAGGCATAGTATACAGGACATAGTTCAGAATCGGGCTAGTGTCCATGCATAAAGAGAGTGCGGAAAGAAACTTACTAATGGGAAAACCTATTGTTGGAGGGATTTTTCCCTCCCTCTGAAGGTAAAGTCCAGTTGACGGCTTCAGCAAATGCTGCCAAAGCACCATCCCGGGTAGAGAATCAGAAGAATCCTTATAGAATGACTCTACTACAGGATTGGGTGCAAGAATGTGGTCCCTTTTTCCCTGGTAACGGGACTGGGGTCCAGCGAGAACTTTTCCCCACTTCTTTTGACTCTTTACACACCTGTGTAAGAGGGCCCTTCCAGTTAAGTAGGAACACTTATTCCCTAGTAGAAGAGTGGCTGACTTGCTTGGAAACTTACCGGACACACCCCTAGCTCGAAAAAATTCACCGACGGTCAAATCTTTCTGGCGGGACGAATATCGCATGTAGGTGCATCACTTTTGTTGGGGGATGTCGCACTCGACCGAGAACCATGGCGTGCAAAATGCCAACTTGAATTAAGTTGCCTGAGACGAATAACCCTATGGCTTGTTCAACCGACAAAAACTTCTTGATTTGGATAAAGAAAACAGTTGATTCATAAAATGCACACAATTGCGCTGCTTCCAAGCAAAACAGCGGCCATTTCTCAGGAGCCAGCGCCCAGAAAAAGATAGTTCAATTAGAAAGCGCAACGAACACGATGGTCATCGAATACATCTCCCCCAAAATTAGGCTGTGCATTTGAAGAGCACAGATACAGATTGGGGGAAGAAAATGTTGGTCAGCCTATCATTGAAATAAGCAAGAGATAGATTTAGGATTGGCAGAGATAGAGAAACAAATGTAAAATAAAGATAAATAACTGATAGGGGAAGAGTTTGAATCCTAAACTGTGATGATTTTCTTCCTATAATTTACGGTGAAAATCAACCAAGGCGTCGGTTGCAGGAAAAATCTTTATTTAAAGAAAGTGGAGGAGTAGTGGAAATGATAATTTATGGAAGATATATTGCATCATTGGGGCTGAGACGGCAAATTACTGGTGTTGAGGCAGGGAGTGCACAATTCTACTGATGTAAGAACCAGCAAAGTTTCTGAGCTTATGCATGGCGTATCTTGCGTCTAACCTGCAAAACTCAACGCCATTGAAAAAAAAGGTGAGAAAATGCTTCTAAAAAAGTGGTAGAAAATGGTAAAACTTTTCGAAGAAATAAAGCTCAGGTAGTCTTAATCAATCTTAAGACTGCCGGGGCACGACGGGCTTAGAGAAGAAGTTGTAAGGTTAAACACGTCACCCCCTTCTGGGGTCCAAAACAGTGATTAAAGTGAACTGGAGTTAAAGAATGGAATGGAAACATTTGATAAAAGAATTGTCACAAATTGTCACTTCAGACATACCGTTATTTATAAATTATATTAGGCATTTTTTTCTTTATTTAATTTGATTCTATGTACATATATATAAGTTTGGAAAATCTAAATTTCTAAACTTTTAGTTCTTATGTCAAAATAATTTGCTCAATCGCTCGCTCATTTCGAACCTTTTAATCGTTCCATTCTTCCACTGTTGTAGACAAGTGACACCTTCTTGTCTCCAATTGTTATCTCACTTCGGTTACTTCAGTTTATTTCCTAAGAGGAACTATTTCCTCTTTTCTCTCTCTCTCTCTCTCTCTCTTTCTCTCTCTCTCTTTCTCTCCCTCTCCCTCTCTCTCTCTTTCTCTCTCTCTCTATATATATTTATATATATGTATATATATATATATATATATATATATATATATATATATATATATATATATATAATTTTTCGTTATTCTTTGAGAATGAAACTGACAAGTAGTTCGAAAGTAATTGGAATCTGGCTATTCATTTACTGTTGCTCTACTTGCACGCTAATTTGGGAGTTTCTCATATACATATATAAATATATATAACCTTGTAGCTCGTATCACTTTATTTATTTACTTTAGGAGTATTCAGTGATTTGTGATGAGCCTGTATATTGGTTGCACGTAGAGCATAGGATTTGCTCTCTTAGTAAGTGGAAAAGGTTAACCCCTCTGTCGAACAGACGAACGTCGATGCTAGCCAATGATTGACTCTGCAGTGACGCTGGAAGGAAGTACGTCAGAAAATGAGTGGGTGGTGAGGTTATATATCCATAGTATAAGGGTTACATAATCAAAATCGAGTGTGGTTGGCCTAAATACTGAATTATTAGAGGTTCTGGTGGAGAAACTGATTGTAGAAAAATAACTTTACTATATACAAAGAAAATATTATTACTAAAAGTAAATCAATGACAATAAATATGATGAGAGGCAAGGGACCAAACGGGGGAGGAGGTGGATACAAATGACTCGACGGGGACGACAGTCCGAGAGAGGATATACGAAGATTGCTTCCAGGGAAAGGGGGAGAGTGCTAATAACTGGAAGACTAACGTACAGCCTTATTGACTAGAGTTTTTGTGGATGACTAAGAAATGCCGCGCTGTAAATTCCTTCTTCTTTAACCTCGCTGAAAACTGAACAAGTGAGAACTCCAAACGAGAAAGAAGTCGATACCCTAATGGTAGATGCCTGTCCGTGTCTATCGTCTTTTGGCGAGAACTCAGTCCTTAGGTATAATCGATGCCTGATTATGGGGTGAAGCCTTTCGTTCGTAGCTTGAAGCCTTTAGGAGGCGAAGCATTGCGTACGAGACTGTACGTGGCTGCTAACCAAGACGGTGCTGTATGGTACTAATTTTTCAAAGCTTTTTACGAAGGATTTATACAGCCTCTGCGTAAGTGGCTCGTCAGAGGCCCCCCAAAAGCGAACGATGATCTCATTATACTTCGCACAAAAGTGCTCGACGCCTTAGGTCTGGCGCCAATTAGGCGATGAGACGGGGTAGAAGGGGAACTTAACACGGATCACACGGACGCGCGAAATTTCTGATGCTCCCTTGAGGCTGTCTGGCCGTGCAGGTGCATCTTTCTTCAGGCGACAGGGGTAGACGTTGGATTCTAGGGTGAAAGGGGTTATCTTTCTCCCTCTGACACCCTCTTTTGAATTCTAACAGCTTTTTCCTACAAGAAGAATGGAAGAATAAAGAGGTATGGAAAATGCGAATTATTCCAGTTGAAAGAAGAATTGAAAAATGTTATCAAATACTGATGGTAAAATGAGATAAATACATAATAAAAGAATTTATAATAAAAAAGAGATAAAAATGATAAATATGAAGTGGTTTTAATGTTAAGGTAGAGAAAGAACGAATATGTAGGTTATGGTTTTGATAGAGGACACCCAAATAGAAATTTCCTCTCAAGTAACGCAAAGGTCTCATTCTGGACCTCGCCACTCATTAATACCTCCATTTTTCCCCTCCCAAAACTCCTAACAACTCCGCATAAAATTAACCCATCATATGGTCTCAAAATTAACCCTTATGAGGCGGTTAAATTTAACAGATCACACGGAATTAGTTAAACTTTTCAAATAGGGTAAACTTAAGCCAATCACTGGGAGTTAAAATATATCATTATCTATGGATTTAATTGAACCCATCAGGCGGGATTAAATTTAGCCCATGAGAGGGGGCTAAATTTAAACTTTGAAACCACAGGTGTAAATTGAACCCCTAGTATAGGGTTAAATCGAGCTTATCAAACAGAAGGAAATTAAATTATCATAGGGCGTTACATTGAACCCATCACACTGGGTTATTAAACGAACAAACGGGATTAAATTGTAAAACATGACACGTGGTTGAATTGAACCCATCAAGTAGAGTTAACTTATCTGAATAGTTAAGTCATTCGAAACGAGTAAGAGCATTACTACATCAAGTTCTTAAATCAGTCAAGTTAAGGCAGTTGCCAAACTGTGGTAGGAACCTAGTACGAGTAGTTAAAATAGGAGAGTAATTTAACGCAGAAGAACGGAAAGATAAGCAATCCCCTCCGAAAGTTAGCTCTTCGCAAAAGTTCTTTCATTCAAAGAAAAAAGTCTCTATGCTCTTGTACAGTTTTTTATTTAGAAAGAAAAGGCTGATAAGAGAGAAGAAAGAGCTGGATATATTTTCAAATAATTATCCATCTTATACTACTAATATGTCTAGTACACTAACAATAGCTTGCACCTGACAGTCGTGGGCGCACTTGCTCTTGTAAAAAAGAAGCGTAGTGAGGCAACATGTATCTCATGAAATAAAATGGAGAACGAGAAGAAGAGGAATAAATTTAATAATGTATATATCTTATTTCATTAAATATTCATTTTTTTTTTACCACTATATCAATATTTTTTTTAGTTTATCACTAATATTGTGTTTCATTTAAGTTTTGTACCCTTTCCTGACTCTAAAAGCATTTAAAAACTTAAAAAAGGTACGAAACTATGAAATCTGACTTTTTTAACTCAAAAGTTAAAAAATATAGCCCTCAAAAAGACCGAAAAGGCTGATTTTATAGTTTTCGCACTTTTTAAAGGTGTTTTTAGGTCTTTTAGAGCAAGAATTTATTTTTTGTCTTTTCTATAATAAAAATTAACGTTAACCATTTATCGATAACTACCGTTACATTTTTTAAGAATTAACGGTTATCGAAGTTAATTTGGGGGTTAACGGATTTACGGTTAAGGAAGTTAACTTTGATTAACGGTGCCCACCTGTATTAATTTCCAGGGTCTCTCTGGGTTGTGTTAGGGAAAAAGGTCAATTTCAAGGAGTTGCTACTGATCTGGGTACTTGTTAAAGTAAAATATGGGGGAAGTACTCAAATTTTTATTAAAAATTGGTTCGTAAAGAAATATGTGAAATTAGGCAATGCTGTGAAGTTGAATAGACAGATTGGGCGAGAGTCAAGAACACGAGAGTTTTATGGGAATGGGAACTGTAGGCAACCATCATAAACCTGGTAACGAAGAAGACAGGTCTAGTCCTAAGGAGATATGAAATAAAAAAGTCCACTCGTAGATCTCTATGAAAAAGAAGCACATCCACTTGTAGGGAACAGTGAAAAGGAGGTAAGTATAGTTGTAGGGTATTGCTTAGGGAAGCAAGTATACTTTTAATAAGGAGAGGAATGGAGGCAAGTCCATTTGTCGGATGTTGTGAAAGGCACCTAAGTCCAATTGAAAGGTGGTGTTCAAGAGAGGCAAGTTCTCTTGTAAGTCTAGTTGTAGGGTATTGTATAAGGGAAGTAAGTGTACTTTTGAAGAAGTGAGGAAGGCAGGCAAGTCCATTTGTTGGGTTCTGTGGAAAGCAGGTAAGTCCAATTGAAAGTTGGTATGAAAGGGAGGCAAGTTCGCTTGTAGGAAGTAGCGGAGGGAATATACTCCTTTTATTGTATTCTGAGGAAAGAGGGCCACTACATTTATTTGGTGGTTTGGAAGGGAGGCATATTCATTTGCTTAGTGCTGGGTAAGAGAGACAATTAGTATAGTGGATGAAAAAAGAGGCAAGTTCACTTGGTGCTTTCAAAGGGAGGCAATTCCACTTATAGCTTGATAGAACAAGTAAGGTAAGTCCACTTGTATGATACTGGAATTACTAAGGAAGTACATTTGCTGGGCTTAGTCAATGGGGCGTGATTCTACTTGCCATTTCTAGAGTACAAGGGAAAAACAAAGGTTAATTTATATCTCTAATTCTATGGCATTGAGGAATGGAGGCTTGTGCACTTTTGTAGTTTGTGAGAATGAGATAAGTCCAATTGTAGGCTACAATGGGAGGCAGGCACTTATATTTGCATGGAACCTTGAATGGGAGGAAAGATTCTTGAAGCTCCTATGGAAGAGAGACAAGTACACTCCTAGTGTACTGGGAAAGGGAATCAAACACACTTCAATTGGTCTTGACAAGGGAGGAAAGTCCATTATTTAAGTGCTGGTGAAGGGAAGCAGTTTCACGGGTAAAGTGCTGTGAAAGAAAAGATTGTCCACTTGAAGAGTGCTATGCAAGTGTCCAGGGCGAATTGTATGGGACTTAGGAAGACAGGAAATTCATCTTTAATGTGCTGAGAAAGAGAAGATATTCATTTGGAAGATGCTGTGAATGGGAATCAAGTTCACTATTCCAGCAATGTGGAAGTGAGGAAAGTCCATTATGCATTAGTGGGAAGAGGAGGAAATGTCACTTGTTAGGGTGCTGCGACAGGGACACAAATCCAGGGGCAGGGTCCTGTGGTAGGAATGCACATCACTTGTATGGTACATGGTTAGGGAGGCAAGTCCACATGAGAAAATTTTGAAAGGGAAGCAAGTACACTCGATAAGTGTTGTAAGAACGGATTAATACAAATTATAGGGAGCTGGAGAAATGAGACAATTCTATTTGTTGGCTACTGAACAAGGAAGGGATTTCCGCTTGTATGGTGCTGGGGAGAAAGGCAGGTCTACTATACACTGTATTGTGAATGGAAGGCAATAGGAAGCATGTTGACTTGTACGGTGCTGTGAAAGAAGAGCAAGTCTAATTGTTATATACTATGAAAGTAAGGCAAGTTCACTTTATGGAGCTATGGAAGGTATGTAAGTTTATTTGTATGTTGATGGGAAAGGAAGGCAAGTCTACTTGTATGTTGCTTTGGAAGGGATGAAAGTCTGCTTGTATGGTACTATGCAAGGTAGGCAAGTTCATTCTATGGTAATCAAAGATGGAGATAGGCCCACAAATAGTTTGCTACAGAAGGCCTGAAAATCCACTTGTAGGCTGATAGTGAATGGAATTTAGTGAATTCGTAGGTTGTGCAAAATGGATGTAAGTCCATTTGTACCTTGCTGTGTATGTAAAGGAGGCAAGTCTACTTGTAGGGTGCTTTGGATTGGAAGTAACTACAATTGTGCTCTAGTGGCAAAAGGGGCAATTTGACTTGTAGACTCCTGAAAGATGGAACCAAGCCAATTGTAGGGCAATAGGAAAGGTCGGCAAGCGTACTTGCAGTGTCGGGTGGAAGGGATGTAAGTCCATTTGTAGGTTTGGTGGGGAAATAAAATCCACATATCTTTGCTCCCTAAGTGAGGTATGTGCACGTACAGGGGGCTGTGAAATGTGAACAAGTTCATCTGTATGCTACTGTAAAAGCAAACGGATTCTATTTGTACTGTGTGCTGGATAAGGGAAGTAAGTTAACTTCTAGTGAGCTGCCAAAGGAAAGTAAGGCCTCTTGTAGGGTACTTCGGTAGAGAGGCAAGTCCACTTATACTGTCGTTGGGAAGGGTGACTTTATACTCGTAGGGTACTTGTGAAATGAGTCATGTGTATTTGTAGGTGATGTGATAAAGAAGCAAGTTCTTTTGTAGGATGATGTGATAGATAGAAAATTAGACTTGTAAGGTGCTGGAGAATGTGGGTGCATCCACTTGTATGGTTATGTGAATGTGAGTTGAGTCCATTGTAAGCTGTTGAGGAAGGGGGGATAATTCTTAATTAAGTTTTCTTAAAATGCAATAAATTTCACAGGTGAAATGATGTGAAATGAAGTAACCTCTATTTGCAGCGGGCTGAAAAACAGGGAAACGCTGTCATGTGTGCTGAAAAAAAGGGGCAAGTCTACTTGAAGGATGTTGAGATAGGAAGGCAATTTGACGTAAAGATTACTGCGGGATGGATGTAAGTCTTGTTGTACAGAGTTTTGAAAGGGATGCAACTCTAGTTGTAAGGTTTTGCAGAAGATAGGCAAATCCTTTTGTGGGGTGCTACAATTACAAGCATATCTATTGGCAACACATCTCAAATTTTGTAATTTACGAATTTTTATACATTACTCGTTCAAAATGTAAATATTTATATTATCATCATCACTAACTCTATAATGGTGAAGTTCAGAAATAAATATAAGTATCGAAACTTTGTGAATTTTTTTAAACCCAAAGAATTAGAAATGGTGAAGTTCAGAAAATTTATTTTTTATATATCTTCTATAACTATATTTTAGAACGTTGATATTTTAAAAGGGGGGAAATGTAGTTTAGATTTCCTTTTTAAAATTATTATAATTGGCGAAGTTCAGAAAATATATAAAAATTTAACCTGGGCTGCTTTTTTTAGTTTTTAAAATTTGATTTTGTAATGAGGCGCAAACTCCCCCCGTAGGGGTGAGTGACGAAGCCTTTGCCTGGTATTTAATTAGATTAGCCCAAAAGCAATATATTATTATCTATAAATCATAATAAAACAAATTCTTAACAGTTGTCGTGAAATGGAAGACTATACATATATATGTTTGCCCTTTTGTAGTTTTAGGGTGGAAGTGGGCGTAAGATTCGACCTGGCCAGTTCGTGATGGCAAATAGTTGTGAATTCCGTGTGGACAATTTACTTCTAAATTTGCGAGGTCCTTTTTTTATAAATAATTCAGAGTGCAAATTGGCCAAACATTAACAGCTACAAGTAGTTGTACACGTTAAAGGATGCAAAAGAAAGACAATAACATAATATACCTTTACTATCAACGAAAGAAATGCATACGTGTTACGAATTATTAATTCGTAACACATCGCAGCAAAACATAGTGGCATCATGCAAACCTATCTGATAATTTATAAAACATATATAAATAATTATATCAAGGTTAACTTAGTTTTTCACAAGCATTTGGAAAAATATAACATTAATATTTGGACTAACAGTACCTTTTATACATTTTCTTTATGAACCTTTCAATTCTAAAAGTTCTCTCGTTAAAGCAATCGTTGGTGTAATTAATTAAATGTTAAATACGATGTTTAAAAATAGGGTTTGAAATATACCAACAATATTACTAATAAATAATAGTATATATCCAAGATGAGCTCTATTGATTGAAGATAATTGATGGCAAGCCTTCATTCTCAAGCAAAGATTAAATAACTTTTGATCGCCAACTACATATATTACTCTTTCATGAATGAGCCCTTCTGTCTATTCAACTATTATTGACTGCTGATTGAAATAATAATTTCTTCAATTTTTCTAGATTCAGATTTATCTATTATATTTTAAGGACATTCGTTGTTATTGAATGAACACTATCTTTTATATTTATATGTTGATTAAATGATATTTAAGGCACATTTTCGTATTGTAATTTATTGAAGCAAAAAGCAAGCAAAGAAAATAAACTTTTGGTTGGAAACTTCTTCTGGCTCTTTAAGTACACTTTATTGTAAATTGTTAAAAAGTATTTATTTAAGTAACTAGCGTGATGCAGCCTTATAGTATGGGCAAGTTTCTCCGTATTTGGCTTGATGTTGATTGATAGAGCACAGCGCAGATCATGGTAAAGATCCACACGGTTCCTTGCTTTAATCTCGATCGTTGAAAGAGCTGAAAAACCTTCTTCACAAAGGTATGTGGTGGAAAATGGAATAATAGCTTTTTCAGCCTTATGAATTAGAATAGACTTATCCTTCAGTTGAACCCAGAAATCAGAGTATGATAAACTTTCAAAACGTTGATTCTGCACCTGATATTTATTGAGATCTATTAGTTTTTGGAAATCCTGGCATATCTTCTCCAACATCAATGAAGTTTACACCGAACACATTCCTGACCCAGCTATGTTGGCAAACATAAAATTTAATGGCAAATATTTGTCCATTTTATCCTAAAGCTTTAGCAAATAATCTTGTCGAAAACAATTTAATGTCAGCAAGCTCTATTTTGGATGAATCTTCTAGCACTGCACTCAGCTCTGGAAAGCAGCCGTTTTTCCGGTCGCTAATTTCTCTATATAAAGTAAAAGTGATTATGAACTTAGAATTCGGCTACGTATGCATTGAGATATGGTACGAGAGGATGGATAAATAATAATGGATAGAGTGTTTGGGAAAAGAAAGCCATTTCATTGGAAGACTAGTAAAAATTTAAGGAAATTGGCAAAACAAGAGATGTGCCGTCGACATTACCAAGCGGGTGTACTGCATGCATTTGGAATACTGGAACAAGAGTTCACGAAGTGATGTTTCAGGACTCTCACTCAAAGGAGAATTAACATTGGGGCAACTCGAATGTCCAACAATGCGTAAACTATTACAGGTCATCAAGTTTTGGTTATACGAATCTCCTTTGGCCTTTTATCTAGGGATCCTTGAAGCTACTGCAACATGGAAAAAGCGGCTAGTAAAGATTAGATTCGTAAATATAGTTTAATCTAGACGCTAAATGTGGTCAAATGGTTTCTACATCTTATTTGCGCCTACCATTTTAACCCCTTAGTGACATTCCTAAATTTTAGTTTTTACTTAATATTTTCCTGCTTCAAGACAGTTATTAATCATTTTTAATCTATTTTATATTTACCTCTATTGTAAAGATAGAACACCGTTGCGTCCTTTATGCTACGTAAATTTCTTTAATTTATGCCAATCAGCAAATGTACTCAGACTGCCTAATCACGATTCATATTATTTGATATTTTTCGATATTCGTTAGGTTTTATTTCAAGTTTATGAGTTACTTGTTAAGATCTAATTTAGTTTATACTTAGATTAAGAATAGAGTTTGCTTCACAATTTATATGGACACCTGCATATTATTTAAGACTGATTAATGGGTTTTAATCTTTTTTCAGTTTTAATCAAAATATCCTAAAAAGAACTTTTACACTGGTCGACCTTCTAGAAGGAGATTCGCCGTATGATTGTGAACCTTAAGAATAAAGTTGCCTGCAGCTCGGCTTGATGGCTATATTTATGAAGGTCTCACTAAAGGGAGGTCAAAATCGACACTATTTTTTTTTTGTTTAGTTGTAAAGTGTTTAGTTTTGAGTGATTAAATTTAGCAATTATTTTGTGTGCGCTTAAGTTTAACAAATATAATTTATGTGCGTTTATGTCGGTGTATGTTCATCACGCTAGGATTACCTTGGTCACAGAATTCATAATAAATAAAGTTTCTAGTTCTCTCACTTGTTTCCCCTTCCTACGTTTTTACCTCTTTTTTATCTTTGGGTTCTCTTCACTTTTATAATATATAAATATTGTAAACTATTTATTGGCTTAGTGTTAAGGTGTTCTGTCTGATTAAACGGTTTCTCTGTGTCAGGTGAAATAAATTCATTAATTTAACCTCAATTTTATGTTTGGTTTTAGTTGCTATTTGATAATTCCTTTTCTACCCTTTATTTTCATAAAGTATTAAGTTTTTATTTGCCTATTTTTCTCTTTTGCAAAATTTCATTTTTACTTTCCAAATGCAAAGTAAATCCATCAAGGCAAATTAATTGATTCCATAGATAATACGACTAAACTTGACCATGTCGTTGTTTATCTGCATTTTAACTCAAACTGTGAAAGGGTCTTAAAGGTTCGATATTATCCTCTTTCGCTACCGATTAAAAAATATAAAAACTAATCCTTTTACTTTCCATTTAAACCCTTGTTTTTTGTTATGATATTTGATATAAACTTGTTTTCACTAGACACGAAAGTAATTTAATTTCTTTTTTCTTGCCCCTCCCTCATAATTAGTGTTCACATCTCTGTACGAATGGTTCTACAAAAATTTACTACCCTCATATGTAGTGTACGGTTCCTGCTAATCCTCTTCTCTACATTGGCTGAAACCTTTAATGTGTGCGTAATGTGGAAATAGAGATTAAATTCTGTCGAGCTAACAGGAATTATAGTTTCAGAGTTTCGACGTGGGGGCCGGTAAAGAGAAGTAAGGCACCAAGGTATCAGTTTACGCAATTGGAGCCGCCAGTGAGGACAATAAAGGACCTTTACCTGCATACAATCGGGGCCTCAAGAGAGCCTGCCTGTCAGACATCCTTTAGCAATGTGTAACACTATCGTTCTGGTTTGCCAGGAGCAGCACCGAAACGTCCAAAGTCAAGATTACGAATAATAATTACTAAACTTTCAGTTTTGGTTCTGACCAGGATGAAAATCAATTCGAAGTTGATATTGGAGAGGATCTATAACCAGGGACCCAACTTGGAAAAGTGTGCAGAAGGAAACCAACGCAACCGAGGAGATGCTGGTAACCGCGAAGCTAAGTTAAAGTTATAATAGATTCAGTGGACGATTTTACAAACAGATCTACCTAGACACAGTTTATATTATGTATGAATGAACTAATAATGTTTTATCTACAAGATAGGTTAACGATTAGTAAAGCATCACAAACTGATAAGAAAGTTTAAGGAGAAGACGTAACGTTAACATGTATTCTTCCATTAATAGGTGCAGCGAATTTTTTCTTTGAATGAGCATCATACATTATCAGTCAATCAGATGGGAAGTAGTTTATCAGTCAATCAGATGGGAGGTAGTTCATCAGTCAATTAGATATGAGGTACTTCCTCAACCTATGAGAATAGTTTTACGAGCGAAATGAGCTTTAGCCAACAGATCTACTGGATCTAAATGAAGTAGTCTCTGGGAGACCTGGAAGACTTTGATCTTATGCTTTGATGAATGTTGTGACTGGATTGCCCAGAGACTTGGCAGCACATAGGAAAGCGTTCGTCGAAAGATTTATACAATGATGAACAATTAATGTTCTTAAATCCAATGGGAATTTTGTAATGTTTCACACAAATGGGCGATTTCTGAAATAACATCAACGAATTAGAGGCCTTAGGTCGATAGAGGATTATTTAAGATCTCGCCGTTAGGGAGATGTGTATATAAAGTTTGAATGGAAACTTATGGACGTAAGGATGCAAGCTTTACTTTATACATAGCAAGGTCAACAGCTTTAAATTGCCTGCTCTCAATCATTTCAATAGTTCACAAAAAGTGTTAATTAGCTAACTTATTATCAGTTAACAACAAATCATATGACCTAACGACCTTCAAACCTTTCAACAACTTGGTCAATCTGACCCATAATTAGCTTTCTTTTAATAATCCCCGGACAAACCTTGGGATTACCTTTGTCATTATAACATTTCAAACGAAATATAAAACAACCTTTAGGATTGTAAATTCCGTGAGAATTGGCCGAATAGTTACGATGGTATTTCCAAAATACTCATTAAAACGTAAAATGGGTACAATTTGAAAGACCGACATACGGACTCACATAGTTTGTTATAGAATCACGTACAAGCGACTAAAAAAACCGAACTAGTAACCATAATGAACGAGATCATATATACACATATTATGTCTAAGAGTTTAGCTGCCGAGTTTGTTGTGATAAATTAGCATCAAGGCAATTTCTCGTGATCTCTTCAAGGGAAACGGTTGAGTACAGTATTATTTTTTGAAGGGGTTTTGGCCATAATGAGAGAAGTAATGATTCAAATTGATTAATTCAATTTTCCGAACTTAGAGTTTTTAAGTGGAAAAGAGGACAATTAAGAAATTCACAACAATTTAGGAAATTGACGACTTAGGAAATTGACAACTTAGTCAATTGACAACTTAGGAAATTGACAACTAAGGAAATTGAAAACTTAGGAAATTGACAACTTAGTAAATTGACAAATTATGAAATTGAAATCTTGGGAAATCGACAACTTAGGAAATTGACATATTAGTATATTGATAACTTAGGAAATTGACAACTTAGTAAATTGCTAACTTAGGAAATTGACAACTAAGGAAATTGACAACTTAGGAAATTGATAACTTAGGAAATTGAAAATTTATTGTATCCAAAGGTAGATGAGCTTAGACTCGAGTAATGAAGAGAAATCAGATGAAAGTTTCTCACAAATTATGACAATATTATTCGAATTAAGGAAACTGACGGCGTGCAAAACAAAATGGATTGAAGACTCTCTGAAAAATGGCAGACAGAGATTTGTTGTCAAGTAAACTAGCACTATTAGATCATTGGTTACTACGAGCGTTCTTCGGAAGGTTTCCTGGACCCTTCTTTATTTAATATTAATATACCAGGCGAGGCAGAATTGACTGGGTAGCTATTTGAATGGTGGAAGTTTATCGAGAAAATACAATTTAATATTATAAACTACATAACGACCAACAGTAAATTCCGAGGATCGGTAAAGCGGGTACATATACTGGCGATGTGCTTCGAGCACATCCGAGCTTTTCCATCATTATTGGATTGGACGCAGTATCTCCATGAACTATCCTCTCTGATGAAAAACCAACGAACATTAGCTGCTCACTACGAAATTTGTAGATACTTGCGTGGAAATCTCGAAATATTTCTGTCCTAGAGTGTGATATTCCGTGGTTGATAGAATTAATAATACCATTAAAGAACGTAGTCAAGATTTAGCACACTTTCCATAATCATGTTTCATAACTATTATTCTAGTTCCTTGCAAAGTGTAATTTCTTAAATTGTGACTAGGATTTCAATAAACATTAATTATAACCCCTTATTGACTCCCCAGTGACTTCTGCCTCACAAGATATATAAGCGATTTTGACATAAATTTTTTGTGTAAAATTTTGGTATGAATTTATTTTTGTAGAAGGGAAAAATTTCACATCATATTCACTGTGATAAGTTGCGAAATGGCAAGAATAGAATAGTTAACTTGGTTGGTAATGAAGCCTGATGTAATCCGTTGAAGTGATATTTTTGTTAAGAGTAAGAAAATAAAATGTTCGACAAGCAAGGAAGCTTACTAGAAAAAAAATTAAGATAACAGGAAAAGAAAAAGTAAAATTATGAATTAAAGATAGTTTTTGCCCTCTACCCTCTGTTATTATGTATAGCCTCTTTTGAGGCCGTGTTCAATGTCTCTTATAACAAGAGACTGCAGGATTTCATCTAGTTCTTCCCCATGTTGACAAACACTGCTTTATGGCCTTGTTTAAAAGCTAAACTGACTAGAGGTAAATATGCGGGATCATTTTAGGGGTTCCCCGTTGATTCAGAACCTAATACAATGGATGATGACCTGAATTTTTAACCATGTTGGAGGGAGCGTTTAGAATGCTCTGTCCACCCCTTTGGACAAGCCATTTTCTCAATTTGCAGCAAGAGACCTTTCTACTTTTGTAAGAGGGAACGCTTGTGGAAACTTCTGGTTAGGTAGCAAAAGACCCTTTTTTGCTCTTTCCCATTCGAAGGATAGAAAATACCGACGGAGTACAAATTTTGGCCCTGCTTCTTTTATCATCTTCCTATCCTTTTCGTACTTTACTCTTCTACACGAACAAGCGACTCCATTACACTTTAACATTTACTTCATTATTGATGACTTTCGCTTGTAAGTTAATTTTTTTAATGAGGTATGAGGTCATATATGAATTCATACTCCACAATGCCTCCGAAAAATATAGCTTCACTCTTCATGAAGATTATAATAAGTCTGAAGAAAAAAAACTGTTATGAAGGATAATGATACTGAAAATGACGTGACGTCATCCTCAACAGCTTGGCCTGACGGTGTGAATTAAAGCGGTTGAGAGAACAAGATACCACATTGATTGATTCATGTTTTTAGGAGTAACAAAAAGGATATAGTTTATATATTAAATACGAAAATCAAAGGAGTGTAATTCTACAAATAAGTTCATTATGAGAAGGAAAAGGAAGGAGAGAAAAACCGGCCAGAAAAAAAAATTATGGGAAAGAAAACGTGAAAATTACTCGGCGATGAGGACAACCTTCATTATCTATCTTACGAGTACAAATGAGGCTGACATTGGAAGGTAAAGCTTTCGAGAAGATAAAGAAAAAGAGCTCCAAAACTTTTTGTTAAATAAGTTATAGAAGGAAGGAGAATATAGGAGAGATATTGAAAGTGAGAATGTGAGTAAGAGTGAAAATAAGAGCGAGAGTAAGAGAGAGAGAGAGAGAGAGAAAGAGAGAGAGAAAGAGAGAGAGAGAGAAAGGGACCATAATCCAAGTGGAGCATCGACCGGGGCCACTTGAAGGCTATCAACACTGTCAAAAGGTTCTGGGGTAAGCCAACCTTCCAAATTAAATAAAATTTACTGTTGCATTAAGGATTGGAGGTGATATTCGGAAAAGTGCAAAATAAGGTATCAGGCCCCTGGGACTAGTTTGCATTTTTTTCCCTAAATTTGACCGTTTTTGAATGGCATGCAGCGAGAGTCTGGCTCTTTGGTTTGGAAACGCGCTTCATTCAGCTGCCTCATTGGATAAGTGGGTGAAAACGCGAGTGATAGAATTATTTCTTACAATGGCTCATGGTATGCAAGATAGGGTTGAAATTATCGCTGATTCCAGGATCTTTTTACTTGTAGCTGAATATATGTATTCAATTTGGATTTATTTCTTGCCAGAAGTAGATTAAAGGGATATGGCGAAGTACATCCAATACCATTGCCCCTGGATAAATTCATGGTGTTCTGAAATATACGGAAACATACAAGTATTTGGATATCATCCGAAGTAATATTCCTCTCTTACTATCTAGTGTATAATTCGCCCAACCTATAACTTGTCTCGAAGTTGCAGAGAAACCTGATTTCTAAAGAGATACATTGTCAGTAGCTACGAATATAGGAATATCCTTTTCTAATGACAACACAAGGATACATCAATTCAAAGAAGGTTAACATTAATTATATTACAATTCGAAAGACGAGCTCATTCTCTAAGAGAACTTCGTCGAGTTAGGGAATCTATGGAAAGAACAAGCCTCGGTTAAAAGCTTCAGACCTACCAGAATAGTTAACTATATGCGCTCAAGAACAATGCCAAGCTGTCTTCAAGAAGTAAGCTTCTTTTAAATGTGCTTAATGATTTAGGAAATATAGGTATTAGCGAGATAGACATAACTATTTGCATATTAAAATGAATAATTTTCTAGTATGAGACAATGAAAGCTCAGTTTTCATTCATTGGATCTCTTTGTATCTGGAAACAACCCAGCCCAGAGTTAGGGAGAACAAGCTGCAATTGAAAGCATGGCCGATTGGTGTATCTGCTATGCTTGAAAAAAAGAAGACTTTCGTCATGATGAACTGAATTACAAATTACTAAGTGAAATATCAATATGCTATAATATCAATAATATCCGAGTGAAAAATTTTAGCTATATTAAGAGAAAAATAATTGTTTCCTAAATTAAACGCTCTTTTATGATATTTGACTTCGATTTTCGAGTAAGTGAATCAGATTACGAATAGTTCGATTTTGCGTTTTGGAGTGAGATTTTCAATGATGCACTACAGTCGTATGTTTGATTTAGGGATTTTTTTCAGTAAAACTGGTTTTACAACTGATGGGCGCCTATTAGAGAGGCCTTTGCCCCTGTAGATACACGATTTAAGCAGAAATCCTAACCACTGAACATATGGCAGCTGCCTATTTGTCGACCCAAATTGGGATTTTTTGTCTTATTTTGAGCTTTCACCATAACGATAACCAATGAGGGTGCCAGCAAGATATCAAGGATAATTTAATTTTAACCTATACCTCTTAAAGTAATACAAATAGTCATGAGTAAAGTTCTGACAAAACTATTAGTATTTTTGTTTCTATTAACTTTCTAATAAGAAAAAAAATATAATACTGTCAAAACTTTTACCTATGGCTGTACATATCCATACACAATTATATTCATTCCTAGAATAAAAATCAAACCAAATAGACAATCTTAATTAAGAATGCCAAATATTTTGAAGGTCATCCTCGAATCGCGTCTCCATCTAGCGACTCACCAGACCAAATAAGACAACTTCAGATAAATTATGACTAGTGTTCTCAACAGGCGACGCCATACCCTGTATCGTGTGAGTACCTGCACACGACCTCGTTGGGAGAGAGACTCGAAGAGGTGATTTCTTTTCTTTGATCGCACAGTCGAGGAAGGAAAATGCTTCTTTTGGGCAACAGTCGGTGAGGTTTGCTCATTGAATCATATTCTCTCAAACAACCTAGTAACTTCTCCCTTACCCCCTATTCTCTACCTCGTACCAACGAACTACCCTCATTTGCCCCATGACGAGGTCTTCCTCATATTTACCATTTATGGCAAATTCCTTATGTGGATCGATAATTAGACTTTTTTATGGTTTAGGCGTCCAATCTTTCCTTTAGTCGCAAATTTCACCAGGTCGAATTGTTTGAAGAAAAGAACAGATACTAAAGGCAACATACGACTCATGGTCACGAGACTTGGACGTGTTAAAATGCTTTTTTGTCTCGAATTTTCTCCGTTCTTTCTCTTCAGATTGATCACTCTCTCTACGTACAATATTTGGACACCTCAAATGAGAATAATGTTCATGAACTAGAATAAAAACTTGAGAAGACAATGAAACATCTTTGAGTTCACCAAGGAAAGAAAGAAGAAGGAGCCATACAAGTAAATATAAACGGTCACATACTTTCCCATATGAGTAGAATCAACACACATACTACTGGCGGATGATTCTCCGTACACCGACGCATATTTTCATTCATAACTCACCGAAATTTTATGAATGTAAGTAAGATTGATCAAATTGGTGGTTAATATATCAAAATGATATTATACCGTACAAATAATGTAAATGCAATCAGTTTGTAAATACAAACTCTAAATACTGTAAATACGAACCATAACCTCTCTCAGACTAAGAAGTAGGCCACTTACTTGCAACAGTCACCATGAATGCAAATACAAAAGGAAACAAATAGTTCAGGTTGGTTGAGCGGGATAAAATTCAGAGTAAAGGAGGAACATGAACGAAGAAACTGATAAGTCGAATTTGCTCATTAGAAAATCTTTGCATCATTAAAGAATTCTTGCCAAAGAGACGAAAAAAGAAAAAGAAAACGACAAGAATGGGACAAAAAAAACGAAAAAGAATTCGACTAAGATTTATTAATAGGAAAACATTCATTAAAAATATATCATTTATCAGATACAACACAAGTAGTGGGCAGAAATTCCATAAGAGGAAGATGAAAAAGTATCTATAACAAGAGAGCAAAATTCATTCCAGAAGAACAAACTTACTGAGACCTGGTTTACAAGGTAAACTAAATAATATAAAAAGCAGAAGCCTCCTTAAAATCCAATGTGAAAGTGTAATTAGGGAAAATAACAGTGAGAAAAATCATCAAACACAAAAATAAGGGCAAGATACAAAAGTCCTAAAAAAAGAGGAAAAAATCCAAAGAAATGTTATGATATTACGAAAAAATAATGAAATATACTGACCTCAAAGCTTAATAAAACCACTCAAGGTAAAATATTAAGCAGATAAGAAAAATGTCTAAAATATTCTATTGCAAGTAAATGAAAAATTAAGATTCCACAGAAAGCTAATGTCAATACAAAAGGATAAAATGTAATAAAAATTGGACAGAAAACTTTTACAATTTTGAGAATTCCATTTTCTATGACAAAATATTTAGTTGCAAAGGAAACCGTACAGCAGTTTCTTAGTGAAAGAAAAAGAGCAAAGAACCTGGAGAGAATGTGACTATAACCACTATTAAGAAAAGGCTACACGCATGACTTGTAGAAATACAGGCATATTTGTCTCGTATAAGACTCACTGTCGTAGAATGGACTCTCTACGATATACCATATATAACTATTCGTTGAGGGAACTTCTTTAATTATCTTTAGAGTGCGTGGATTGTCTAGGCTGGCTGATATTATGTATCTTCGATATGCTTAAAAAGTGGAACTGAGCTAAGGTATAATAATATTGCTATCATTAATAAAATAGATTTTTATTAATAATAACTATCAACAACACACAAAACGGAAAATATTGACATAAACAGAGAATGGAAAGGGTCGTGGGGAATCGAGCTAATCCGAGGATTAAAAGATTTAAAAAAGTAAAACAAATATAAAGTTAAAGGGAGGGGATGGTTTGCTAAACCATTTAAAGCACATGATAGAGTTGACAAAAGGGTTAAATACTCAAAAGTAACGTTCGGCTTACGTAATTATACTTGTTGCGCAGAGGAAGGCGACGTGAAGGAATTTTCGGTCCGCTGGCGAGTTCTAGCGAAAGGGGATGGGATTAAATGATCCTGACGTGGCGTCTTGGGAATGAGAACCATTGCTTGACGAACGGAATGAAGAACAATGGCTGTTCTACGTTGTTCTCTTCTGAACAACAGGGGGGGGGGGTGACAACCGTCTCTTGTCTACGGGCTCGAGAACAATGGCTGTTCTAATGTTGTTCTCTTCTGAACAACAAGGGGGAAGGGTGAGAACCGTTTCTTGGCAAACGGGCTCAAACAAACAATGGCTGTTCTACGTTGTTCTTTTCTGAACAACAGGAGGGGGGCAAGGGGTGAGAACCGTTTCTTGTCAACAGGCTTGAAAGAACAATGGCTGTTCTAACGTTGTTCTCTTTCTGAACAACAAGGGGAGGGTGAGAACCGTTTCTTGGCGAACGGGCTCAAACGAACAATGGCTGTTCTACGTTGTTCACTTCTGAACAACAGGGGGGGATGGATGAAAACCGTTTCTTGTCAACGGGCTCGAATGAACAATAGCTGTTCTAACGTTGTTCTTTTTCTGAACAACAGGGAAAGCCTTGTGGACTTAGCGTCACGAAGGCTCAAACCTTGGCACTCAAGGGATATTGTCCTTCTTCTGGACAAGTGATGGTGAATCTCGAGGTCGAGCTCCCTTGGCGCACAAGGTGAGAGAGGTTCGTAGTGATGTTTCACGACGAAAATCTGTATCTCGAATCTGATCTTAGTGGTAAAGTTTCCAAATAAATAGTCAGGACATTCCCTTGGCGTGGGGGACAATGGAGTGGGAGCTTTGAGGGAATGCACAGCCAAGCCTGGGAACAATGCCTTATCTGCCCATAAGCCTAACTCAATCTGGCGAGGTCGGCGAATGGGGCGAACGGGGGAAGATAAACCTCCTTGTTTAAACATTGAATCAGGTGGCTGCGATAAGGCCCCAGGCTTGAAAGCGAAGATGCACGTGGGTAGCATCGTGGTATTAAATAACATGTGTTCGGGGTTGAGCATTAACGCGGCCTCAACCCGTTCTATCACACTCACATAATAGGCTTACAAACGCCATAGGCAACAGACTAACAGAAACAGTAGCCTGGATTAAGCTAATGAAATAGACAGAATAAACTTTCAGATAGAAACGAAGATCATTTGCAATCTGCCAAAATTTCAATGCAGAGAAAAATGAATGTAAATACCTTTGTTCATGTGATTCTTCCAGTAGAAGAAGCCTTTTCCCATATATGGCTTATTTATTTCTAAGGGCACTAGAAAAACAAAGGATTAATACAACTAATCTTGAATTTTTTCTTATATTACAGTCATGTAACACCGACATTTAGATTGAGGTCATACTTACTAAAATAAAAATGAAAAACAGGCAATGATACAGTGGAATACTATCCTTTCGAAAATGTTTAGAAGGATGCTTGGAGAGAGTTTTATGACTTTGGTGTGGCCACAAAAGGGAGTTAGAATTAATTAGGAAATAATTAAGTTATCTTTGTTTTGCTTTCCTGGTAACATGATATTACTCTTCTAAAATCAAGAAGAATACTATAGCAAGTCAATGGTAACAAATTAATCATAAACCAGTCTTACAGTGGAACAGTAAATTAACTTTTCTAGGATGAAAATAATGACCTATAATTTGCGGGAAGAGAATAAAACTTATAACTTCTTAATCGATAATGGAAAAGGGAATCATTAGAAGAACATAATTCTCTTAAAGTGTAGAAAAGATTCAGCCCCACTTCAGTAGTGGAATAACATAGTAATAATACTTTAAATATATATAAGGTAGAGTTAGATAAAAATAAACTCTCATCTCCCCTATTATCGTTATTTTCAATGTTTGTAAAGATAACCTCCTAATTCTTTTGCGGAGATGTTTACTACCTATGTACATGTATGGACAGCAATACATTTTTTACTCACAACAATCTGGTCGACTGACTATTTTTGAAATGCATTCTTATATCCAGTTTAAATTTAAGCTTAACTTTAAGTTGGTTGAACTTAAAGCAACTTCATAAACATTCTTTTAGTCAGAATCGAACATTTAAGTTCAAGAAACAGTAAGTTTCACGGATAATGTTTTTATTTATATGTAATTTTTTACGCAGGAGACAGGTTTCGGAAGTGTCTGGTTTTATTAGAATTGCAAGAATAATGACAAAAAATCCTATATAGATTGATCTTCTATAGCGGCCAAGTACAACAACATTCTATAGCTGGCCTCAAAAATCTTTAAAGACAAATTAGATGAATGATTATAGAAAAGAGGGCTTTTGGTAAGCAAAATTATAATAATTCACAAATCCAGCAATGGCAGAGATAGGTAATACTAATCATGTTATTCCAGGAATTCTAATTTGTGTGTTATCTTTTGAATGAACATTTTCGAGGTAAGAACTTAGGCGAAATTTTCCGTCGGAATGGTTAAACGGATGAACTTCACGGTTGCTGCATCAACATTTTTTTCATTTTTATCATTGATTCGCATCTGAAAAGACGTCTTGACTAATCGAAGTCGAAGCGGTGATTAAGATTATAGTATTTTTCAATGCAAATGAGTTCATTTTCCTCTCCATGGTCATCAAAGTGTTATAAAAGGTGGGATAATATATACCTATGTGTTGTTGAGGAAGGGAGGCCGAGAATTTTGAGAAGAAATTGGAACTCTTTTTCTTCAAATTAAAAAAAATCACCGAAAAAATTACTAAAACCCTGCCAGATCGCATTCGCTTCTATTATCATTAGTTAAGGGCACAGGTTTTGTATTCTGATTGGCTATGGAAGCCGTAATTGATGTGATATTAATCTTCCTTCGTGCATTCTAAGGCAGTAAGAAAAATTATTCTATCTTGCTGAAACCATTCATTAGATAAAATTGCAATGTGAAAACCCTATTTTCTGAAGTTTATAAATCTTGTTTTTTTTCTTCGTAACATCTGCTGCTGCATTAGTATAGGTTTTTACTATGACCAAAATAGCTTAGAGATTTCCATCAATGCTTTTCTCACCTCCCAATTAAAATCTGCTGACCTTACACATCTGCGACGGGGACTTGTCTCTCGTGTAATCACCATGGTACACGTTGTGTACTGGCTTTCCATTCGATATATAATCACCTTTCAGATGCTTCTTAAATATAAAACACATGCCGCAGCTGCCTTCAACCTTTTAGCCTTAGTAGCTCTATCCCATCCCTCAATAAACTTGCACTCCTACTCTGGTCCTCTACGAATTATTCCTCGTAGTCATCTGCACTGCGTAGGTAATTGTGTTTTGTCCTTGACTTTCGAACAATGTGCCTGCTGCGATATGCCCAGTCTACTCCATTGGGGCATTAACTCGTGCCTTGGGTAAATACCTCTTCTCTCTACTTTTCCTTAATCGATAGATGGGAGATTTGTGAAGTCCATGGTTTTGAAGCGTGCCATACCCAAATGATTGATATTATTATCATAAATAATAGTTTTATTATTTAATATTGAGTAAGAAATAATTCACGAATGCTTGATATTATTATTAGAAATGATAGTTTTATTATTTAATATTGAGTGAGAAATAATTCACGAATGGACTCATATAGCTTATTTACAGTAAATATTGAAAAGTTTAACTAATCGTGAAGAAAATCCAGTTCTAGTTCTATCAATGTTGAGACACGTAAGAGAATGTAAGGGGTATCTCGTGCAAACATACCGCGGTAACATATTGGCGAATCCCTTTTTTAAAAAAGAGAAATTTCCGAACAGAAAAGCTATAATTATCCACACCGCAATATTATTTTAGTCCTCGATATTGGATAAAAGAACGAATATTTGTGTTAATATTCCATTCATTTATTTGCAGGTGTTTGATCGGACAACTTTTGCACATTAACAAGGTACAACATTTTTATTGATATGTTTTCTAAAATATAGTAAGAATTATTATTAAATTAGTTTAGGCTTCTTTAACTCGGTGTTTCATCTTGGAAATCGTGAGTAATTTCCATTTTGTAATGAACTTCCAGGACGACTTGATTGTTTGTATGTTTGAGTTATTAAGTGTCTGTGAAGATCGACTTGGTAGTTCCCCTTCAGTAGCAGGGAAACTACTCGTTTTCTATCAGAACCTTAACTTGATTTTTTGGCAACTTTGCAGTTGCTAGTGTTTCAAGGGCACATGGTGCTGGAATCTCTAGTCCCTGCCCATATTCGATTATACATAAATTCTGGGTTGCCAAATTTAATAAGGGTGACTATTATTTTTGATTTTAAGGGAATGTGATAGGACCCTCTAATCTTGGTTTCTTAATCTTTTCGATCGTATGGATGAGAAACATTATTTTTTAGTTTAGTTTTGTTTGTGAGGGTAAAGAGGTATTTGTGGTGTGTTTTATCTTTGGTGCGCTTCGAACAGGATATTCGCATATTCTCCTTCTGCTGCGTGTTTTCTCCTACCTTCTTTATTGCACTTAGAAAGCCCTTTGTGTCATTTTATGAAGCTTGTTTTTTTCCTAAATTCCGACCAAACTCAGGATCGCAAAATAATATATATTAAATCTTTAAAACCAACTCTTGAAGGCTTTCATTAAAGCTGATATTCCATTAAACAAGTTGAAAAATAAATCACTGAAGACATTAATGGAAGAGTACACACCCATGAAAATGCCAGATCCATCGATAATTAGAAAATATTATATATCAGCCTATTCGAAGATACAATGTATTCTCCGAGACAACAGATGTGGAACAAAGATATGTTGGTCGTTTTTTAGGGGTTAACTTGGGAGTGGAAGAAGAGAAGGATAAGTGTTACTTATTTAATTTAAGTGTATTAAAATTAGCAAATCGTTGACAGTGGCAGCTTTTTTCAATGACTTCGTTAACCAGCCATGGCCCAACGAAGTACATTACGAGGATATACTTCATCTCTCTACTGATGCAGCACCGTATATGCACAGGACAATGGGTAGCTTAAACGTATTGTATCCCAAAATAATACATGTAACTAGTCCTTGCACATGCCTTGCATTGAGTAACATAGATTGTGAGGTCCAAATAGAACCATGTGAATGATCTCATTTCAAATGTAAAGAAAACATTTCTAAAAGCACCCTACAGAGTGGAAAAATTCAGAGAAATATATACAGACCTGAGCCTTCCCCCATTACCTTCTATTACATGATAAGGGACATAGATTAAGGCAACAATATAATAGGATCATCATTAAAATGAAATTAGTGAGATGTTTGCTTCATTTGACTCATCAGATGCTCAATGTATTTGTGACTGTCAGAAAACTTTTGATAACCCAAACCTTAAACGACATTTACTTTATATTGCAGCCAACTTTCCATCGCTACCATCTACTATTACAAATCTAGAGAAAAGAGGCCTTGCTTTAAAGGCTACAATTCAACTTTGAAAAGAAATTGAAGACAAGCTGGATAATTTAAGCTACATAGAATCTTCAACCACATATACACTAATTATGACAAAAAAAAAGCTTCTCAACAATGGAATCATTTCAGAGATCACTAGACATATCACCACCTGTGTTGACAGTATGCTCCTGTCGTATCTTGTGACGTAGAGAGAGTCTTCTCTCAATAGAAGAATATCGTCGCAGACAACACAAGGAGCGTGCAATTTGAGAATTTACAGCAGCATATCATAATTAAATGTAAAGCATTTATATAAATGACATATTGTTATTTTTTAAGTTGTGTTGGTTGCAAATAATTTCAATACACATACTTTCAACTTTATTATCTTTGTTTTTATTTGATACTACATTTAATCCACAGATTTGTAATATAAAGAAACTGCATATTTATCGTGCATAAGTGTATATCTTGAATGCATATAAAGCATGCTTATGGAGCATATTTTAAATGTATATGTGTTCTTGCCCTACAGTAATTACCTAGTTCATTTTCTTTGGTTAAACCACTAATAACGTAACAGTGCCAACGATTCCAAGGTCCCTGATATGATATTCAATTTAGTATTAATTTGCTAAAGATTTGAAAGTGAACACATTTTAAAATAGAAAGTACCCCACATCGGCAAATCAAGCTCACCCAAATGTTAGTTCATGTGCCAAATCAATATTACCTAAGCTCCTCCTAGTTACGGTCAACTGAGTATAAGTTCTAAAATATATTGATAAATTACTTTATTCTCAAGGTTTGATTTGGGTGACTTCTTAAAAATTTTTATCACCACTTCGAACAATATTGCTTTAGTAGATAAATCCCAAACGAACAATTTTATAAATTGTTTGGCATAAGACCTCACTTTAACAGGTTGTTTCTCATTGGACTTAGTAAGGCTTAATTAATAATAAGCCGAAGATATATCTATTATGTCCCTTAAACTATATATTAAGTACGAAGTTGATATAGATGAATTTCACAAAATTTGTTAACCTTAAACGATGGGAATAGAGAAAGAAGATTTCAGTCTGCAAAGTTTAAATTTAATCAAAATGTTAAAATTTACGACTTCTCTGGACTGGTTGCTATGGACTTTCGGAAACTTTAAACGAATTTTTTTAATTGTAGAATGAGGCTAGGTTGAACAATTTGAAGCCTGTATTATAATTGTAATTATAAATGTATAATGAAGCTTGGTTTAACAAGTAAAACTATGCCTAGAGCTTTGTCTTAATAGTAGAAAAGGCAAGGATTCATTAACAACAAGAAGCCTGCATAGGTACCTGTTTTAGTTGTAGAATGAAGCTAGCTTTATCATTCAAAGGCTGCAATGGGATCTGCCTATATTGTAAAATGAGGCTGGCCTCACTATGCCTCAAGAGTGTGCTTTCTTCTTCTTCTTGCTTTTTCTGCTTCTTTGGATTTTTTGCTTGTTTATTTGCCTCCGATTTTGTTGTTTTTTGTATCTTTGTTAATTGTTTGTTTATGTTTGTTCTTTAATAAAGCCTCGTTTTAGGCTGTAACGGGATTAGGCAGTCGCCAAATGGGCTCTTTAACAAAAAATCACTCTCATTTAAAATGGAAAAATGCACCAATTAACTCTCATCTCAAATGTACTCACGCATCTTCATTTCCAAAGTCCCAGCCCACGATAAACCTCAATTCCCCCACTCATTCTCATCTCAAATATTCCGCACTCAGTGCAACCTATCATGACCCACTTGAATCTCAGATCAATTTCTTACCCCTTCACTCATTCTGATCTCAAATGCCCAGTCACTCTCAAATCAAGTGTGCATCACTTACTGACATTTCATATGGCCCTTCTCACTATAATCTCAATAGCCCCACTCATTCTCATCTCAAATCTTACCAGCCCTTAGTTTTATTTCCACTCATATATCAAATTATCAACCCACTACTCACTCACATCTCAAATTCAAAAACTTTCTCTCATTTCAAATGCCCGCAGTGTCTTTCCTCTCAAAGGCCTTTACTTACTATTATCTCAAAAGCCCTGATTCACTCTCATCTCAAAAGCCCCACGTCCTCTAATCTCAAATTCCTTCACTCACTCTTATTTTGAAAGCCCCACTCATTCTCATTTTAAATGTATCGAATTCACGGCGATATCAAATTATCATCCCCTCTCGCACTCTGATCTAAAATGCCATCACACACTCTAATCTTAAATACCCCAAATTCACTCTTATCCAAAATGGCACAATTTACTCTCATTCTCGCCCCTGTCACTCATTCTCAAAGGAAATGCCCAAAATGACTTTGATATGTAATTCTCACTTTCCCCCTCACTATAATCTCAAATCTCTGCACTCATTCTTATCATAAATTCACCCATTCCCTCTCATCTTAAAGTCTCAGCCATCATTCACTTTCATCTCAAATGTCCCCTTAACGCTCATCTAAAATTCACCAACAAACTCAACTCAACTTCTCGTCCCGTCACTCATTCTCGGCTCAAATACGACACTTACTTTTATCTCAAAAGCCACCACACACTCTCACCTCAATTGTCCCTACTATTTTTCATCTCAAATGCCTTTCACTCACTCCCATCTCTTAATTTTATTAAAGAAATGAGGTCTATGCCTACGACGTCATCTAAGCCTGAAAATTTTGAAGTGATGTTAATATATAATGAGCATCAATGAAACTATGCATTTCGGACATGTAAAAGTCTGTTGAAATTATAAAACTAAAGTAGAATATTTTGGTTGCTGGCGCTAGGATTTTTTCACACCTCTCCAAATCAGCCTCTATTCCTTCCTTCCTTTCTATTAAGTTTTAACTTTGAAAATCTAATAAGGTGAAAAGCCTTGGTGTATAATTGGATACAGCTCCTTTGATATGAGCAAATACGCACGCATGAAGGAAGAGGTCGTGATTATCGCACTCTCTATCAATCCTGATTTATTTAATCTTTAAATTCTGTTATCATTTGCTTTCTTACTGCTCTCTTCTTTTTCCTTCTTCCCTAGGGAAAAATCCTATGCTCATAGTAATTAGTGCCACACTAATTATCCTCAAAAGAAAACTGAAAGAAAATGTATTTTCTTGAAAATGCTCAAGGGGGATTTCACCTTTTTGTGTACACTTCCGTCTAAGGCTTGAAAAGTGAGCGGAAATTTCTGTTATTCAAATGTTTGTTCAAATTAGCTTTTGTCTTTGAGGCTTCTAACTTCGATCTATTGTTAGTGCCACTTAGCCCATATATGTACGTTAGAGTGGAGCAAAAATGGGGTGTTTTTCACTTTTTTTTAAAATCTACAAAACAATAGTGAAATTATGATGCTGAATGGCAGAAAATGCAGATTCTTTAAATCTTAGCTCATTTAATGGATATCTTGAGGTGCCGCCAAGACACTTTATTTAGAAAAATAGTAAATATTTACTTTATTTTCCAGAAAAAATGAGTAGGTTGTGAAGTTCTTAGTTAAATTTCCAATAGCGACAATTTATTCAAGATACCCTATATGTATAACATATTACAATCATATTCCGATAATCAAACATTTCGAGGTCAGAGTGTCATGCTTGATCGATCAAGACATATTATCGTAAGATACGATTCGCCGTTGTTCACGATCAAGAAAGGGCAAGTTTCCTGAGTTCCTCTTTAGTAGATCTTGGTTTAAATTTCCATTTGAAATAGATATGACAATATCATATAGATATTTCTGATTATTATTTAGAGCTTATTGTTGTATGCTAGGCAGATTTGATGGTTTCAGTTCAAAGTTGTCAATGTCTATTTTTTCACACCAATCAAGATTTTTACCAATCCCACCAGTGTAACCCCTTGGATCGGCAATTTTACCAGCCAGGGTTTGAATTAGTTGACAGAGAGGTAATTTATTGGCGTGTAGTTGACATATGAACCAATGAATTGGTTTATTCAATTTGAGTTCCATCAATTTTACCACACCTCCTTTTGCTCTGGTATTAACTGCAGGGCCGTCGCATTCATTAAATATTACTTGAGCAGAACCTGTCAATACTGATATATGGACAAAATATTTAGATTCAGGTTCTTCAACGATTACAGATTCTGTAACAAATTCCCAATAATATCATTTTGCTTTAAAGTCTCATCATTCTGTCCGTCAAAATAGAGTCATAAAATGTATTGATCGACTGTGGCGATCGGTGTTTTTGTTGACTCTTTCTTACTTTGGATCGATCAAGTACAAATGATGGATTTATTTCAGAAAATCTCACATTGTCATGCAATACAGAACTTGCTAAGAGTGTTGCACCTCGGTCAGAAACCCCAGTTCTGTCACAATCTGATGCTAATCTGGAAAATTTGGGCCATTTTGCTGTTGGTATTTTAAGGAGTTTCTTTTTAATTTTCTTTATTGACGATAGTTCCGCAAAATCTGGGTCTTTTGTGCAATCACTTTCTATTTCTGATGTTTATGATGACAAGATAACTTTCAGGTCTTTAACAATTTCATCTGCAGAGCAAATCTGTTCTTCCTTATGACTTTCAATTTTCTTCTTCTTTCAAACAATTCTTCATGTCGTGATATACGGCTGAGTATATATGTACTTTTGTTCCCTACAAGAATAACTCCGTTTCTTTTTTCTCTAAGAGCGCTAAACTTTCATTTTTACTTTTGTTTTGATTCCTTAACCAGGGAGGATTCATAATATTATATATCTATTGCTGCATGCAGCATTTCTAAGATTTAATTAAACAACTAGGGCAAAAATATACTTTTAATTACATAAAAAATGAAATATTAAAACTTTAAATATACTAAGGCTATATATTATAAGAGGATCTAAATAAAAATTAATACTACCAGTGAGTACTACGCGATGGTTGACATAAAAAATCATTTTAGTACGGAATGGTAACTGAAGAACATGATTAAGTTGGATTCCTTTTACCTTTAACTAAATGGGAGTCAGGCGTGGGATGCCCTTGATCGAGAACCTCGTTGATACGATGATTCAATGCGTGAGTTGTTGCGGACGTGAGGCTGACTAAAAAAAACAGCTGACAGTCTCTCTGAGCTAATCCAGAGTTTAGTGAGGGGCGTGTGGCGATGCTTCTTGACTTAACGATATCACCGTGGGTATTATGGATGTACGATTATTCCAATCCTTGGATTACACTTGCGGCCTTGCGATGATGAGACTTGACCAAGAGGTGAATCTTTTCTCGAGTGGAACTTCACATTGGTATTACTCAATGGTGAGGGATATCTCTGTTTTTCTGTACGAGATTGGTATGAGCGTGATTCTCTATACTGATGGTCTACTCTTCTACTCCTTCTTGATTCCCTGTTTACTCAGGAACTGCTCTTCTTCTCTCGATCGCTATTTCGATTATCCTCCTCTTTTCTCCAGATCGAACTATATATACTTTGATTATCCCCTGGGGGGGAGGGAATATCAGGGCTAACCTTTTTGCCTCTCTCCTAGGGCATCACATTTCAACGTTGTGACCCTTAACCCTTCTGGATTACGTTGGAGAAAGTGAAATTTCGTCTATTTGGCAAAAAAATAGATCTAAACCATAGAAAGGGACAGTGGGCCTGTTCATAGATTTGTATTCTAAAGGTTATCCACCCTCCTTTGTTTATATAAACGGACCACGAAATCTGTTGATAGTAATCCTTCTTTGCGAGCAATATCGAGGATTATTGGGCCACCTAGACAAAGGGGAGGGGGGTTATAGTATCATACCATATAGAACGTAACTGTTGACGCTGTGTAAGCAAACTAGCGTCTGTTTTTCCTCGCGATATTGATTTCCCCACACTTCACTTTTCAGATCAATCCCTCTAATGGCCATTTTCCTTTCTGCTCTCGGGTCTGTTAAAATCATTGGCTCTCTCTCTGGTACTTTTCTGTGCCATTCACAAGTACAGTCTGAAAAATATATCCACTTACAAGTTGAAATATCAAACAGAGTTTCTACTGCCTTACTTCTGAAATTATTAACCCTTTTCTTGAAGCTTGGCTTATCTTTTCTACTTCTCATTGATTTCAAAAGAACTCTGTATTTTTGTGGTAATCAACCATTATTTTTTTTTTATTCTGTCATCTGACACACATGGAATAGAAGCTTTAATCCACAATGATTTTATTTGATTTACAATTAGTTTTGAAATATCACTTACAGAAGGATCTTTATTTGTGTTTGGTTTAAAAATCTGTCTGTCAAACAAATAGCATTTCATAATGTATGAATAAGTCGTCAACACTCTTTCACTTAAATCCCACGCGTTACCAAAAATGGCACAATCCGGTTCATTTCTTTGCGAAGTTATTTTCACTTCTAACCGTTAGTTTTTTCTTAATTATTCATAGGTAACAAGGTAAATATATTCGGCATCTGAAATTTAAAGTTTTAGATATGCATTTGACGATATAAATGAAGTTTACTAGGTATAAGACAGCGATGGAATTACTCGTAAGCACTATAAAACTACAACCTTTCCTCACTGTAGTGGAGTTGCAACGGATGGTTGTGATTGTTGAAACCATGTCAATGGCGGCACCTGAAGATGTCTTTCTAACATGCTAAGATTTTACACACGGTATTTTGATTGTTTAAACTAATATATTACGGGTAATGCTACCTTTTGTTATATGGTCTAAAGAAAATATGGACCGAAGAAAACGAAAATATATGAAATAGTGAATTTTGCAAACTTTGATGGCTCGGCGGCACCTCAAATATTAGATTGGGTTAAAACTCTTTTAGTACATTTAATATTATCCAACGGAGCACCATAATATCACGATTTCAATTCTTTTTCAAAATAAGTGTTTTTCGCTCCACCCTAATGTACGCGTGTTCCCTAAAGAGTTATATCTCTCTATGATGACTAAAGGTCATGTTACGTTTAGTAACCATTTTTATTCTTATTATTCATATATAGTATTACCTCCAAAAAATGGACACTTTTGTTATCCGTCTCTATCTTGCATGGCTGTCTAATTACTATTCCTAGGTTAGAGGAAAATCAGATTTTTTCGCAGAGTTAATGCGATACTAAAAGAGACGTAGATTGCCCGAAAATGGCTCTCACGAAGGAAATAGTCACATTTCGGTAAAAAGTAGGATGCGGGCGTGATTTTTATATCATTTCCAATTTTATTCCCAATTTAAAATATTAGAGTTATTTATAACTACGTGCTATGTTTATTGACAAGCCTTTAATAGATACAAGCATTTTGAAGGATACTCTTGTCTGGATTAGTATTTATCCGATGGGGCTCAGAGAGCAAGGTGGAGTTAGTAAATAATCAACGCATGTTAGAGCTTTCGGCAAATATCTATGTGTATCGAGGATCCTTCATTTAGTACATAAAGAATGAAAATGAGAAAAACTAATGAAATATCGAAGAAAGACAAAACTGAAAGAGATGAAATCAAAAATACCTAAGAAAACCTCCCAAAATGTATTGACTGTGGAGATTTAAAGCCTTAAGGAGAAACTTTATACAAAGAAAACATAAATATTTCAATAAATAAATACATAATTGCCTTGGCAATACAAATTTCCTCGACAAACTTGTGGCCCAGCATAAATTTACCAAAGGGATAAAGATAAAACTGAAAATGTTGCCGGAATAAAGGAGTTTAAGAGTCTTTGAGAAAATTATAAGTTACATTCACTCCTTTCTTTTAAATCTTATGAGTCTTTTAGATCCCATCTTTAAATCACATTAAAGTAACTGTTTTGTACTAATTCAACCAAAAAGACGAAAAATTACCTTTGAGAAATGGAAAACTCTTTTATCTTTTTCATTTTACGATCTTGCTATAGTGGTGCCGATCTTGCAGGTTTAAGGCAGAAGAAGCGAAAGTATTATGAAAAGTAAAGGTAACATCAAAACAATAACATATTTCTACAATTTAATTCAATTGCAACGATACCAAGTCTTCTTCAGCCAGACAGTAACTGAACTTTTTAAATATGAAAATAATAAGCACTACCTGGATCAAAATAGAGAAATTAAATTTGATAATCAATTTTGTAGACATAGGGATAGACAATCGTATCAAACTATCAAAAGCTGCTACACCTCACTAACTCATAACAGCGCTACAATGACTGTTAATCTTTCAGTCCTTATGAAGTTTTTTCCTTCACCAAACACTCGATAGTGCACACTGGATTTTCATTAACAGAAAAAGGGAATGAAATGTATTGTTACAATTTTTCTTCTTGTCACTGTATGTCAGTCCTTATTTAAATTCATGTCCCCTACTAAAACACTCGAAGGTACAGACTGCAATATCTGGATCTACTTTAATATCAGAAGGAAATGCGATGATACTCAAAGTTTTGCTTCTCGCGATTCTATATTCTGCTATGGTAATTGTATTTGAAAATGGCCTAGATATATGAATAAAATATTCCTGATATTATGAGAATATGATATAAATTTATAAGCTTTTCTGTCTATTTGTTTAATCTTTATCAATAGATGGACGCTGTAATTATTCCTCTCTAATGAGTCTGTCAATATTTTGATTGGCACCTTAAGGAGGAAACTTTGCAAAGACCGCAAAAGGTAGGCAATGCCCCTAATAGTTAGTGCTAACCTTGCATTTATGATAAAAATATTCTCTATCTAAGGAGTAAGAAAAACCATTACTACCTTTTTAAGTCCCTATTTTTACATGCTATTTCTTGAGATTATTAATATTCAATTTTTGACCAAATGGTAGTTATAAGATTTGTTAAAACAGTTTTCAAAATCACGTATTGGTCATTACATCCAATTTTCTAATTATTTTTAGGGCTATTATATTGTGTTTTTTTCTCTTTCTGTTTCTCTCTTCCTCAAATTTACTCACGTCCACATGTAGTTTCTAATCTCTTCTAACTTATTAATTCTAATGGCTTGCTCGTTTCTATTTATTTTCAAGCTGTGCCTGTCCCATCATCATCATTAAGTGCCAATTTTCTCTTTCCTCTCGTCTCGTTCAAAATGGCGCGAAAATGAGAAATGGAGTGAAATGGATTCTGCTCAATGGTGTCAGCTTGGGCGGTATTTTCTTTCCTTAATTGTTATGAAGTATAATTAACTGCGAGAAAACTTTAGAGGAAAGAAAAAGATAAAAACAGAAAAAAAGAGGAGGAGTATTGGTTTTTTGCTTGTGCATAGGTGTACGAGAGAAGAAAGAGAGAGAGAGAAGACTAAAGATTTAAAACGATTCCACAAACTTTGATATTAAAAGAAAGGAAGAAAAATTAGTTTATTTAGATATGACTTGTGGCACTTCTGACGTTGTTGATGTTTAGTGAAAAATTCTAAAAAAATTCCAAAAAGAAATATTTGAATTACGGTCGAAAATAGTTTAGGAAAAGAAGTAGTGCCGATGGAGAAAGTGGGAATCCAGTTTATGTATCTATTAGGAGCAATCTAGATAAAATTGGTTAAAATTACATATCGTTTTTTGGTTCGAGTCCCCTTAACCTTTGTCTTTATTAGAAGACCTTAAAAATGATCTTTAGCATAAAAGGTCACTATCTTGCTTGTACTTGCGATGGAGGTGTAAACAAATCCTTTCTCCTTTTTTCTTAATCTGGCCTTTAAATGGGGCAAAAATATAAGGGTGTTTTGGCCTATTCGTCACCATCAAAATTGGTTGAGAGAAAAGGTTTTTGATAGGTCATTTAAACTCCGAGTTCACCAAAAGAACCCAGAAATAAGTTTGAAAATCTATAATCTCTTATGGAGGCTCATTGTGGTGCTGGTTGGTCGAACATTTGTGCTGGCTGAGTTTAAGGGCACTAGAGTATAAAGGATAGAGAAGGCCTTTGAGATTGAGGACAAGGAGAGAAAGAAGAGGGCCTTGAGGGTGACGCACGAAAATAGGGGAAGAGGATTGGAAATTGACGCATAAAACTGGAGTATCTAAATAGGAAGCCTAAAAGGGTGCTTACAAATAGTGCCATTGAGATGGGATGGAGTGTTTTAATTCCGAATTTTTTTCTTGATTTTTATTCGTTATTTGACTTTATATCCATTTGCCTTTAATCATAGTTTTTCTTTTGGTATAGTTTTTTCCTTTATAAAGAGTATATATATATATATATATATATATATATATATATATATATATATATATATATATATATAAATATATATATATATATAAATATATATATATATAAATATATATATATATATATACTTTGGGAGAAGGTAATGTTGTACAGGAATGGTTACATTCCACATGCAAGGAGGCATTGTTAAGCTTTGTCAGAGATTACAGAAAGAGAGAGAGAGAGAGAGAGAGAGAGAGAGAGAGAGAGAGAGAGAGAGAGAGAGAGAGGAAGCTACGCGCTGCCTCTACCCTGAAAAGAGAGACAGAAACAGCAGACACTCGGGACCCCCTTTTCATGGAGATACGAAATTATTTGACGCCGTGAGATGCCGTGATGACCTGAAATGCCGTCTTCACAGAAACCTGTGACAATGTGAGATCCCAGAAGTTCCCATCTGAAGTCGGAGAGAATCTGCCTCGCCAGCTTAAGAACCTTCTCGACCTTGCTGTAAAAGGCAGAGTTTATTATCGTCTAGCAAGGCGTCTGACCCTATAACCCTCCCTTTCGGAAAGAGGGGAGAAACCCCATTCGACCCCTATAGATCCTACGGTGCCAGATTTGGAAGGCAGTATCCGCCGAGTATCCGCAATACTCCCTGCCCCGTCAGTATCCGCTGAGTATCTGCCGTCTCGTTAATTCACGTGAGTTTACCCCAACACGCTTTAACCACTCCTCGAACGTGGCGCGCTTAATCTCGATTCGTGTTACTCGAAAGCAATATTTAAGTCCACGCCCCCTCCTGTAATAGTCATTATCCGGAGACTATTGTTTAAACTTACTGACAAAGCAAGGATTACTCCCTTGAGCCAAATCTTCTAGGTAGCAGCAACGCGCAACTCTCCTGTGCAAGTGTTTTCTCTCTACCCCCCTCTCCCAAGTATTAGCCTCATCGTCAATCTGCTCAAGGTTAAGGTCATTTGAGCATCCCACACTGCATATTGTCCGTTTTTGGTAAGGTTATCGCCCTCACCAACTATCCCTAGCCCCATCGTCACTGAGATCCGTGTAAATCTAGCGTGTGTATAGTACATGTTAAAACTCATTTTAACCTTGTCAATTAATATTGATTGACATATTAGTAGAGTCATTTTTGTGCCCCTTTTTCTGTTATACCGGAAATTCAAGATAGTCTACTATTGGCCAACCTACTTTAAGTAAATTTGCACTCTGCTTATATTGTAAACTTTCCACACACTCGTAAAGTCGAAAGGGTAAACTTGACCCTATTCTAAGACATCTATATTAAACTGGTGTGTGGTGTGAAGTGTTAAGCTACGACATCTTTATTAAACTGAAGTTCTCATTGTTGGTACTGCTTAAAGCTATCTTTCCCTGCCTTAATCTTGGGGAAACCAATGTCACCTTCTCTGATACCCTGAGTAATCTTGGGCTTATTTTCGACAAAAAACTTGCGTTTAAACCGCACATTCATCGTATTTGTTAGTCTTCCCTCGGTTTCCTCCGCAACTTCTCACGTGTTTGATCCAATTTTGATCGACGAAGCTTTGAGACTGCTATACATGCCTGTGTCATTTCACGCTTAGACTACTGCAATTCTCTTCTAGTGAATGTCCCTTTTTCGTCATTTCGCCCCCTACCACTAGTTCAAAACTATGCTGCCCGGCTCTACCTTTGCCACCCCTGTTTTTCTCCTTCGATTCATTTGAAACAGGAGCTACAGTGGTTACCTATTCACTTCTCTACCCACTATAAATTTCTTCTCATCACCTCCAAGGCCCTAAATCTATTGTATGCCCTCTTGCAGCGACAAACTCCTTGGGCGATCCGGTCCAACCTCGTTTCCCTCCTGAACACTCCTCATTCTGTCCTTTGCTCAATGGGTGACTGTTCCCTCTCAGTTTGTGCTCCTAGACTCTGGAATGCTTTTCCTGCCGAATTCCGATCCTCTCCCTCCCTCGCTACTTCTAAACGTCTCCTGAAGACTCATCTATTAAGAATTGCCTTCTCTTCCCTGTAAACTTTCTCTACAGTCGAGACACAACCTGTGCTCTGGGAAGGCTAAGAGCCCTGAAGGGCGCATTATAAATATCTATTATTATTATTATTATTATTATTATCATTATCTGTATTAATTAGGTATCAGTTTTATGGAGTTAATCTTGGTCAATCAAGTTATTGACATTTGATCAATTTATTGGTTAATCTTGAGAAATAACGTTGCATACCTTATTGCGAAGTGTATTTGTTCCGGTTCCCATTTATTTTATGAATTGATCGTCGAGTGATCCAGCTTAACTATTAATTTTATTCCCACACGGAATTTAATTGTTGTCCTTTGAGGCCTCATTTCTTGTAATAATTTGAAGGTATAGAAGTTAATGCTGTGCTCTCGTATCAATTACAATGAAATCTCGACCGCGAAAGCTCTCTTGTATTGTTCGTGTGTTCGTTGGTTAACAAAACCATTCGCACTCCCGTTCGTGCCTTAAGGAACCCATGATTCAGCCATATTTGGTATCTTGCGTTAATTTAATTTTTGTTGTGCTCATCTCGTATACCAGAAAGTATTTCGCCGTTTGAAATTTTGAGGTTCATAAAGAAGAGATAGAGAAGAAAGAGAAAAGAAAAGGGAACGAGAAGAAAGAGAAGAACGAAGAGAAATAAAGGAAGGAGAAGAAAGAGGAATGGAAAAGGAACGAGAAAAAGAGAAAGGGAAAAGGAACGAAAAGAAAGAGAAAGGGAAACGAACGAGAAGAATGAGAAAGGGAAAAGGAACGAAAAGAAAGAGAAATGGAAACGAACGAGAAGAATCAGAAAGGGAAAAGGAACGTGAAGAAAAGAAAAGGAACGAAAAGAAACGGAGAGAATTTGCTCTCACGGATTGGATATGAGCAGAGTGAGGAACGAGAGACTTTCCATAAAATTCTCGAGTGTTAGGCTAGACGTACCGCAGTCTGCGACCATAAAGAAGGCGATCACATCGGGACTTATCTCACCCACTTTGAGAAGATCTTCAAACTGAACCAGTACGACATGAAGACGGACGAGGAACACAATTATTGTTCCTGTTAAGCACTTAACATCAAGACATATTTCTCTCCCTTCAACCAGAGGCAACAATCGATTACTCATCGTTAAAAGCCGAGATACGACGTTTACAAAATGACTCGATTTCTATCGAGCTAAATATAGGTACTGTCGCATTCAACATAACCAGACATTTCGACAGTTTGGCTACTTCCTACAGCGGTCTGAATGAAAGGACTGGGAGACTCTCAACCTCCTCGATTAATGGCGGACGCAGTTGGCTGGTCTGATAGATAGCCCAAGGGCGTGGCCGTCCCCAGAGGATTCTCAATGTCAGTCTACGCAAACTTACTTCAAGATAACGAGTTGCTTCGGACAGCGAAGTTTGCATCAGGATATGAGGTTGAGTTTGACGGCTGCGCTCGCGAGGGAAACAGACATGCCTGTAAGGCATGGGGTGAAAATTCGGCGTTTTTGCGGGGGAGGGAGAGCGAGGTGTATCCCGAATAAGCTAATATAGCTGGGTCGAGAGACTCAGCCTGGGAGTGCTTCCTTCTTGATGATTCTAAATTCTCTCGCCAAGGAGCTGAAATGGGTATTCTGGCGCGCTTGCTCCCACGCTGATCCTTCGAGGGGCATCCCATAACATATACAGATAACTTCAAATTTACACAAAATCAATTCACGATTCTAATACAACGGAGAGCAAAATATTGTCGTGTTATTCGAATATATGGCAGAATTAGTTGTGTATAGTGCTGCTTCAGGCGTAGCGTCAGCCTCTACTTTCACATATTAAGGGACAACAATGGACTTCTCTTCGTAGATTAATGTTGTAAGAAAAATCATTGGGTACCCTTGTGGCCATGAATTTGCTTCAGGCTTTTTTCTTGATCGATATAAATATTAGACATACAAAATGATAACAATAAATTTATACTACAAACATCATATCTATTTTTTTTAATTGCGGATATTTCTCAGAAGTGATTATTAACTTAAATTGAATTTATCGACTCCATAACGGACCATATGCTCGATGAATCTTTTTAAAATTCTGCCTTTTTTGCATTAGTTTGGAGGAGGATTAATTCTAAATGTTTGGGGGCTAATTAATTCTCTCTGCCTGATAAGAAATAAAAAACATCCATATTATGCCTGAGCTCAAGGTAAACGTTAAACCTATTTATTCTACCGAAAAAAAGGCGGTAGATACTTCTGAAATGGTTCAGTAAAAGGTTGAGGAAAATTTAAACTCAAAACTCAATAAAATGGAGCTTACCATAAAGTTATCCATTAATCATTTATGAACCTGATTATCATCAAAGTTGAATGTGGAAAATAGTTACTTACTCAAGAACTCCTCCAATCCTTAGCGAATTTGATTAGTTGAATTCAACTTAATTCTTACTCAGTTAACCTTAAATAAATTCGTTTTATTACAAACCTTTTAACTAATTAATGCCCCATTTATCCTTAGGAAAGAAGCCTGGGAAATACACCGAATTTGTATCAAATTATTCTGTTCCAACACCACTAAAACAATGAGGGAATTCGTTTCATCACAAATCCTTGCATCGATCATTAACCCAATTAACCGCTCCGCTACAGCAGGGGAGCTACTTACTGCAACGTCGATCCTCACGACTTACTAACCCAAACATGGAAACAATTAAGTCTTCCCTGAAGTTCCTCACAAAGGGGAAATTACTCACGATTTTCAACTCGAAACACTAAGTTAAAGAAACCAAAGTAATTTCATAATTCTCCTCAATTTGTTAAAGAAAACAAATGATACAAAGGCTTGTTAATGAACATAATATGCAAGAGATTTCTGACCAAACAGCTGCAAATATAGGAATAAAGTATTGAAACAGGTCGGCTCCTTTATACGTAATCGGCAAATAAAATAGTCACTTGTGGAACTAATTATTCTTTTTCTGCTTGAAAATTTCCTCTTAGTTAAAAAGTAATTTGCCATAGTAAAACAAATTTTAATAAATTAAAGCGAAATACCAAAGATGGCGTATCACATCGAAAAGATTAATTAGATCTAATACAAATTATGACCAACATGAGGAAGAGAAAATGCGTGGATGATATTGCTTGAGATCCTCTTGTAAGTATTCGAGCGAGAAAGAGACACATTCCTCCATCTGTCACCACGCCATGGTTGTGCGAGCTAACCATAATATACCCTTAGCTAACGCATCACTGATTGAATTAGAACTGGATTTCCTTCAAACATGGTGCCAAATTTCAGTAGCTAGTGTCAATAAGTTATATGAGTCCATTCTCAATAGGGTCTATTATTAGTGGTGCCAATGGATGAATTATTTAATAGTAAATAATAAAAATATTATATAATCATAATAATATCAAGCATTTGTGTATGGAACTCATCAAAGCCATTACCCTCATAGAAAGAGGTAAGTAATTGCTCAAGCCACGAGTCAATGCGCCAAGGGAGGAGCTGAGCATATCGCTGCAGGCAGATCATTCGACAGTCTCGCGGCAAATGTTGATAAAGGAAAATCATCCATGCAGCGCAGATGACTACGAGAAACAATGAGTAGGGAAGCAGAGATGGAGTGCAGGGTTATTGGAGGCTGGGATAGGGTTAGTAAGGTGAAAGGGTAGGAGTGATATGCGACATTTGTCCTATATATAAGAAGAAAGATCTTAAAGCTGATTATTTATCGAAAGGGAACAGAGTATACAGCGTGTTGCACTTTGATTGTACGAGAGAAACGTACAGGTCGCCAAAGTGTCATGGTAGCAAAGATTAGAACAAGTTAGAGAGGATGAAAAATCAGAGCCTGTGATCCAGGAAGTAGGGAGATGCCAGAATCAACATGAGAGGCGACTTTGAGTAGCTGGCAATCCCCAAGCTGTCTTAATCAAAGTAAGAAGGGATACCTATACCGAAGATAGGTTTCCTATAGTCTCAGGAAAAGAGGATGGAAAAAAGGAGAGATAGTTTTTCATGTCATCAGAATAAAAATCAAATGATAGATCACCAAGATTTGAAATGGAAGTGAACCAAAAAACGACCTTTGCGTAACACCAAACGCTGGCCGAGATAACTCATTACCAATAAGGATATAGTTAGAAGAGATGAAAAATACTATCACAACCAGGCACAGACAGTTGCAGCGATAGTCAGAAATTCACAAAGGCGTGATGAAGAACAATGGGGTTAATAGTGACAAATACCACCAAGAGTTCTAGAAATACCAGAATGGAAGCCTACTAGTGTCAGCGCACGACGAAAGCGATTCGTAAGATGTAGGAGAGCTGATTGAATGTTGTGTCTATTCTTAAAACCAGACTACAATATCCCTTTGGGGTTAAAGGAGGATAAGTGCTTTATTACATTCGGACTGAAACCAGTTTCTCATGAACTTCGAGAGTTATGGGATTTGAGAGATCGAATGATAGCTTGCAATGTCATTTCGGTTCAGATTCGGTTTCCTTAAGATAGTGTGTATAACAGCGTGTTTAAAGTTAGTTGATACTATCCCAAACGATGAAAAGGTATTAAAAATAGGGAGAAGTAAGTGAAAAGCACATGGATCAAATGGTTTTAAAGATTCGGTGGTATTGGATAGAGTAAATAAGGGAAGAAAATCCCAAGGATACACCGTGGAGGGAAAAATAGGTTCAGGTAGAGACTGAAAGGAACCAGCAAGACGTGGTTGCAGAAAGGATGCTGATATAGTTATGTTATATATAAAAATAGGAGGAGGCTACTTGATCAGGTATGTTTCTGTGTATGAGATGAAAATGAGAAAGAGAAAATGAAGTGTGTGTATGTAGATAAGAGAAATGTTCAGGGAGATGAAAAGTATAATGGCCTCATCTTGCTCGAAATATCAAAGGTAATTAGTTACCCAACCCAGGAAGATGTTATCAACTGTGTGACTTCCTTACTCAAGCGTGTATTTTATTTAAAAAGAAATAAGACTCAATCTTTGCGAGAGGCAGCTAAAACTGTATGACAGAAAAATTTACAGATTCTCGGAAAACGGTAGAATTCCTTTAAAAGAACATCAAAACATAATTCATGAAATTGAATATCTATGCATGTCAAAAGTTTCAAATATTGATAAAACGGGTATCAGAGACAAAGATCGGAAAAAAATTGTCATAAAATATATTGCGTTTCGGATATTGCATATGGAGATATGTTTAACCTTATGGAAAATCTGGAAGATATTTCGATTCTAAAAGTAGAGAAAGAACCAGCAAGAGGTGGTTGCATAAAAGATGCTGATATAGAGCTCAGATGGAAAGTTAGAATGGTCACGCGTCGAATTACAATTTATAGAAGGACACAGTTAAGTGGAGTCAGCTAAGAAACTAGATATGTCTTCTGATAAATAGCCTAAATATAGACTCACTCAAGGCTCCGTAATAAATTGAACGAAATACTATATAGTCAAAACCCCTAAATAGAATTGAGTCTACTCCTGAGCGATACCTCTCACTATGCCATTAAACCACCTAAGTAAAAAGCTCGTGAAAGATTTTTAAAGAAGATAAGTGATACGTTTAAGGAATCTTTTAATCCAAATATGTACATTGAGATGGCAAAAGAATTTCTGACGTAAGAGTGAAGAAATTGGGATCACTATTTTGCAATTCTAGTTTCTAGCCATGATAAATTAAAAATCATATCCGTCTCAAATTGAAATCCGTGGCTTGTAAGCCTATAACAGATACAGTAAAGAAGATATTTAATAGGTACAATGTTAATGATAGTTAAGGGCGAGTCTTTTGATACGAAAGCCAAAAATATGGGTGCTCGAAATGAAGTTTGGGTTCGAATTCAAAGAAACTTCATAAACACCTATGTGATAGAACGGGTTCAGCCGCGTTAATTTCAAGCACTATCACATGTTATTTAAAACCACGATGCTCCCCACGTGCATCTTCCATTTGAAGCTTGGCGCCTTATCGCAGCCACCAGAGTCAATGTTTAAACAAAGAGGTTTATCTTCCCCCGTTCGCCCCCACACGCCGACCTCGCCAGATTGAGTTAGGCTTATGGGTAGATAAGGCTTGTTCTTAGGCTCAGCTGTGCATTCACTCGAAGCTCCCACTTCATTGTCCCCCACGCCTAGGGAGTGTCTTGACTATTTAGATAGAACATTTACCACTAAGATCACATTGGAGATCCAGATTTTCGTCGCGAAACATCACCACGACCCTCTCTCACCTTGTGCGCCAAGGGACCTCGACCTCGAGATTCACCATCACTTGTCCAGAAGAAGGACAATATCCCTTGAGTGCCAAGGTTCGAGCCTTCGTGACGCCGAGTCCACATGGTTTCCCCCTTGTTTTTCAGAAGAGAACAACATTAGAACAGCCATTGTTCTTGAGCCCGTTGACAAGAAACGGTTCTTACCCCTCCCCCCCCCCCTGTTGTTTAGAAGAGAACAACGTAGAACAGCCATTGTTCGTTTAGAGCCCGTTACCCAAGAAACGGTTCTCACTCTTCCCCTGTTGTTCAGAAAGAGAACAACGTTAGAACAGCCATTGTTCGTTCGAGCCCGTTGACAAGAAACGGTTCTCCCCCCCCTGTTGTTCAGAAGAGAACAACGTAGAACAACCATTGTTCGTTTAAGCTCGTTCGCCAAGAAACGGTTCTCACCCTTCCCCCTTGTTGTTCACAGGAGAACAACATTAAAACAGCCATTGTTCTTGAGCCCGTAGACAAGAGATGGTTCTCACCCCCCCCGTCTGTTGTTCAGAAGAGAACAACGTAGAACAGCCATTGTTCTTCAAGCCGTTCATCGAGAAACGGTTCTCATTCCTAAGACGCCACGTCAAGATCATTTTATTCCCCCCTCTTTCGGCTGGAACTCGCCAGCCGACCGATAATTCCTTCACTTCGCCTCCTCTGCACAAAAAGTATAAATTACGTAAGCCGAATGTTACTTTTGAGTATTTAACCCTTTTTTCAATTTTATCCTGTGCTTTAAATGGTTTAGCGAACCCTGCCCTCCCTTTAACTTTATATTTGTTTTACCTTTTTAAATCTTTTAATCCTCGGATTAGCTCGAGTCCCCACGACCCTTTCCATTCTCTGTTTATGTCAATATTTTCCGTTTTGTGTGTTGTTGATAGTTATTATTAATAAAACTCTATTTTATTAATGATAGCAATATTATTATCCTTGAGCTCAGTTCCACTTCTTAGGCATATCGAAGATACATAATATCGGCCAGCTAGACATCCACGCACTCTAAAGATAATTAAATAAGTTCCCTCAACGAATAGTTATATATGGTCTTCCTCACATTCTAAAATTTCTAGTTCAGAATCTTTTTTATTTCCTGTTTTTGACCTTGTTCTAGCCCTGAAATACCTTTGTTAAAAAGATTAAAAATGTTGAGGGGTTAATTTAGTTTAAATAACAACTCAGAGGAGTGTGTCAGAGCAGATGTCATAATTTGTTTATGTCGTGATACAACCAATCTAATCCTAAATTATGTAGGGGATGAATTAATCACCTACTGCAACGCGAACCGTTGAAGGACTGTTCATAGGGATTAACGACCGACTAGGAGGTCACAATTGAGGCGTTCGGTTTCAAATCCTTAATAATCAAACAAAATGCATAAATGTTTGGCGAGATTTAGTTGAATAGGCCGAGAGTATCACTCATGGTTAGTTAAAGATGAAACAACCAAAATATAATTTTATTTACATAGATCAAAATAAGAATAGTAATAAGCGAAGGGGAATTTTCTAAATTAAAAGAGTCTTTTGATAATTATTATGAGAAAAGATCCTCAAATGGAATTAATTGATTAATGTAACTAGGCTCAGATCAAGAGGAGGAATTTGACAATATTAATAATGGAGGGAGTTTCAGTCTTACTGGTCGATGAATTCGAGGAAGGTCCTTCTTGCTATCAGTGGAGTGGGGAACGATTAAATGAAGCAGGTGGGGTACGATACGAATGAGGTAGGTGGGGCACGATCCGAACCAAACTTCCGATGAAGATAGCAAAACTTCAAAGATGAAAATCTACGGGGAATGTGGGAATTCTTGTAATTCAATTAAAGAGGAATCTTCCTTTCCTCAAAGGTAATCGATGGAGATTTTCTTCGGTTCGATTAAACGAAGGGAGACTGTTGCGCAAATACAATTGCTTGCCGTTCACAGAAGCTACCAAATGACTTGGGTAGAATTAAGGCAGAAAAAGTCTACTGTCTGTGAAACGCAAACGGGACTAGGCGATAAGGACGGCCTTGAGGTGCGGACTAGACTCGTCGAACTACAGAATAACCCGAGTATTTGTATGCCTGGTTCTGGAGGGGAAGAGGGAGTTTGGTGAAAAGAGTCACAAGCTCAAGACATCTTAATCCGGAGGTAGAGTTGATTCATCATTTAGCAGCAAGGACGAGACAGAGCGGCCCTTTCGCTCCTCGTTACCCGGAGGAAGGGCTTGAGACGAGTTCGCAGGATTGGAAAATATTTTTCCAACGTGTTCAGGAATCGAAAATTCGAGTATGTTCGAACAGGAAATAACGTGGTCCATGGCGTGATACCAAAGCACGTGGTCTTCATTAATTTTTGTGTGTGTGGAAGGGGGGGGGGGTCAGAGACTGTTCTTTTACAGTTTATTTCCTAGATCTTATAATCCTACTTATGTATTTTGAGATGTTCCTCAAATATTATCACTTTCATGACCTTCATCACGCCCATGCAAAAGTAAGCTACTGATTTTCAGAAGATGGACTCTTGATTTTCAGTTATTTGCTCTGAAAAGAATTATGTTGGAATAGATCAAATATTTGGTAATACAACAGTAGCGGTTGGGTCAAGGTATTCAGCGCCTAGAAATCGAAAATCCATCAAATCTAGGTCTAATAACCACCAATATATAATTTGATTTCTAGTTTCTCTCTCACTTGGCTGTGATAGAGTATTTAATGAAAAATGTATAGCTACAATACCGAAGGATAGATCCTCTGCAAGAGTATGTGGTAAATATATTACCCTCAATTATTTGCATCGAAATAGTTAACAAGTGAAAAATCAAGTCCATCTAAAGTTATTATTTTACCAGCCTTTAAAGCACAAAATCTAGAAATTTTGATTTAAGGCAATGCAAATTTTAATATATTTTAAATATTAATATTGGATATTAATGATCTTCCAAGAATCATTTTTCTAGCATACACAAGTTGACAAACTTAATCAGAATATCGCGAATTCCTGACAGTTAACGTCACTCGCAAAAAATATTCTCTTTCATTATATTTTAACACCGGGAAGAGTTATTGAATAATATTACTAACAATATTGATTTGAACGAGAATACATAGATTTATCATTTCACTATAAAATGAAATTAAATTTCTTTATAAAATTTCTATTAGGAAATTCGAATATTTCGTTTTGTTTTACTTATTTTTTTCTCATAAGGTATATACATATTTGATTAATTTATAAGCAGGAATTAACGTTAAAATAGTTTCAAAAAAATGGAATAATCTGTTTCCTGTCTAGATGATAAAAATGCTCAAGTAGTTATTTTTAGCGGCTCGTTTATATATGATCACGCCACATGTATTTTATCCAATTCCTGTGTTAATTAATCTTTTTAGCATCATTTTATTTGACAGCAATTCATTTTAATTGTGTAATAAAGAAACGGGGTTCTTCAATGAAAAATTAATACTCAGAATATTAATTACTATAGGGTTTATACATATGAATATAGACATTATATTCCATATCAACTCTTTTTCTTTCAATATTTAAAATTCTGTCAATACATTATATATATTAAATATGTAACAAAATATTAAATATAATGCAAAGCTATCAAAAAGTTCTAATACTGAGCATCTGGTATATGTAAATGTGGAAGATGAAAGAGAGAAGGTATATAATGTATATGTGATTCATTGATCAAGTACCTCGCATTATAACCATGGCATTCTGCTTCTGAGAGTGACTTACGTTTTCCTAACTCTCCTCAACCAAATTTTGTGATTCTACTGATTTTCTTTTCCATTATCGAATCAGAAGTAACAAGTTTTCCTCTTTTCTTCCAAACTATAGATCTTTATTTTTGTAGAGAAATTAAAACCTAACGCCACCCATAGAGCCAAGCTGACATATATATTAAAATCTCTCTTCAGAGAGAGCGAGAAAAAAGAACGAGAAATTGAGGTGCGGGAGAACGGTGGCCTTTAACTAACAGTCAAACTGCCGAATGGCTCTGATCTCCCGCGCGGTTGGTAGTCACCTTGACTGCCCGTCCCAAGGAATCCACAAAAACAATTAAGCAGCTCTAATAAGAAACTGGCCCCAAACGGAATGTGTGAGAAATTAAACGGGAATCTCAAAAATATATTGAAAAAGTTGTGTCAAAACAACCCGACTCATTGGCCCAGATACCTGACTATAGCCCTGTTCCCATGCAGAGAAATCCTTCACCGGACGCTGGGATTTTCATACGGAAAAACTGATAGCTGCGCATGTTCTCCGTTGACCGAATCCCAACAAGACCTTAGGAATTTGCACCGACGCAAGCAAAAAGGGTATCGATGGAATATTGCTTCAATACGAAGATGACCAAATGGCCTATCCCATATCGTATGTCAGTAGAAAGCTTTCGAGTAGAGAAAGAGCCTACACCACCGTTGAAATCGAAGCTTTGGCCATAATATGGTGAATAGGTAAATTCAAATATTATCTAATAGGGCGCGAGTTTAAGTTGGAATGTGATCATAGACTTTTGTCATATTTAAGTAAAAATAAGAGTAAGAATAGAAGGCTCCTAAGAAGGCGTTTACACTTGATGGATTAGCAGTACTCAATTCAACACATTAAGGGGTCTCGACAATTGTATGGCCTAATCGTTAAGTCGGAATCCTGTCGAAGACTAAGGTGTATTCCGACTCAGGTATTATAATAATTGTGATGGATCTATGATAGGTCAGGTTAGGTATATAAATTTAATGTAAATTATTAGTTAGTAGAGTTGTAATTAAGAAGAGGCGAGTGACCACCTAATTGTAAATAAGAATCGCGTAAGTTGGAACAGTCATGTATGTATTAATTTATGGTCAGGTGCAGACGTTATCAAAACATTCCCTAGTGAACTCGAAGTTGATTTTATGAAATATTGGTCAGTAATTTCCCTTTTTGAAGTAATGTAAGTATCAGACTTGAATATACTCCGCCCCCCACGCGTTGATTTCTTTAGGAGGTAGGTATATGTACAGAAATTAAAACGTAACGCCACCCGTAGGGCTAAGCGGACATACGAGTATATATTAAAATCCCTCTTCGGAAAGAGCGAGAAATTGAGGTGCTTGAGAACGGTAGGCGTTTTACTAACAGTCAAACCTCGGAATGGCTCTGATCTCCCCGCCCGTTGGATAGTCGACTCGAGATGCCCGTCCCAAGGAAGCAGCAAAATGCCATTCAGCAGTCCTAATAAGAAACTGGCCCCGGCGAAATTAAGGAAAAAATTTTCTAACTGACGGTTTGAACACCTCGCTCGGCAAAACACCCCGTTATTCGTTGAACTCAAAGATCCGTTACCTACGAGGTCAAAAGGCCCGCAGTTAGAGCGCCAAAGAGCAGCATAAGAACAAAAGACGACCGGAGAGAAATGGTAGGACGGTTGTCGGTGCCTCTCCTTGAGAAGCAGACCTGGGCTCCGTGGTGTCATCTCCCCTCCCCTTCAACCTCACGCTCTCCTCAGTAGCATTACCCTGTCTCCCTTAGTTAGGGCGATCGTTGGGCTATAAATAAGCTCCGTAAGGAAGGAAAGAGATTCTTTTTTTTGAGACGATAGAGGACTAGATTTTTGTGATCAGTCCCTCGCACTGTTCATGACTCAGCTTTTAAAATTTAGATGTTCGTCTCGTCTTAGTATCGGTGCCATACCAATTCATCCCTCGCAGACTTAGCAAGAGGTCTGGCTGGATAAAAATTCCTAAGTGCCAAACAGGAGTTTTCAGAGCAAGATAAAAGAAGTTATCAGCTCACCCTCGAGGGACATTCAAATCGAAATCGGATTAATTTTGAAAGAAAAAAAATTGATTCACAAGTAAGTTCCCTTTAATTACTTTCGGGATCCTCCCATATACCAAAATCCAGTTTGGTAACTCCGCAAAGTAGACGAGGGTACAAGAAAAACTTGAGAGCTATAAAGAATAGTCCTCCTTGAGCCAGAAAGCACAACCCCTCTCTCCATCTTTTAGACTTATAACCGGATCGATAAAATCATAAGAAGAGATCGGCAGCGGTTTCTACTCTCACCGTGACAACCTCCTCATCCCTCCTCTTCATGGTCTTAACGGGACACCTGAATTTCTCCTCCGTCGTGTTCGTGTATCTCCCTAAGACTCGCTAAAAAATACAGTATAGCGACATCCGTCAACCCCTGTTCCGATCAAAGTCATGTAAGTCCAAATGACTATATATTTTGTTAGTTAATTAGGATTTTTAAAATTGTCGCAAGCTAACTAAGGAAGAAATAGAATTTCGTGACTTCTTTAATATTGTAGTTAGATTGGGGTTTAAATGGTGTTTTAACTCTGAACTTCAAGTCCGCCAGAAATTAGCTATCTGGCAATTGGTTTGTTTACATGAAGCCTACTATGTTTTGATTAGAGCTCTCATCAGGGGTATGCCAATATTCGAATTGTGTGACGAAGATCATGTTAAACCAAGAGAATTTCTTGTAAATATAAATATTTGAGTTAATTGATACATTAAAAGATATATATTTTGGGTAATACTTGGTGTTTTAGTGAATCCTTACGTGCTGACTGGCTCTTTCCTTAAAACTGATTAAACGCTGTGGTACTCTCTTAATTAAGTAATTAGACTCCTTTAGGCCAATTAGGAGTCTACTCAGCTAAAAGAGGAATTATTTCCCTTCCTAAGTAATGTCCGACTGACTAGCTAAAAGTCAGTAAGTAAATAAATAATTTGACAAAAATGTATTGTATCGGAGAAATATTAAGCAGCCAACAGTGGAAGAATAATTCTACGACAAAAGAGGACGGACAATTCCTCGACAATTTTCATCTTTGAAAGCCTAATTTAAATTTCAACTGTAATACTTTTTTGTTAAGCCTTTTTTATCATTGACTTGGTAAAGAATTCTTTGTAATTTGTAGAGAGTAATATTCTATTACCAACAACGCAAACAAAGATAAAATATTTTTCTCCCAATTAATTCTAACTCCCTTTTGCGCCCATCAAAATGGCCTACCCTGATTGTACCTATATTTTATTATTTACGAATCTAGTCTAAATGTTGATGTTACATGACTGTAAATATAGAAAAAATTCTCAGAGAAGTTTTAATAATACTGTTTTCTGTAGTGCCCTTATCTAGTAGAAGCATCCAATATTCATTATTCTCAAAAATGATTTTCAGCAGACTGCAAATCATCATCGGGTCTATATGTAGGTTTTATTTGTCTGTTTCGTTAGCCGAATGCAGGCGAAAGTTTTTATTATTCCGTTTTTTATGGCGTTTGTAAGCAATTTATATGAAGGTGATACGAGAACTATTTGTATGTAATTTTTAAGTCAAGTCTGTCGCGTTTTTCATAATATTGATGATAGTCAGATTCAATTCAGGTTCTTTTCTAGTAATTTTTCTCTAATAGAGTGTAAAAGTTCCTCCGTTTTACTCGTGAAGCTCTTAATTTTTAAGGGAGAAGTTGTAGTCTGGTGTATTGCATCAATTGCTATTAAAAAGTTCGTCATACAAATTAGAATTCTCAAACTTGATTAACAATATCTCTGTTTTTTTTTATTCCATTTTTTTCTATAGTATTGACATTTGCTTTCTGTGAAATGTTAATTCTTTCATTTGTATGCAATAGAATTATTTACTAATTTGTATTATCTACTTTATGTTCTAGTTGAGTGGTTTAATTAACTTGTGAATTAAGAATAGTCCATCTTTTTTCGTATTATAAGATTTCTTCGTATTTTTTGCCTTTTGTCTTAATCTTTTGTATCCTCCGCTAATTTCTGTGTTTGATGTTTTTGTCTCATTGTTATTTACAAAAATTACACATTTAAAATGGTTTCTATTATGATAAAGTTGTTTCATTTTTCTATGCAAGATTCTTTTGTTTATTATTTTCATATAATGTGTTTCCTATGTAATTTAAGATATTTACTTTGCGTACCTGGATTTTGAAAGTTTTTTCTCCTGTCATAACTTTTGCTATCTTGTTATATATATTTTTTATCTTCTTCTTATGGAATGTGTGGACACTATTGTGTTGAAGCTGATAATCGCTGTATTTTCAAGGAATCTTTTTTTATTAAAACACGTCGTTGAATTGATTTTAGTTCCTTTTGGTCCCAATCATATCTATCTTCCTTTTTTATCTCTTTTGCTAGAAATTGTTCATAATGCAAAGATTTTCTTTTTGTGTAAAGTAGACTAATCTCGGCAAGTTATATTCCAAGCACTTTCGTCATGATTTATCTAAGCTCTTCCTCCATTTATCTAGACCTTTGTGAGACAGTTTATCATCGCTACAAGACATTTTCCCCAAGAATAGCAGATAGGCCACTCTGCCCGAATATTAATTGCAATCTGTTCCACCGAATGTCAGTTGGCTTCCCTCCGGCACAATAAGTATCCAGTGAGTGAAAAATTACCTTTCATTTTTTCATATGAGAAAATAATTCATTTTAATAATCCAAGACTTATGTCTTTCTCGCTCGGCATTGTTCTTGACAAAATATTGTGTTGGGGGAGAAATTCTGATGCTTTTAACCTAAGCTTGTTTTTTCTATGGCTCCTCGAACTCGACGAAGCCCCTGAGAGGATGAGCTGGTCGCCACTTCGTAATATAAATGGTATTATCCCTCCTTAAAATGATCCATCCTACCGTTAGCAGGAGAAAGAAATATTCATAGACTCCTATCTACATCTAGTGCTGTCTAGCGAAATCCTGAGACTAGTTACTCAGTCATACTGACAATCCATCACTTTAAAAATTAAATTTACCTGAAATTTTGGAAATCTGTTTTAAGTTGGGTGAATTACAAACTAAATAGAAAGAAAGCAATATTACTTCCGATGAGATACAAATAATTGTATAATTTCGTATATTCTAGAAGGCCTAGATTTGAAACAAGGACGAGAGTATTGTAACTCGACGTTAACCCTTTAACCTAGACCTTTGTAAGAGACAAATCCGAACTAAATACATATACTTAGCTACAAATATATTTAATGCTAGAATTAGATATAAGTGCAACCCTATCTAGCATATTATGAGCCATTGTGATAAATAAATCTATTATTCGCGCTAACACCTACTTATCTTATGAAGCGGATAATTAGAGGCCGTTTCAATAGTAAAGAGACCCAATTCCAGGCTTTTACAGAGAGAAGGGATTCAGCGATAAGTGATTAAAGTGTGTGAAAAATTGAGAAGGGAAGAAAGTATTAGCGCATTACGTACACAGAACTAAGTATTCAGACTCTCACGGCCTAGCATTCAAAAATGGCAAAATTTAGGACAAAAATCCAAACGAGAGCGAGGAGGTTGGGGGGTCGTATTTTGCGTTTTTGAGAATATTTCCTTAATGCACCGGTGATTTTGTGGTGACTTTGAATATTTGCTTTCTCCAGAATCTTAAAACAGTGTCGATAGCTTTCAAGTGGCTCCGTCAATGCTGCACTTAATTAATGATTTCCCTTCGCTCTCTCTCTCTCACTTTTTTTCTTTCACTCTCAGTCACCTTATCACTCTTTCTATCTCTCATTTATTCTCTCTATCTCTCTAACTTTTATAAACAAGCCTAAGTTCCTACTTTTAAATTTACGAGTGCTTTGTCTTCAATTTCTCGAAAACTTAACTCTCCACTGTCTCCCACATTTAGGCAAACAAGAATGCTAATGAATTTCCTACTTCTTGTTGAGTAATTTTCACTTTTTCCAGTCACAATGTATTTTATTCTCACCGTTTCCTTTATTATTCCTTTCCCACCCATAATTAATTTATTTGTTGAATTACACCTCTTTGATTTTCCTCTTCAGTGTTAAAAACCTTATCCGTTTCGTTGCTCATAAAGAGATCCATCAGCCAAAGTGGTGACGGGTTCTCGCACCTCTTTTAATTCACCCTTTGGTGCAAGCGGATGAGGATGCAGTCTCGACCATTTCAGAACAATTATGTGTATCTATCGAACTCTCGATCAATTTCAGCGGCCACAACGTATTTTACTCATAACTAACGCTCATTCACACGTAAGCGTAAACTACCGGGAGCGCTCGGTGAAACAATTACTCATTGTGGCATTAGTAGTTGTGGTTCGCCAAATTAATTTTATCCAGGCGGATTCAGATCGGATAATGAAAGAAACATAAAGTTAAAAATGACAATCGCTGGTCAGCCGGAGGGCAAAAGGGGCCGTTTTGTGGTGTGTTGTGGAGTACGAATTCGGATTTTTCCTCAAAAGATTATCATCAATATTTAAGTTCGAGGTGAAAGGCATCAATAACGAAAGAAGATTTAAAATGGGAAGGGATCATTTAGAAGAGTAGCATGTAAAAGGGATGAGTAAGAGTGGAAACAAGGCTAGAATTCTTAACTTTTCTCCGTGCGTCTCTCCTATCCTTCGAAATGGAAAGAGAAAAAACCCGATCTTTTTGCTGCTTAACAACAAGCTCCCACAAGCGTTTCCTCTTTGCAAAGTACAAACCTCTATTTTTTCAATTTGAGAAAATGGTCTCTCCAAAAGGGCAGACGGAGTGTTCTACCCCCCGCCCCCCACACACAACAGGCTTTAAAAATAAGGATATCGCTCATTGTATAAGGCTCCTAATCAAGGAGACACCGCCCAAAAGATCCTACACATTTACCTAACTTCAGTTTTGCTTGAAAACAATGCCATAAATCACCGGACGACAGCGAAATGCAGAAAAACATGAAATCCCGAAGACTCGTGTTTTAAAAGAAAGACAAAAAATTACACAAAAAAGGGTACAGAGTAAAAAATCTATCGGTGCGCTAAATAATTCTAACATCTGTCCTTAGTTGGTGCTTTTAATATTTCATTTCTTTTTTGTCTTTTATTTTTCCTTTTATTCTGCTTCATTTATTCTAGAACATTTTATTCTTCAGCTATTAACTAAATATCACCATTAGATTACTTCAGGCTTCATAACCGATTGCATCTTAAATATTTCCAACCAATTTGACTATGCTATTCAAGCTATTTTGCAAGTTATCTTAGTCATTATGATATGAATTTTAAAATTATACACAAAAAATTCACGTCAAATTTTACACAGTTAATTCATGTCAAAATCGCCTATATACCGTGTGAGGTTGAATTAACAGGTAGTCAATAAGCACGTATTCGATTTTAATGTTTATTGAAATTATACTAAAAATTGAAGAAATTGCAGTGCGCATGCTACTAGAAAAATAGTATTAAAACTTGATTAGAGCGAGTGTGCAAAAACTTAACCACGTTCTTGAATGTATTTATAAATTCTATCTACCTAAGAATATCACACTACAAAACAAATCTTTAGTGATTTCTCCGCAGGAATTCACAATTTTCGTAGTGAACTGCTGATGGTCGTTGATTTTCTACCAGATACTGAATTCTTCATGACACCCACCCCCAAAACTTGGCGATCATCTAGCCAATCCAGCGCAATAATGCAGTAATGGGGTTGTACCTCGTCTTGTTGGAACCACATCGGATGAATGCGTAGCCGGCTTACCCCCTACAGCATAGCTCTTGGCTTTTACGTCCTTTATAAAATTTCATCGAATTTTATCGTTAAACCCCCAAGCAAATAGCTACCAGGTTAATTTAGCCTCACCTGGTATATTAAATAAAGCAAGGAACCACGGAAAGATTTCTGAAAACGGTGCTAGTGACCAATGCTCAAGAGGTAAAGTTTTAATTGACAACAAGAGTCTGACTATCGTTTTCCAACCAGTCTTTCATCCATTTCAGTACAAAGTCTCTTATTTGGCTCAGTGTTATAATTCCTTTTGGAATTCGGGATAAACTACACCAACAACCTAATTCTGTTCAAACATTGTCATAATGTGTAAAAACAAGCGAATTAGTTAAACATGAGCGAACGCGTCGTAAGCCATGTTGTGTCATCTATTAAATCATTTACTTCCAGATGCTCCACATACTATACCCCCCAAAAGGGCTCCAAGTGTTTGCCACCAAGCAAAGTGAGGGCAGTGTGCCAAATGTTTCTTTGAATTCACCTTGGATTAGCTGAATGTAGACTCTAATTAGCTTATTATAATAAGCCGGATGTAGACTCTAATTTACTTACTATAATTAGCCGGATGTAGACTCTAATTGGCTTACTATAATTTACATATGTATATATTAAATCGGTTGAGCAAATGATTTGACACTTCTATTCCATAAGTGTTTATTTTGTTCTTTCTTTGTCTGACAAGGTACCAATAATATAGGTATAAGTATTAATTTACAACCTTATGGCCGGTTTTTTAAATATTATTGTCGGAATATTCGTGAGGGGATACATTCTCTGCAGAGAATTCTGTCTACTTACGTTGCAGGCGGCTAAATAGATAGAACAGTAGCGCAGGGCTAATGAGATGTGAGTGCGTGAGATTAATGGGTAGACAAGGGATGATTTAAAAACTAAGTTTCATTCAAGGTTATTGAAAGTTTAAAAATCAAAATATACTTTAATTACACTAATAATACTAATTATAGGAATGTCTACAAAGGCAAATGAATGTGAGAATAATGTCTCTCCAAATTAAATAAAAAATTAAATACTAATCAGTTTAACGGGGATCAAAATATGGGACTTGGTCAGAGAGGAAAAATGTTGGTAAACACTGAATAAGCCAATTAATGGGTCGGGAAGAGAATATCAGGTGACAAGGACAAAAAGGAGGATTATCTTCGAAAAGGGGTAAAAGGTTTTTTTTAGCTTGATGGCTTGAATCTTGGTGAGATTAGCGATTCTTACGAGGCGAGCTAGTCTTGCAGCTCGAGGGGGGTTGTACTCTTGGTGGAGGGATCTGAATTACCTAGGGCATGAGTAAGGTAATGTTCAGTCTGAGTAAGACACTCTCGAATTAGGATGAGTATTCTTAGACGAGGGTGCGAGGTTTCATTGACGGGATGAGAAAGGTGGTTCGCACAATTTTACAAAGAAAAGGTCTTTTCACGAGTCTGCCGATTAACTGTAGCTAAACTCATGACAATCTGTCAAGCCGACGAGACCTAATTCCGAGGTTCGACTGCACACGAAGGGTTGAATCTTCGCGAAAGGGCGGGTCGTACTCTTTGACGAGTAACGGTTGACCTGAGGTTAAATACCCTGCTAGCTTGCTCACTATATAGCCTCCAGGCATGGCACTCTCTTGGGTTTAACCATTAGTGCCACTCTCTTTAGGCACAGATGTGATAAGACAACTGAGTAAGCTTCTTCTATGGGCGACCATGGCCCACAGACAGGGGAGAGTCGGAAAAATGAGTCTACGGGGGGGATAGACCGAGTGATCACACACAGGTGCTTCCAGCCACTTTTGAGTTTTCCCGCGCCAAAATAGTTTTCTCTACTTGCGTTTAGAGATCTAGCTTATACCCAGGTAGTCTCTGCTTGAAGAGGGTGGCTCAAAGTGGACCTTAGGATTCGTCTCCTCACACTTCTCTCTTCCGGAAGATGACCTTTGCTTGGAGCAAAGGGAAGAGAAAAGGGCATCTCCAAACGATGGAAAGGGATCACGCTCGTAGTATATCATGAGTGAAGAGAGGGAATTCCTAAACTGCTTCGAGCAGGTGTACACATGCATGAATATACGACCAAAGCGAAACAAGTAATAAAATAAATCATTATGTCGAGATATTCCTGTGAAGACCTGCTCGGAGCAAGGACGAATACACAAGCAATGGCAGATAAGCCAACTCATGACCTTCTGTGATATTCTTTGGAGCAATTAAAGGAGTGGGAAGCCGCATCCTTGATTTTTACAGATTGCGTTTACAATTGATCGGGATTTATATAATGGCTTGCCAAGTTGCAGTTCAAAGGATAAATAAAGATCAAGAGCAAAAAATATAAACTTAATATATACGAGTATAATAACGGGGCAATATATATATATATATATATATATATATATATTTACAAAAAGATGAACAAATTGCTCAATAAAGATAGTTAATTGGATCATGACAGTTTACATTATGACAAAGATAACCGGGGAGTGAAAAATTATTGTTGCTCTAACAATGGATATTATTTAAATTTAAGTGGGAATTCAATTCTAAAGGGGATGCAGATCAAGATTGACGAAAGGTGTAATCAGGAGATGAAAAAACAAAATCGCTCTACCTTGAAGCTTTCGTGTTCTTCGGAGGGGGGACACCAAGGGCACAGGTCTTCGATGAGATTCTTCTGCGAGTTCTGACTTGGAGGAATGGTAGATGGGGGTTTAAGTCATTCTTTTTGAAGGATGAGATTCTCTCTTCTTTCGAGAGTTGGAATCTCAAACAAGAGACGATTCTGCGGCTTGGCAGGGACTCTTACACATGAGGAATAGAAGTTTTGAAGGGGGTCTGCGAGATGAGGGGGGCTCCACAGTTCTTGGGGACAAAGGTGGCTCAATATCTCTCCTTTGAACGAGGTACGACTCGAACAGAAGTTGCAAGACTTACCGGTGGAACAGACCAAAAGGTATGAACGGAGGGATTGGCCGACTTTTAATCTCCTCGAAGAATGGCGGACGCAGGGTTAAATAGCCAGGCTGCTGGTACGTTAGAGAACCTCAAGGCATGCCTGTCCCCAGCTGATTCTTGACGTTAGTCTACGTAAACATACTTAGAGTTAATGAGTTGGATCGGACAGCTTAGTTTGCCTCAGGAAATGTTATTGGGTTAGACCGCCGCGCTCAGGGAAAACAGTCATGCCTGTGTCGGATGGGGTGAGAATTCGGCGTTAGCGCGGGGCAGGGATAGATAGGTGCATCGCGAATAAGCAAAGACAACTGGGTCGAGAGACTCAGCGTGGGACTTCTTTCTTTTTGATGATTCTAAAGTTCACACACTACGGAGCATGTGGTATGGAGCGAAGGGGCTGAAAGGGGTATTCCGGGGTATTCCTCTCACGCTGGTCCTTCTAGGGGCATCCCCTCACATATTACTTATATAAAAAAATTACCTAAACAAACAAACATGCAAATGGTAGTGGAACAGAAACGACAAATCATTATATTATTTAAAAATACGGAGGATTATAACATACCCCCTTCCAAAAGAAAATAAATAAGCGTCAAATGGTATACATAGAATGTGTAAATATAAAAACAGGTTTGAGATTTATAACGCTAGTACACACACTCGGCGACAAAATTTTATGTACAAAGTAAGAATCCTATAGAAATAAGTATTCCTACTTTAGCTGGGGTGAGGTCCTGTATGAGGTTTCTACTGAGACTATCTGCTAGGACATTGGCACTTCCTTTAATATAGAGAATTCGAAATTTATATTCTTGTAGGAGCAAGCTCCATCTCATCAATGGACGATTTTGACTTTAAGAATTCTTTAGATAAGCGAAGGGGCGGTCAGTTTCTACAATAAATTCCTTTCATATTAAATACATGCGAAATATATGTACACTCTAAACAATCGCGAGAGCTTCATGTTCGATAAAGGAGTAATTCTTTTCTTGCATTAGGAGCTATGCATGGCCTAAGCAACCGGGTGACTTTCGCCGTCCTCTCCATATTAGAAGAGTACACAACTGATGCCATCATTCCTGGCATTGTTCCGAATGCCAAAATGATTGTTGAGTTTGGGAGCCTTAAGATGTGGACGGACGCAAGCTGGGCGGTAGTTTTGGGGTTCCAGGCAAGGGGATCATGCGACTTCTTCTGAAACAGGAAGCAAATGGGAGCATCGAATGAGGGAAATTTGTAACGAATCGCCGGTAAAAAAACGTACATCCCATGAACGAGCGTAACTGCTTCTTTGTACACGGGAGGGGCATGCAAACTATGGACCTTATCTTTTATTTTTGGGCCGAAATTTTATTCTATCCAACGTTGAATCCTAAAAATCTAATTGTGCCGTACGCAAAGTGGCACTTACTGGAGCCTACAGTGAGTCGGTGCTTACGGAACCTACTAAAGAGGGATAAGAGGGAAATCAGATGTTGTTCCCAGGTGTATGTGGCAACGTAAATGTTGTCGAATTAGAACGAGATATTATGCAACCTGTCTCAGCGGGGAATAGGCCGACTTATGAAACACAGGTGTTATCAGCCCTCTGTGTTTCCCGTTCGCATGTCCCCCTGGTCCTAAATATTGCCAGCGATAGTGTGTTTTCTGCCCAATTACAGCCACTATAAGGCTACTCAGAAGATACACCGGCATTTCTACTGGCCTGATGCTGCAAATGACATTTCGGAATACTGCCAATCCTGTGACATCTGCCAGAAAACCACGGCAACAGGGTATGTTAAGCCCGCTTTTCTTCAGAAGGGACCCATCATATCGGAACCCTTTACTCGAGTGGCTATAGATCTTGACCGCCCCATTCGTCCCCCTTTCAGCGAAGGACCTAGTTATGTCCTTACCCATGTGGACTGTGCTATGCGTTTTCCCAAAGCCGTACCTTTAATGAGAATCGACATTGTTACGTGTGCCAAAGCCTTAATTTACATCTTATCTCGGGTAGGCATACCAAAGGACGTATTTTCCGACCGAGATAGGCAATTTAATTCTGAATTCATGCAATATATTAAGAAACTGTTGATGGTAAAAAGCTCCTTACCACCATCTTTTACCCCTTCGCAAATGGAGTTTGCGAGAAATTTAATGCAACTTTGAAGTCAATATTAAAGAAGTTGTGTGTTGAACATCCCCTTTAGTGGCATCGCTTCTTGACCGTCGTACTATTTACATACAGGGAGATTCAACATTTAACGCTCAGATTAGCTCCTTTCGAGAATTAATCTACAGACGTAACGTGCGAGGTTCCATTAGCATCCTCAATGAGTTATTCTCTAACGCCAAGTTCGACAGGGAAATTCAATCTTCCTACGAGCATGTTTTAGATCTTCGCCGAAGATTAGAAAAGTGTGCCTAAATTGCATACTAAAATACCGACAAAGGCCTTATGCATTTCCGCCGACTTCCTTTCAGGTTAATGACGGCCTGCAGCCATTATAATCGAATCATGCGCAGAGATTTAGACGGATTGGATGATGTAACCTTTTATTTTGGCAACATTTATGTTGCCACTTATGACCCTGATCAACACTTGCCTCTTTTCAGGCGCTCTTCAGCCGTTTTCGAGAGAACGGCCTTACAATAGACCCCGATAAGTCAACATCTCCTATGGTTCGATCCAATATCCGGGTTTCTACATTGCAAAAGACCAAATTAAGCCCCAAGAAGACAAGGTCTGGGCGATAGTTAAGATGCACCTCCCACGTACGAAGAACCCAGTTCAGTACCCTTATATGTGTATATCTACCGCCGAAATCATGCTGGCATTTATGTCTAATCTATCATTGAAAATTCATTTCATTTTTTTATATTTTGCTTTGTGTAGCTTAGTGTATAACTATTCTTTTTATTTTTTTAATTACGTTCACCCTTAATTCTCTTATGGTAGGCAATAATTCATTTTCTTTTCGTTCATATGTATACGCAGTCGGGTAGAATTAGCTTCTACACCTGCTTGACGTCAGGTCAGGAATTGCCTTTATCCCGCTCACCTCGTTGACCCCTCGCGTGAAAGATTCCGCTTCCCCAAGTCATTCTTCTTAAGGGATGTCACTGTTCTCCCTCAACTCTGAAAATGCCAACTTTTTAGATGCGAGCGATCTAGCAGAATAAGGTCGAAGAAAGACCACGTGCCCTTTTGTACCCACGTGGTCCAGAAATCACCGCATGGAGCTTTGAGAGCACAGCTGAACCAGGGCGAGGGTGCAGCTCACGCCGTTTATCACATCCGAGCTGTATTTGCTTAGGAACCGATTTTATCGTCTCCCATGGCAGATTTTCAGCCAACATTCCCGCCTATCTGTCATAGATCGAAGTTCGTCGAACATCCTACGCCCATGTTATTTCAATTGCTTGCTCTCTTGCTTATTTCTCTCCAAATTTGTCTTAATTCTACACGCTCATTTGAAGAAGGTGAAGTGGTATCCAGGGTTAGGGTGTAGGAGTAGGAGGAGGAGGAAGGGAAGTCTCGAATTCGTCAAATATTGAATGTCTGGAGATCTTTGATGTTTGCTGCAGCTTCCAGATATTCTCCAAGATCAGCGTATTTTCGTGGTCGAGTTTTAGGGCTTCGATTTAGTGATCCCATGCATTAGAAAAGTTAACCTGTGTGGAAGAAAATTAAAATGTGTGTGGCGGGGAAGTAATTTTAAAAGGGTGATGGTTCTGTCCGCCCTTTCATCTTCACTGTCAACGGAATGCTTAGGTGTCACATAATTGCCTAAATGGCAATTTTATAAATAGAAACTTTTGCTCATTCTCTCCCATTTATATTTGCAGGATACAAATTCCATCCATCTCAGCGCTTTGTGCATCTCTATTGAAAGCATTTTCATGAATACGTGCTTTGTACAGATAATATATATATATATACACACATATATCTGTAATTAGGACTGTGAGTGTTCGGTAAATAAAAGCCAGGCTACCCCAAAAGTTTTCAATGTTGCTGAACCTCGCGATAAATGACCACCTAAAGAGAATATATCTCCTAATCGAAACTGTCAGCCAACACTGAGAATGTAGTATTTTCAGTAGAGTTGTGCAGTTTCTCGCTCACTGGCGTACAATATATCTCTCTTTAAAATATACGACTATATACCTCTCACACACTTTTTTACTCCCTCAACAATCACCAATTTCATTACGAGCTTTTCTTGATTAACTTTCCGGGAGAAATAGCATTGTAGTATCTATCACATACTACTGAATAGTTATATTAAATATCATTAATAAGTAAATAGCAAGTACTAGTGTAGAGTAATTAGAGTATTAAATAGTGTTAGTTCTGGTTTTAATAAATAATAAGAAAGTGGTATACATATACTAGTGAATAGTTATAGTAAAGAGAATTAATAAGTAAAGAGCATATACTAGTCCAGAGTAATAAAATTACTATATATTGCTAGTACTGGTCCTTTAAATAAGAGAAAAATAGCTAATACTACTAATTAGTTTTAGTAAATAGCACTAATACATAAAATAGCAAATACTACTCAAGAGTAAGAAGAGCACTAAAACATAATAGTACTCGTCCTAATAAATCATAAGAGGATAGGCAATACCTGTGAATATTTCTAATACATAGCACTAAGAATTAAATAGCACATATGAGTCAATAGTAATAAGAATACCAAATAGTGCCAGTACTTCTCCTAATGAATAACAAAATAATAGTTGAGAATAGTGCATCTTTCTAGTAAATAGCACTAATACTAAATATCAAATACCAGTTGTGACTAATAAGAGTAATATAGATTGCTAGTACTTGTTATAAAATAAATTAAATATTAAATCCTAATCAATAGCCGTAGTAAATAGCACTTATAACTTAATAATAAATACTAGTCAAGGGTAAAAATATTACTAAATTGTGATAGTAATAGTCCTAATAGATAAAAATGAAATAATGAATATTAGTGAATAGTTCTATTATATAGCAAATACTATAGAAAAAATAATAGGAGCACTAAATAGAAATAGTAATGTCCCTAAAAAATACAACGCAATAGTACTAGTAAATCGCAAATACTAGTGGAGATTAATAAGAATACCTGATCGTGCTCTTAACGCTCCCAATAAATGATAGGAAAAAATAGGCACAAGTGAATATTAATGGTAAATAGCAGATCCTGACTGAGCGGGCTATATAAAATGGCGTTGACGTTGAAGTGCGGTGCGACCTCACCTGTTATTGATGGATGGAACCAAGATTCAGGTTGGCTTTGGCAAGGGACGGCTTCAGATCGAGCGCTTTCTGTAGTTCTGCGGGACAAAGAATGCAAAGATCAGTTGGGTCTTTCTCCATAAACGAGATTTCTCGATTTAGTTTTATTTATGGCGGACTTCTTTATTCGGATGAGTTGGAATGTGGCTGGTGTGCATTGGGTAGCCGGGGGGTCTTACCATGGTAGTGAACAAAGAGGAAATTGCCGTAAAGGTAGGCCGGGGGTCACTGGTTAGTGTAAGGGTGAAAATTGAGCAAAAGTGCGAAAGATGGGTACGAGTGTAGGAAGGGGCTGGTGTAGGGAGCTATGGGAGCGAGGTGGCGGGGTAACTGTGGGGGAGAATCATCGAGATGAGAGTAGCAACGAGAGGATCAGAGGGAGAAATAGTGAAAACTAGTGGACTGATCCCTACCATAACCACCACTCTTCCTCGAATGGGGTTGTTGTTTTTCTTTTTTCCCCTTTTAATTCTTTCTTCGGTCGAGGCAAAAAAATTCTCCTCACACCCTCATATTCTGTGATAGTGGGAAGGACAACCAAGGTAGGACAAACCTGGCGTCGTTTTCCTAATATAAATCCATGGATTTATATCTTCCGAAACTTGTTTGCGAATATTCACCCTTAAGAATAAGTACCCCCCTAGGTTTCTCTTCTCGAATTTATCTCTATTCATAATTGGAATTCATAACTACTGAAAATGTGGTAAATATTATTTTCCGTCAATCGTTAATCACTGATGATGGTCCCAGTTGAGATCCGAAAGAGAGTTTAAAACTTTCAAGGAATAAATTGTTACTGCTGTTCCAGTCTCGTCCTCTGCTGCAGCATCTCGTCTTAAGCTACTAGACATGAATCTAAGACCATGCAAATTATTAATTCCTGATTTTGAGGTTGACCTATGGCACCGCCGCTCAGTGAGTTCACTGTGTATGTTGTATAAGATACATCATAATCCGAAACATCAATTTTACAGTGAACTTCCTGAATTTTTTCGTTTAACTCGGTTGACTAGGAATGCCACTAATGCAAATAGCCAAGCTTTCACGGTTAAGAGATGTAACACATATCAATACTTTAGATGCTTTATTCCAGCAACTACCAGGTTATGTAATGAGCTCCCTATTTCTGTAATTGAATTTCTGGTACTTCAAAAGTTTAAAACTGTGCTCATTTCTTCCTTCTGAGGCGTTACGTAGTATGTGTCTTTCTCCTATCTCCTTTTTTTCCTCTAGTTTTCCTTATGGGACTAGCTTCACTGCTGGTGACTTAGGGTTTATAGCATTCTGTCTACCAGCAAAGCTTTGTAGTCCGTCAGATAATACTAATAAATTTAACGAATGTGTTCCAATTATTTCCTAATATAATTCGGTTAGTTTCTTCCACTTTCGAACAAACAAAAAAATTGTTGGTGAGAAAGAAAATACTAAACGGTTTCCCTCAAATTTAGATGCGTAATACTGGTGTATTTTCACGCACTGAATCCAAATAGTACCGTGAAAAAGGCTTCTTGGCTATAGGTTCAAAGATACGTGCGGTGTAATATTTGATTATTTTAGAATACGTAGAGTATGTGTCATTATGTTTTAAACTTTAATCCATATCTACTCTCTGCCCATTTGGTGACTCGCTATTACTAATTACTAGCGGCCTTCCCCTATTGTTTTCCAAGGGCACTGCCGAGAAAGTGCGCAGGCGGAGGAATATTGACCGCTCCCATAGGGCCAACCCGTTAGGGAGGCAAGAGGTGACAGAGACCGTCAGCCCTTGGCCTCCAACGTCCTGCAGAAATGGTTAGCGAGCTTATAAGGGGCCACTGTACTTGCCCCCCAATCTTTTCCGCCGGATATCGGTTCGCCAGTCCAAGAAGATGAGATGAAAGGTTCCTCGAATGGGATCTCTAATGTCTTGTTAAAAGGGGGCACAGGAAGCCCCGCCCCTGAGATCGACTTTTTTCATGAGGTGACCCCGCGCCAGATGGCCGGACCTTCCATAGGGTAGAACCTGGGCTAGATGCCAAGCACTAAACCTTAGTCAGCCCCTGTGCAAGGTCCTCATCAAACGGCTTAGGCCCCCTAGGACTTACAAGGAAAGGATAGATCTCCTCTCACAGCTGGTGCTCTTGTGACAACCTAGAACTTCTTCATTTCAAAGAAGGATTTTGCTGAAGCCGATCCATCTGGTCTAGCGGCTCCTGCCGGCGGAAGGGGGAGGCGGGTCAATTCCCGCCTTCAACAAAAAAGATAAAAAAAACAAAACAAAATGATTTGGGGATCTTCTCCCAACGCGGGAGCCGGAGAAACAGACGAGGCCACTGCCGTTTCAGTAAGCGCCTAAGCCAATAGGGGCACCTCCGGCTCCGATGCTCCCCCGGCTGTGAGGTGGTAGACTAAGACTCAAACTGCGCAGAGTGGAGTCTAGTTTAAATCGGGCCTCTCATTCAAAAACTATGTGGAGTTTTCTAGCTCGTTGGCTTTAAACGCTTTCTAGTAATTCGCTCCACTGATGACAGCATGTTGGCTAAGGGAAGTATTATTCAAAAGAGGAGAAACATAGCTAGCCTGATTGGTAGAGTGCGAAATGTGAGTCGTTTCCCGGACGGTAGCCTACTGACGAATCCGTTGAATCCCTCCGAGGCCGCCATGATTAGTAAGTACCCTTTGGACACCTGATGGCACGCCGATGAGATTTACGCACTTTACCATGAACTTCATGAAGAAGTAGCTTATGGGAGGGAACTTTTGGACTACTCCGTAGATGAAATCAGCTTAAATCTGTCCGAACATGGTGCAGACAAGGTCGAACGTGTGATGAGAGAACAGGGTTGGGGGGCGCCCCAAACCTACACTCCTCGTCACGTTTGAATGTGACAAGCTCCCTGAGTCGGTGCCTGCCGATTGGTATCGTTACCGCGTTAAGTCATTCGTGTCACTGGTGCGGAGGTCCTACTAGTGTCACCGCTTAGGCCATACTAATCGCTCCTGTAAATGCTGAATGTTGGCGTTACTCGAAGTCTGTGTAACTTGCTCTAATGGTGCACACGATATGTATAGATCGCTTGTGGTCAAGTGTGTCAATTGTGGAGAGCAGCACCCCGCTTCTTCGAAGCAATATGGTGCTTATCTTCGCGAGAAGGAAATTTTTCACTTAGCGAAGTTAAGGACTTGGTTCTGGCCTGCCCAGATCTCCCTGGGATGCTTATGCATCAATGTTAAGAAAGATACCATCTTTCCCTGACCCCTCCAGGCCTACGTGTACGGTAGTTTGCGCTCCTATTTGGAACTATTCTGCGGGTTATTTTAACCGTGGGCGCTCCCTAGTAGAGTTGATGGCATAAAAAGTTCACACTCAGCACCGGCTTAACCAGGGTTGCCCCTTCTTCCTAAAGCGTGCTTGTTTCCCGTAAGGCCGCGTGCGAGCTGTTAGGCTCACTGGAGGGAACACACTTGAAACTGGTCATGAGACAATCATCCAGGGGTCCTAAAGCTGCCGTCCGAAAAACCGACCTCACTAAACGAGCTTTGGCTCCTTCGCCCACAACCAGTGTTAGGCTGGGTGGTTTGGAAATAGTGGATCTTTCAAAAGTGGTAGCCCAACCTACTAAGACACCCCAACTGACTAAAAGTTTGAGGTGCAGGGAGGAAAAGACTCGCATGGGGTTCCCAACTCCCCCTAAAAGCAATCAAAGGTAACAGCACCTCCAATTCATTGTCCGGCTAATAGGCCCTGAAGTTATGCCTCCACGAAGCTTACTGCCATTACCGTGAGGGTCTTCTCTTTGAACAGGCCCTCCGCATCTTCCCCGTTCTAAGTCTAGAGGGCATATTCCTCCAATGGAATTACCGCTGACTCCGAGTTAACTGGGGGTATTTCCAGAGGCTCGTCTTCTCCCGTTCACTGTTAGCGATTTTTTTGTAGGAGACCATGCTGAGCGCGTCCCCCATTCCCACCCTCCCGTGTTATTAAGGTTTTACGACCCCACTACCAGGAGATAGAGGCCGGACGGGAGAATGCGGAATTTACACCAATAATGATATCTTCGTTCTTCTCTTTTCTTTAGATACCTCCTTTCGGGCAGTAGCTGTGCAGCTGCACTTGGATAGGAGGTATACTTCTGCTGCGTAGTGGCATGTTTGCCGAGGCACTTTCTCTTACTCGGAGATCTTAATGGTAGAAAATTTTCTTTGGAGCGACTACTCTATTAATCACAGGATCAAGTCCTTACCGACCTGATTAACGAGATGGTAATGGATGTCCTATATGTAAATGAGTTTAGGGAACACTGCCCGAGAACCGCTTGATATTCCTGCCTCGATCTATCTGTCTGGTCTCCGTAGGCAAACCTTTATTTATGAGGGGGGGAGCTGATGACCTCCAAGGTAGTGATCACTTGTCCATTCAAATATTATTTTCTGGGCTGCTGCTGCCCGAGAGCCCGCCCGAATAGTGCTTGCCAGGGATCAGTAGTCCTCATTTAAGGAAATGACTGATTTATCTATCTCAATCGAGGAGTATAGTTCGATAGATGAAACCATTCAATTCTAGTCCATCATCCTCATCACTATGGGCAAAACTACTACTACTAGAATGTCTGGACGTTTCGCACACCGATAACTCCTGTGGTGGTCAGTTGAGTGTAAGACTGCCCTCAAATATAAGGTTTATACCTACATGCACTATAAGCGCTCGCCAAACGACTCCAGTTTCGGTGAACTTCATCGGGCTTGGGTTAGGTTTCAGTAGATTTTGAAGTACGCCCGCCGCTCTTCTTGGGGGGCATACGGGTCTTCTCTTAACGGGAAGACCTATCTAGATGAGGTGCGAAAGACAGTCAAAAGGATTCAGGGCAAGTTCAAATAGGACTATCTTACGTTCTCCAGGATAATGGGACAGCAACTCTGACCACGAGTCCGTGGCGGAATTCTTCGCGACCGCTTAGAAGAGGCGAATCCTTCAACAACAGCTTTACTTTGTGTGAGTTGCGTTGAGCTTTATCTCTCTGCTCCAGACGATGCCTCGTGCGCCATGCTTTGACACATCAGTTTTAAGGATCTGGGTAGAGGGCATCCTCCCAGATTCCTGGCAAATCACTACTGTGATCGCTTTTCACAAACCGAACATTCTACCCCGGCCGGTTTCCGCCCAATCTCTCTAACCTGCTGCATGTGCAAATTGATTAAGAAATTGGTAAATGTTAGATTATAGGTTTTCTGGACAGCGGGGGCCATGTCTTCTATACAGTGCCTCTTGCACAAGTTTCACGAAACGTTAAAGCTCTGCACCGACTGGAAAATGTTTCAGCGAGGCCTTCCTTCGTTCCTTCGTAGGAAGCACTATGTCACGGTGTTTTTCAATATAGAGAAGGCCTATGATAGTGCATTGCGATACGGCATCATGAAGACTCTCCATGCGATGGGTTTGAGGATGCGGCTCCTTATTATATCTGAATTTCTGCGAGAGCGGTGATTCCGGGGACAGGTTGTGGCAGCCCTTTCCGGCCAAATGGAGTAGAAAGAAGGTGTCCAGTAGAGAAGTGTCCTCAGTGTCACAATCTTTACTCTGAGCATCAACGGCATCACCTCGCTGCATCACCACCTGCTGCCAAAGATGTTCTCGCTACGATATACGTGGAAGACCTTTTGATCTCTCTTGGCGCGTCTGAGATGCCAACTTTAGAGCGTCGACTCCTTTACACATTAAACCAGGTCTGTCGATATGCCGAAGCACACAGATTTCGGTTTACCTTGGACAAAACTAAGGTGGTGGACATCTGCCGCCATCCATGTCTTTAACCTGACCCAGACTTGTTTCTAAATGGGATTCGCTTAGAAGTGTTAGAGTCGCTCATATTCGCAGCCTTAGGGTGTTTTGTACCCGTGCATTCGATATTCTTTGTTAATTTACGTTCATCACCTGGTGTAAGTGTCTTACTTTTCTATTGATCCTTTGCTCGTTCTAAGCTCGACTACAGTTTCGATGTTTATGCATACGCAGCCGAGCGTGTACTGAGGAAGATAGACTTGATCCACCACACCGGCCTTCGCTTGGCGATCGCTGCCTTCTGAACTTCCCCATTGAGAGCCTATTTGTTGATGCTGTGGAGGTTCAACTTGCTATGCGTCGTGCAGAGTGCATTATTCGCCTGTACGCGTGAGCCCAGCGCCTTTCTAAGTCGCCAACAATTCTCAGTGCATCCGTAGCTGATCTAGATGGTACCCATGCCCCCGAAAGATGCCAGACATACCCTAGGACCTTTGGGTTTAGGACTAGGAAACTCCTTTGAGAGCTAGGTATAGATCTCAGGCTTGTGGCCTCCTTGGTTGTACCCAGGAACTCACAATCGATGATACCATCTTTGTATATTTTTGGCCTCGCCTCTACTCCCAAAGCATTCACAGCGCCAGGAATATTGCCTTCGGCCTTTGTGAAACACACTTCTTGTCACCCAGCAACCGTGCCAGTTTATACGTATGGCTTCATGGCCCAGGAAGGGGTTTAGGTTTCCCGCCGTTATCTCCTCTGTTTGAAGTAAACATAGCCCTGACAGGCGCTGCTTCTGTCTTCACGACCGAGTTGATTGAAATACATCGCTGGATACGGGAGATAACGCGACAAGCCTGGTTCGGAGACTTGATTGTGATTTATAGCTACTCACAAAGCGCCGTGGGTGCTATTAGGACATTGGAATATCTGCATCCCCTAGTTCGCGATATTTGTGGACCCACGGTCTTGGCGACCTCGGTGGATTTCGAGATTATTCTATCCTGGTTTCCTGGACATGTAGGACTTGCGTGGAATTAGCGCGCCTATGAAGGCGCCAAAGAGCCTGCGAAGAGTGATCGACGAGAGCAGCGTTTTGCTCATCCTCTCACCGATTACATGGCTATAATAGGGATGGCTCTCTGGGCTGCCTGGCAAAGAATACCGTGACGGCTTCAGGCTTCTTGATGATCTTGGCGTATGTTAACTGTCCTGGACCAAGACGAGGGGGGTCGCTACCTTTTTTCCCTTGTACTCGGGACGCATTCGTGAACACTGGCCTTTGGACTTTACGAAATTTTTGAGTAGGCTTTCGTTTTCCATTTTATTTGACACTGGTGTCCTTCTGACTTTTTTGTAGGTCAGGAGTTGACACGAGTTTCCTTCTTGTAACGTCTTTTAAAATTTTCTTATTGTTTTTATTGTTATTACTTGTTATTGATATATTATTATTTTTGAATATACTCTACTAATAGACTTTGGTAAGTACAGCAACTTATGCTCCAAGTAGGAAGTCGCCAGATGAGCTTCTAAAAATAAAAATTCTTTAAAGCAAATGTTATCCCATGACAAATAACTTATTCACACAAGTACTTGGCATCTGAGAGAAGAAAATGATAAACAATTAGAAGATAAACATAAAATTTATTCATAAATTTATCATCATAATTCAGAGCATGACAGCTTAGCAAAAGTATTTATATCATTTAGTATGAAAATCAAATTAATATAAAATGCCGCACATGCTTATCAATAGTTTGCCCAATTAATATTCATTATATGGTTAAAAAGTATTTAAATAGGAAAATCACTTAACCTTTCTCAAGATTTAAACTTGCACAGCAAAACCACCTTATACGACATCTGAAACAATTCAAAAGTGCAGTGAGACAGTGAGCGTAGGGAAAACATACTACCGCAAGCTTGTTGGAACCTGTTGTAACACGTAGGTTTAGCTTGAAAAGTAGATGTAACCAACATTTTAACTATGGTATTCATTATCAGCGGCCTAAAATTAGTTTGAAATTGCAACTCTAGTCTCGGAAGCATTTTAGTTGTTGACCAGTGTAGTCAAGGCAAATATAATTAACCTATCAGGGTCACCCTCCCAAAAAACGGGCACCAACTTTTGATAGGCCTCATTTCTCAATTTTCGGGAAGGATTAAATCAAACTTTGGTGATAACTACACAGTTTTTTTTTGTTAACAAACATTATATCAAAATATGAAAGACTTTGCAATTTTCTTCTTTATTCTAGAGCAAGTGTTCGAGTTAACTTCCATTTTGCTCTTTGCATTTCTTGAGGTGCAGCACAAAGTTGTCCATGACGTCCTTAAAAACTGACCAACTAATTGCTCTGATCTACTCCCTAATGGCTTTCTTCAGTTTGGTGATGGTCTTGGGTCTCCCTGTATACACTCTGTCTTAAAGGTAGCCCAAGGGAAAGAAATCTTGCGACTAAGTAGTCGGTGAGGTCTTGAAACAGAACACAAGGCCACCAAATTTCTCTTTCAGCCAATCTCGGGAAGATTTCAGGCGTGAGAGCTTACTCTATCTTGCTGGAAGCAGAACTTCCCCATTAGTAACAGGAACAGGGTCAACCACTCCCTCTTGGATGTTTTGAGGACTTAAACCCCCCGCTCCTTGGTGACTTGCTGGCGTGCCAGTTTCCTCGAAGAAGAATGGTCTGATGATGCTGCTGGCTGAGATTGCTGTCCATACCATGCACTTAGGGGAGTGTAGGGGCTTGGTAGCTACCTTATTTGGTCTGGAGGTCGTCCATAACTATTTTTCTTCGAGTTTACCTTTTCTTCAAGATGGAGGTGAGCTTCATCTGAAGTGCAAATTAGGTTAAGGAAAGTTGGGGTCTACTGAGTCTTCACCAGTGTCTTGAATGCCATAGCCTTCCTTTGCTCCTTGTCTCAGGCTGTAAGAGTGTGTTTCGTCTGTATTATGTATGGGTAGGCCTTTACATCCATTAGTCGCACTCTCCTGCAAGTCTAACTATATATACCGAGGGACTATCTTCGCTTCCACACAGAGCATTTTGAATTCTGCTGAACTAACTCTTCAAGCTCTCGACCAGCTAAGCTGTACGCTCCCTGGGGCGTCCTGAATGGCTTGGATGGTTGGTACAAGCTGCATTGAGGTTCTTTACGGTCCCATAATTCTCCATAGGATCC